>CM035156.1:47174692-47774692 GCA_020205615.1 Panax quinquefolius
GATCTCTTGGCAATAATATATATTTTTTGTGAAGCAACAAAAATCTTTTAACATGCATGCACTGCCGAATTCATCATATTCCTAAAGAATTACATGTGATAAAAACTATATATATATATTAGATGGTCCACGTAATCATCCATCAAGATCAAACACCTTTTATTTCCGTGAAGGACCACTTGCTTCCGTGCACATGAAAAAAAAACGTGAATCCTGTTTACATTCGGTCCGTTTTTTTTTTTTTTTTTTATATAACAGATTATGCCCAATTAAATTGTTCTAAACACATATCAATATACATATCAAATTAAATAATTAATAATTCGCATAAAGGTTTGGCTCTGATGCCACTGTTAGGTTTGTAATATTCAAGAAGCAATCAAATTTTGAATAATGCGGAAGCGTGTACAAATCAAAGTTTAAAAATTTTACAAATCATATACCCGGATCACCCTTTATGCACAATTATTAATTAAACGAAAAGATAAAGAATAAAATCATACCCTTGAAGATCGAGCTTCCGAAGTACAAGTTCACCTCCAAATCCTTTCGCGTTCAACTTGAATCCACCGGGTTTGGTTCCTTCCTTCGATCAACGTTAGCCACCCATATGTTTGGCCTCAGAGGTGATCCACCAAGGAAAATAAAGATTCAAGAAGAAGGATATTGGCTCAACCCTAGTTTTCTATCTCATAGAAAAGACGTCTTTCCCACAAATTGGAATTATTACGTATATCCGATATCCGATATAAGACACCTCTTATAAAGATATCGGGTAACTTATTTAATAAAAATAAGGTATTATTTAATTAAACTCTTTTAATTAAATGGGCTCCCTAATCTTATTAGGGATAATGAATTAAACTCCTTTAACTAATTTTTCCCCCTAATCCTATTAGGAATTAATGAGAGTACTTATATTAAATTAATTCCTAAACTCTTTTAGAAATTAAAATAATAATAATTGTAATAATATTAATAAGACTCCTCTTATTAATTTATATTTAATATTTCTAAAATATTAAATAATAAATATTAAGCTATTTAGTTTATTCTATCACCATAGATTAAATTAAATATACTTAACATATTATTACGATTATGCCATTAACTTCTTAAATAATTATTCTTCCTTTTATGGTGTGACCCTTTAGGTTCTCCATATTAAACCTAGGTTGTGAATAAATCAATTAGAACAATTTAATCTTATTTAAATAAATAAATTAAACAATTAATTTATTTAAATAAATAATATTTATTCTGATAGGGATAAGCCTCCCTAGCGATCAATGACTTTCCGGATAATATTGATTTCAACATTAATCATTAAAGAACCTTTGAGTAAATAGTTACTGTGACAATTCAATCCTTCCACCATACTGATGTCCCAATTAAATATAAGACATGGAATTACTTTGTCAATGTAAGACCCTAATTTTATGAAATAAAAGTATTCAATTTTCTTATAATTACTATTCAAGGTAAATGGTTAAATTGATAAAAGGTTAAAGTTAAGGGTGATATATGATTTTTTTCAAAATACACAAGTGGTTATAAAATATTCATTGTTGTCGGAGAATATTCTTTTGGTCGTGGAATATTCTTTTTTGTCGGGAATATCCGCATTTACTGCCAGTACCTTGATCATTTGTGGGCCCCATAATGTAATAATTGTCGGATGAAGAAAACGACAAGTTTTAGTTTTTACGAATTAACACTTTGTTGGAATACCCAGTGGATAAAATACAACAATACTGGCGTGGTTGCACAAGAATATACCAGATTGCATGAAAGATGTTAAATTATTGACCCTTACGTAAGAAAGCCACTACTCAATAATTGTTACGAATTATCTTATTCAATATTTTATTTTATTGATTCAATAATTCACGCATTGATATTTTATATTATTGTTGTTTTGATAATTGACACCGCACAAGATATTTTTCATTATATATCGGATCAATAATTCATATTATTTGGAATAATATTATTAGATAGCATTATTGGCAATGTCTAGAAAGTTACATCAAGGAGAGGTTTGGTCACCTAATTGCACGCCGTCGTCGATGGAGAAATCCTTATCGGAAAGCCCCCTCTTTCCTGGGAACTGCCTGGTTGTCATTATTGCGATTCTATAATATTATTTATGAATAATTAATTATTGATTTATATGACAATGAAATATTTATTTGATGTGGATATAAATGATGGATTTATTTATGTGGTTATAAATGAAGGAATTAATGTTGAGGTATTTTATCGATTATTTTGTCGGATTGGAGGTATTAAAAGATCAAATCGATTGTTCTTGACTTTATTATGTGAGTTATAATTTTTAATCGTAGTTGGATCGTTGGGATTTTTGGATATGTTATATATATAAGTTGAGTATATGTTCACAAATTTTGAACCGAATTAAAATGAACGTATAATTTGTTATGAATTTTAAGAGGTGTTGATTCGAGAAATTAGGTTATAAATAATTTTGGTGGAAAATTCTAGAATTGGTGGGCCCCACTTTTGGTTGGTGAGAAATGTGCTCAATTGAATTTTCAAATGTGGTGGGTGGGAATAGTAGCAGTAAAGCCATTGAGTTGCGAGTTAAGTGCGCTTGAGCGTCTTAACATTTTCCTATAAATAGAGGCTAAGTTAGAATTGAAAATCACACCGAAACAAGTTTCTCTCTTTCTCTCTATATTATCGAGCGTATTCTTGTGAGTATTTTGAGTATACTTTGAGTATTGTTAGGCGGTGCAAGTTCCCTTCAAAGACTATATCAGGTGTTTCAACTAAAAGTACTATCTTTCGAGGTAAGGGATGTTATTTTCTTCTCGGATGATATTATTTCTTCAATATCATTATCTTTGAAATATTGGTTGGAACTTTTTATCAAATTTAGAACTTTTTCATGTTGGGTTACTTATTCATGAGTTACTTATTCATGAGTTCTTATTCACGAGTTACTATTCACAGTACTTATTATTCTAAGCGTGAAGATATTTTTTTGTGGAATTTCTATCTTTTGGTGTCGGAGTTTCTTATTCACGTATACGACCTTTATTCACGATATCTGACACTATTCACGAATCGACCACTATTCACCAAAAATGAAAATTTTTCTTTTCATCTAAAATATCTATTCGGATACTAGCTTTGATTGTATCCATGTTTTGATCATTCTTGAATTTTACACCACTATGATTATTTTTGAGGTATTTTTTGGACGTGGATAAAACCAATGCAAAGATGAATGATTTCGAAGAATATCTTTGGCACTGTAGTGGTGCAAAGATGAGCAGTGTTTAAATGAACATGACGGTGATGAATATCTTTAGTGAGAGTGCAAAGATGAATTATTGATGAATATCTTTTGCTCGTAATGCAAAGATGACTGTTGTTGAATATCTTTAAAGCCGGTAGTGCAAAGATGAATTATTGATGAATATCTTTTGCTCGTAATGCAAAGATGACTGTTGTTGAATATCTTTAGCAGTAGTGCAAAGATGAATTATTGATGAATATCTTTGGCTTCATAATGCAAAGATGACCCGTTGTTGAATATCTTTAGCTTTGTAGTGCAAAGATGAATTATTGATGAATATCTTTGGCTTGTAATGCAAAGATGACCCGTTGTTGAATATCTTTGCTTTGTAGTGTAAAGATGGCTGTTGATGAATATCTTTGGCCCGTAGTGCAAAAGATGAATTTATTAGTATGATTATGAGCAGAGGCCGTGATTTGGTATAACCATGATCTTTGATTTCGGGTAAAGACAAGTGATGAAAATTATCTTTGTCTTGGATGAGGAAAGGAATTGAACAACAATTACGATTATGAAGTTATACACGTGATTGTGGATGAGGAATTGTTGATTGATGTTACTGAGGATAAAACATTGTTGGTGGATTTTTAACATGGAGAAGACAATAGACTTTATAGTCTATTTGACTCTTCTAATGGATTGCTTTCATTCCATTTGCAACTATGGTTGAAAAGTTTTATCATCTACCATATGTTCTAAATCTACGATTTATTCTTGATGAAGACTATTGATAATTTATTTATCTTTAGTCATAATATTCTTTCTTGAGCTAGTTGTGCTCACCCTTTTGTTTCACAATTCTTTCGGTGTAATAAAGGTGTGGTATTTGGGTCGAGCGGGGGGATAGCGAGGAATAGAGTGGTGGTCTATAGATGTTGAGGGTGAGGTGAATTTAACTTGGAAGGGTGTTTTGTCACTATCATACAAGATGTCTAATGACATACAACCTCGTGTTATCATAAGACATGGTTGTGCACATCCACTTCTTTGAGTATATTTACAAGCACTACCTATATAATCTTGGTGTTTGTTTGGAGTATAATACCCAATTAGAGGCAGTGGAGATAATGATATGTCAAGAAAAGACTCACCATTGGGAAGAATATGATAGTAATCTTCTCGTTTTTCTTTGGGGTCTATTGGAATTGACGAGGATAATTACGTGGCCATATGATATCTACCATAACCTAAAAAGCATGGCCTCCCGTATACGAAGGTTTCTTGAGCACTTCCCAAAGATTCTAATTTCTAAAGCAGTTTTTGACTATACCTTTATGTAAGGTGTCATTGTGACGTCTTACTGATTGGTATATATTTGTATCAAACTCACATGACATATGTGTTGTTGTAGATTTTGCACGCGACAATTGTTGTAATAAAGTTGTAGTTGTTTTTCGTACCATATATTTGGCGACTCGAGAATGGGTTGGATGGAATGAACCTATTTTGGGGTTGTTACATTTAGTATCGTAGCTATAAGTAAAAGAGCCCCGAGCCTCTCATTGGTGACTTCTGTTGATGGGGGATGCACCGCCGGACTCTCCGTAGGGGACGCCTGATTCATCTGTGTGGCAAACCGATACATATCAATGTGAGGTCTTGACAAGTTGGTGTCGGAGTTACATTTGGTATCGAGCTTAGGGATATGATCTCTGGCGGAGATCGGGAATAGAACTAGGAGGGTAGAGGCGAGTAAATCCTTCGCTAGTGTGTCTACCTAAGCTTATTTGTTGGTCGGTCATAATATCGGGATATTATGTGATATGTTAATTTGTTAAATTAACCCTTGTTTAAGTCGTGTATTCTAGAATGATATCTCGAAATACAAGAGATGAAGCAATGGAGAAATCATGATAATGAGGGGAGATAGAATCGAAATGAAAACAAGGTATTCTCAACTCTTTGAAATACAGTGCACGTGAATTTTGGGGACTTAAATTTCATAAGGAGGGAGATTGTAAGACCCGAATTTTATGAAATAAAAGTATTCAATTTTTCTTATAATTACTATTGGTAAATGGTTAAATTGATAAAAGGTTAAAGTTAAGGGTGATATATGATTTTTTTCAAAATACACAAGTGGTTATAAAATATTCATTGTTATTCGGAGAATATTCTTTTTGTCGGGAATATCCAAATGCGACGTACTTGATCATTTATGGGCCCCATATAAGAATAATTGTCGGGATGAAGAAAATGACAAGTTTTAGTTTTTACCGTTAACACTTTGTTGGAATACCCGGTGGATAAAATACAACAATACTGGCGTGGTCGCACAAGAATAACCTGCGGTATTGCGCAAGATTGTTAAATTATTGACCCTTACGTAAGAAGGCACTACTCAATAATTATTACGATAATTCTTGTTCAATATTTTATTTTATTGATTCAATAATTGCTTTGCGTTGATATTTTATATTATTGTTGTTTTGATAATTGATAATTTACGATATTTTTCATTATATATCGGATCAATAATTCATATTATTTGGAATAATATTATTAGATAGCATTATTAGCAATGTCTAGAAAGTTACATCAAGGAGAGGTTTGGTCACCTAATTGCGGCACCGATGAAGGAGAAATCCTTATCGGAAAGCCCCTCTTTCACAGGGAAGCGCACTGGTTGTATTATTGTGATTCTATAATATTATTTATGAATAATTAATTATTGATTTATATGACAATGAAATATTTATTTGATGTGGATATAAATGATGGATTTATTTATGTGGTTATAAATGAAGGAATTAATGTTGAGGTATTTTATCGGTATTTTTAGCCGGATTGGAGGTATTAAAAGATCAAATCGATTGTTCTACTGACTTTATTATGTGAGTTATAATTTTTAATCGTAGTTGGATCGTTGGGATTTTTGGATATGTTATACATATATAAGTTGAGTATATGTTCACAAATTTTGAACCGTTAAAATGAGCGTATAATTTGTTATGAATTTTAAGAGGTGATTGATTCGTAAATTAGGTTATAAATGATTTTGGTGGAAAATTCTAGAATTGGTGGGCCCCACTTTTGGTTGGTGAGAAATGTGCTCAATTGAATTTTCAAATGTGGTGGTGGAATAGTAGCGAGTAAAGCCATCGGGTTTGAGTTAAGTCTCGCTTGGCGTGCTTAACATTTTCCTATAAATAGAGGCTAAGTTAGAATTGAAAATCACACCAAAAACAAGTTTTCTCTCTTTCTCTCTATATTATCGGCGTATTCTTGTGAGTATTTTGAGTATACTTTGAGTATTGTTAGGCGGTGCAAGTTCCCTTCAAAGACTATATGTCAGGTGTTTCAACTAGAAGTCTTATCTTTCGAGGTAAGGGATGTTATTTTCTTCTCGGATGATATTATTTCTTCAATATCATTATCTTTGAAATATTGGTTGGAACTTTTTATCAAATTTAGAACTTTTTCATGTCTGAGTTACTATTCATGAGTTACTTATTCACGAGTTACTATTCACGAATACTATTAAGTGAAGCGTGAAGATGTTTTTTTGTGGAATTTCTATCTTTTGGTGTCGGAGTTACTTATTCACGATATACGGACTATTCACGAATCGACACTATTCACCAAAAATGAAAATTTTTCTTTTCATCTAAAATATCTATTCGGATACTAGCTTTGATTGTATCCATGTTTTGATCATTCTTGAATTTTACACCACTATGATTATTTTTGAGGTATTTTTGGGCGTGGATAAAACCAATGCAAAGATGAATGATTTACGAAGAATATCTTTGGCTTTGTAGTGCAAAGATGAGCAGTGTTTAAATGAACATGACTAACTGATGAATATCTTTGCTTGATAGTGCAAAGATGAATTATTGATGAATATCTTTTGCTCAGAATGCAAAGATGACTGTTGTTGAATATCTTTAGGCCGGTAGTGCAAAGATGAATTATTGATGAATATCTTTTGCTCGTAATGCAAAAAGATGACTGTTGTTGAATATCTTTGCTTTGTGTAGTGCAAAGATGAATTATTGATGAATATCTTTGGCTTGTAATGCAAAGATGACCCGTTGTTGAATATCTTTGCTTTGTAGTGCAAAGATGAATTATTGATGAATATCTTTGGCTTGTAATGCAAAGATGACCCGTTGTTGAATATCTTTAGCTTTGTAGTGTAAAGATGAATGTTGATGAATATCTTTGGCCGTGGTGCAAAGATGAATTTATTAGTATGATTATGAGCGAGGAGGCGTGATTTGGTATAACCATGATCTTTGATGTTTAGGTAAAGACAAGTGATGAAAATTATCTTTGTCTTGGATGAGGAAAGGAATTGAACTACAATTACGATTATGAGTTATACACGTGATTGTGGATGAGGAATTGTTGATTGATGTTACAAGGATAAAACATTGTTGGTGGATTTTAACATGGAGAAGACAATAGACTTTATAGTCTATTTGACTCTTCTAATGGATCGCTTCATTCACGCTGCAACTATGGTTGAAAAGTTTTATCATCTACCATATGTTCTAAATCTACGATTTATTCTTGATGAAGACTATTGATAATTTATTTATCTTTAGTCATAATATTCTTTCTTGAGCTAGTTGTGCTCACCCTTTTGTTTCACAATTCCTTTCGTGTAATAAAGGTGTAAATTGGGTCGAGCGGGGATAGCGAGGAATAGAGTGGTGGTCTATAGATGTTGAGGTGAGGTGAATTTAACTTGGAAGGGTGTTTTGTCACTATCATACAAGATGTCTACATGACATACTGACCTCGTGTTATCATAAGACATGGTTGTGCACATCCACTTCATCGAGTATATTTACAAGCACTACCTATATAATCTTGGTGTTTGTTTGGAGTATAATACCCAATTAGAGCAGTGGAGATAATGATATGTCAAGAAAAGACACACCATTGGGAAGAATATGATAGTAATCTTCTCGTTTTCTTTGGGGTCTATTAGGTGAACCAAGGATAATTACGTGGCCATATGATATCTACCATAACCGAAAAGCATGGCCTCCCATGTACGAAGGTTTCCTTGAGCACTTCCCAAAGATTCTAATTTCTAATTTAAGGATTAGTTATACTCATGGCTTCTTCTTCTCTCCTCATCTATAACAACTGCAGTTAGTCATCACCCTTCTTCTTCATTCAATGTATTCATTATATATATCACAGTGCTGAGAGATGCAGCAATTGCCGTCAGAAGTATACTTGGCGGGTGGTCAGGAGTAGGTGGTGAGTGGAATCGTGGTGGGTCAGTTTGTGGCGTCGGGACCGGTAATGGTGATTGCAACGACGTTTACGAATGCCACGTATGAGAGGCTGCCGCTGGAGGAGGAGGCTACGATGGTAGGAGAAGGTGGAATGCAATTCTGAGCAACATGAGGGTTAAATGCGAGGAAATAATGGTGGTGGTAATTCAAAGATCAAACGAACTCCGATCTCATGGTGACCAAGTGCGCAAAGATCTTTCATGCCTATTTACAATTTACCACCCAATATTTTATCCAATGGCGGATCGCATCATGATGTTTTTGGGCTCCTCCCTACGCCCCTCCCTCTTAATAGAATGAGAGAGATCGAATCATTGCTAACTTGTTTGTTCAAACATCTTTTAGTTTTCATCAAATCTTTGAAGGCATGGGTGGAAGTCGGGTCTAATTTGGCGGTGGAACATAAAAATGGATTGAGGGGGTATGAAGATTCGGCGGTGGTGGCGGTGGATATGAATCTTTGGATGATGGTAACCAAAACTTCATACCAAGGTAACCAAATTGTCATATCAAAGTAACCAATCAACCTCCACACTTTAAATTTTTTCTTAGTACAGTTGGTTACCAAACCTTCAGATCAAGGTAAGCAAAACTTCGTACCAAGGTAACAAAACCTTCATACCAAAGTAACTAATTCACATTCACACCTGCAGTTTTTTCATAGTGCAGTTGGTAGCCAAACCTTCAGACCAAGGTAACCAATTTAATTTTATTAAGTTACCAATTTCGTTTGAATGTGATGCAGTTTGTAAGACCCCAACTTATTATTAATGAAATTTAATTTTCTCTATTTATTATTTTGAAATAGTAAGGGTTGATTTGATTAATGTGGATAGTTAGGGGTAAGATACGCAAATATTTCAAAATAAGCAAGTGGTTATAAAATATTCATTGTTGTCGGGGAATATTCGTTTGGTCGTGGAATATTCGATCGTCGGGGAATATTAAATATGACCAGTAGTGACCATGTGTGGGCCCCATAACGAAAAGCGTTTGGATGAAGAAAGCGACAAATATAAGTTGTTTAAAAATAACGGCGTAGTTATTCACAATTATCTTGTTAAAATACCCGGTGGTTAAAACAACGGTAGCATTGCGGTATTGCACCAATTGTTGATTCTTACGTGAAGGCACTACTCAATAATGGTTACGATAATTCTTTATTCAAATTATTTTATTGAGTTAATAATTAACTGCGTTGATATTTTATATTCTTTGTTGTTTCAATAATTGTCATTCTACGAGTATTTTTTCATTATCGAAGCAATAATTCATATTATCTCGAAAAATATTATTAGATAACATTATTGGCAATGTCTAGAAAGTTACATCTAAGGAGAGGTTTGGTCACCCTAATTTAGCGGCAAGTAGAAGAAGAAATTCTTATTGAAAGCCCTCTTTCGGGAGGCGTATGCAGTTGTCAATATTGTGATTCTGTAATATTATTTGTGAATAATTAATTATTGATTTATATGATGAGGAAAATATTGATTTTATGAGGATATAAATGGAGAAAATTTTAATGTGACAATTGTTGAAAATTAATATTTTATCTTTTACGATAAAATAATTCATTTAAATATATTATTTTAATAATATATTAACGATGATATTTTTACAATGAATGTGGGATATATGAGTATATGAGGAGGAAGAGTATTTTTGTGGCATTAAATGTTTAACACATGTTTTGTGTGTTGGTGGACACAATTATTAATAGAAATTTGATTATAGCTTGTAAAATCGCCTGTTTGTGGATTTGGTGGCCAATTTTTATTTGGAATTTGGAAAACTTTCTTACGAAAAGTTGTAGAGAATTGAATTTCCTATAAAAGTTCATGAGATTGAATTTTACGATGAAAGGATATTTATTATGAATTATTGAAGTCACGAAGCTTCAAATAATTGATTTTGGAAGTTTAAAATATTTAAAATTAGAAAAACGTTTTTTCTTACTTTTTCTAGAATGTGGCATGTGTTTGATGGCTGAAATCAGATTCTAGGCATGTGTAGGAAATTTATTATTAATTTATTAAATTTTTCTGCTTTGGTGTTCTAGCAATTTCTATAAATAGGGTCTTGGGTTAGAATTGAAAATCACACTGTAAACTGAAGTTTTCTCTCTATATATTATCGTTTATTCTTGTGAGTATTTTGAGTATACTTTGAGTATTGCTATCTGATGCAAGTCAAGTCATAGCCTATATCCAGGTGTTTAATTTGAAATCTTGATCTTTCGAGGTAAGGGATGTTATTTTCTTCTCAAATGATATTATTTCTTCAATATCATTATCTTTGAAATATTGGTTGGAACTTTTATCAAATTTGGAACTTTTTCATATCTGGTTACTTATTCATGAGTTCTTATTCACGAGTTCTTATTCACGAGTTACTATTCACGAAAGTACTATTAAATGAAGCGTGAAGATGTTTTTTGTGAAATTTCTATCTTTTGGTGTGAGTTCTTATTCACGATACTCAAGACTATTCACGATATCTGAAGACTATTCATAGAAAAATAAAATTTCTTCTTTTGTCCAAAATATCTATCCGGGATACTAGCTTTGATTGTATCCATGTTTTGATCATTCTTGAATTTTACACCACTATGATTATTTTGAGGTATTTTTGGACGTGGATAAAACAAAGTACGAATCCTTAATCCTTAATCCTTGTCATTTTGTTTCTTTGGATTCGTTTCTTTAAAAATATTTTTCATCATCTTGGTCTTAAATGATGATATTATGGAATATCTTTGGCACGTAGTGCAAAGATGAATGATTCGAAGAATATCTTTGGCGTGGTAGCAAAGATGAGCAGTGTTTAGATGAACATGATTAACGGTGATGAATATCTTTGGCACTGTAGTGCAAAGATGAATATTTGATTCCGGATGTATATTGATTGATGTTACGAGGGATAAATGATATGACGCGATGAACTTTTAAATTCATACATAGAAGATAGTAGTTTGCATTCTCTACTTAACTCTTCTAATGAATTATTATTTCATTGCGAATATTGATTTAAAATTTGTTGTCTATTGTGATTCTATTAGATTTTTCCTGTTGAAGACTAACAATAATTTGTTGTATATTATCTTAGTCATAATATTCTTTCTTGAGCTAGTTGAGCTCACCCTTTTCTCTTTTGTTCCATTTTTCTTCTCGGGGAGGCGATAATATAAGCGAGTACGTAGTCTGAGGTATGGAATGAAGGTTTTAGAAAGAATTGTTTAGTAGTCCTCATCATTTTGTAAAATAATGTATCAATAAATGTGATGGGTATTTATTTGAGTATAGATATTGTATAGAAGATAATATTTGTATTCAAACTCACAGATTTCTTGTTGTAATAATAAAGTTGTAGTTGTTTCATGCACTATGTATTGACAACTCGGAATGGGTGATGTATACCTATTTTGGGGCGTCCATGCGGTTGGTAGCCAATCATTCATACAAAGGTAACCATTTTATTATTTATGAATAACAAAATAGTTATAAAGAAAATTTCAGAACATTAATAGTTACATCTATTTATTTTTAAATTTTTTGTAGGGCGAATCTTCTTTTTATTCTCATTGGCGTTTTGGACAACGGAGAGATTCATGGTGTAGTGGCGTAAGTATGTGAGAGGTGGCAATGGACTATTATTTCAAAGTGTATGTGAGGGAGATGAAGATTTGAATTTGAATATTTAAATTTAAATTATTATTTTGAATTTGAATTTATTTTTGTTGTTAGATCTAAATATTTGAATTTGAATTATTAATTATGGCAGTTATTTGTCCTTGATTTTAGATTTCCTTATTAATGTGAATTGTACTATTTTTGTAATATGGGTTCTAATAATACTCTTTTTATAATTATTTGGTTGATGCATTTTTCTTGTAATTACTTTCTATTTGTTGTATACTTATGTAAAGAACCCAAATTTATATAATTAATTAAAAGAGGGCTTGCCCATTCTGATGCTAAAAGCCCATCCAAATAACAAGTTGTAAGTGGGCTTAACTGTTTGGGCAAGCCCTATCCCTGCTGTTCTTTATCTGGATTGAAGATTGACAGGCCTATTTGTGGGTATTCAGTAAATTGATTCGCGGGCCTTATTGTGGATATTCAAGTCAAATAATTATTCCCTATACATAGCTCAAGCATAGTGAACCAAATGTTTATATATTGCGAAAATTTTCAAACGAATTATAATTGTTACGTGTGTACATATATATGAAAGTTTAAAAGGACAAAAAATAGATTTTTTTTTTGAATTTAAAAATATCTTAAATTTAGTTTAAAAGGACAAAAAATAGATTATTTTTTTTGAAATGGAGTTCTAGTATTAAACACACTTTAAACTATGAAAGTTTAGTCACCATACCTAACCTATTTAAAAGGTATATAAAATACAATTTTTTTTCATGCATAATTAAAATTTGAATTTGTGTAATATTCAACATTAATTTTTTTTTTATTACTTATATTTATATCTAGAGTAATGCTAGAGACACAACTTATTCTACAATTATTTTACAATTTACTGATGTAGAATACTCCACCTCACCATATTGATGAACAAATTGCTTTAATGTAGTCTTTGATCCCACATAAAAGCTGAGATGAAGTATATTACATCAGCAAATTATAAAATAGTTATAAAATAAGTTGTCTTTAGCATTATTCTTATATTTATCCTAAAACAACTCAATTGTTTCCATCCAAACCAAGATTTTCCGGGGATATGCTCCCTTAAAATGATTACTAAAATATAAAATAGGTTTCCAAAAGAGAGAACCAAATAAAGTAAAAGTTAGCTTTTCCTAAAACCCTAAAAAAAATATTAATGTGAAGGCCAAGGGTTTAGATCTCTCTTTGTTAAAACAGTTGGCACACGTGTGGTATTAATCATTTCAAGCACTTAACCAACCTTAAGCAATCATTCTTCTCTCCATTCATTTCTCATACTAGACATTAACACAACAAACTATTCTTTTCTTTTTTTTTAATAATTTGGTGAATAATTTAAGAACCTTCTTTTTCTTTTCTTTTTTCTTTTTTCTTTTTTATTATCTCTATCTCCCTTTCCCTTTTTATATAAATGCTCATTAATTTTTATTTAGAAAAATGTGATCTTTTCGAAAAAGAAAGTGCAGTTGTGGGCCAGCCCGCTCGTGCGTCCATGAGAGCTCAGGCCCATTACCTTACTGCCATGCCCATAGAAAAAAGATAGAAAGAATGAGGGGTTACTTTTGCAACTGAATAGAAGAACAATTTGGTTCAGTAGGGGACCAGTTTGGTTCATGTAAATTAAATTGAGGTTGAAATTTAATTAGTAGAATCCCTTTATAAATATGCAAATTTACTAAAGTGTATAAATAATAATGCATAAAATGAGTACGGAATAAAATAATTTGTTTGATAATTGTCTGTTTAAAATATCTGACTACAACAACATTTATTACCAATTTGTATTACTCTATCTGTCTGAATCCGTCCTACAAATTAAAATAGTTCTATATATCTACAAAATTATGTAAATATTAAAGATTTTATTTTTAATTTATTTTTACCTTTAAATATAATAAAATACTCTCATATATATGAAATCACTTTATAAATATCTCTATTTATAAAACATGCACTTGTTTACCTCAACATCAGTCCATAACCATGGCTTCAGAGAAGGTGGAGACAGTTGTAGCAGGAAACTATGTGGAGATGGAGAGAGAAGAAAGCAATTCCAACGCTTCCAAGAGCAAATTATCAAAATTCTTTTGGCATGGGGGATCAGTTTATGATGCATGGTTTAGCTGTTCTTCTAATCAGGTATTATATATATATATATATATATTAAATTTAGATTTTATTATTTTCAGGGGAAAATTAATTAATTAATAATGATAAATTAATTTCTGACATTAATTTTGTAGGTGGCACAAGTACTTCTTACACTGCCTTACTCATTTTCACAACTAGGGATGTTATCTGGAATTCTTTTCCAACTGTTTTATGGCTTGTTGGGAAGTTGGACTGCTTACCTCATAAGTGTACTTTATGTTGAGTACAGAACTAGAAAGGAAAGAGAAAAAGTTGATTTTAGGAACCATGTAATTCAGGTACGCGCGTACTCAATTAATTTATATATTTTTCCTTTTCATTTACCATGTAATTAATTATTTTTTTGAAAAAATAAATAGATTTTGCTTTTAGAAATTTTATTTCTTGATACTAGTAATTAATTACTTGCATTTAATTATAATTAAAAAAACCAACACACACACACACACACACATATATATATATATATATATATATATATAATTTTTCCTGTCATTTTAATTTTTATTGCAGTGGTTTGAAGTTCTTGATGGGCTACTGGGAAAGCACTGGAGGAATATAGGCCTCTTTTTCAACTGCACTTTTCTACTATTTGGATCTGTAATTCAACTTATTGCTTGTGCAAGGTATTAATTACATAATCAAGCAAAGGATATATATATATATATATATATATATATATATATATATATATAATCTATGAGACGACAGAGACTAGTAAATTTTGTTATAAATAACATTAATTTCTTCCTAATGATTCATATATGATGATCTTGCAGTAATATCTACTACATAAACGATAATCTGGACAAGAGAAGTTGGACTTACATCTTCGGAGCTTGTTGCGCTACGACGGTGTTCATTCCATCGTTTCATAATTACAGAATTTGGTCATTTTTAGGCCTCCTAATGACAACTTACACTGCATGGTATCTAACCATTGCTTCCTTTCATCTTGGACAGGTAGGTATATATACTTAATATCTAAATTAATCCAGATTACCTAGCTTGCTAGCTAGCTATATATTAAAATATATATTAATTAGTGATATATATAGTACTAATTAAAGTAAAAATTTGGTTTGATTAGCTTAATTTTACTATTATTTAATTATTAATAAGTACTTTTGGCATTTAATTAATTTTTTGAAGGTCGAAGGAGTTAAGCACTCAGGTCCAACCACAATGGTTCTGTACTTCACTGGGGCTACAAACATTCTTTACACCTTTGGTGGGCATGCTGTGACAGTGTGAGATTTTCTTTTAATTCAAGCAATTAAGTTGATATATATCAGCCTATATATATATATATAATATTATCTAACTAAATAAATAAATAGATATAATATAATTGAGGAGTTGGATCTTTATCTTTATATAAATATGCATGTATGTATATAACTGCATGCGGATTGGATTGGATTGGATTGGATTGGTGTTATAGGGAGATAATGCATGCGATGTGGAAGCCCCAAAAGTTCAAAACGATTTACTTCTTTGCAACATTGTATGTGCTTACCCTCACCCTACCATCAGCAACTGCGGTTTATTGGGCATTTGGTGATTTGCTCCTCAACCATTCCAATGCATTTGCTTTGCTCCCAAGAACTGGATTTAGAGATACAGCTGTTATTCTCATGCTCATTCATCAGGTAATTGATTAATTAATTAATCCAACAAAAAAGTTTATTCCATTTGCAAAATTACAAACAGTAATGAAATTATGAGTATATATATATATATATATATATGATATCATTAATTTATTTGTATTCTCATCAATAAAAATTAGACTCTTTATTAATTAATTATATGGGGAACAAATTATTTTTTTTGATAAATCAGATTAATTCTTTTTTGTGAAATATAAGAGTATTTAATTACACAAATATAATGTACGTGACCTAATTAATTGATATTTTGAATTTTATTTGACTTTGTTTTTTGGTGCGTACAGTTCATTACATTTGGATTTGCATGCACTCCTCTATATTTTGTATGGGAGAAGTTCATTGGAATGCATAACACAAAAAGCATTTACAGGCGAGCTCTAGCTAGACTTCCGGTAGTTATCCCTATATGGTTCCTCGCCATTATTTTCCCCTTCTTTGGCCCTATCAACTCCACCGTTGGATCTCTTCTCGTCAGTTTCACCGTTTACATTATTCCTTCCTTGGCGCACATGATCACTTTTGCTTCTGCTTCGGCTAGAGAGGTCAGTCAAATATTTCGATTCATTATATTTATTTTGTTTTTCAATTAATTAATTTAGACCGACGTCTTGATTAATTATTATAATTTCTTTTTCAATAATAATGCATGCATGCGTAATAATTAACTAACTGACATATATATATAATTCGTTTGAATTTATTTGTTTTCACATACAGAATGCAGTAGAGAGACCACCATCATTCTTGGGTGGATGGGGAGGATCATTCTGCATGAACATCTTTGTGGTGGGATGGGTTTTGGTGGTAGGTTTTGGGTTCGGAGGATGGGCAAGTATGATCAATTTCATTCGTCAAATTGATACATTTGGACTGTTCACCAAGTGCTATCAATGCCCTCCACACAAGGTTTGAGTAGTTTGGCTTTGGCTGGCTACTTTTTAGCAAAAGGAAAAAAATCAAAGGACTAATTAATTAAGAAACATATATACATATGTAAGTGTGTATAAATATTGGGGGTTTGTGACAATTAATGTGATATTTTTAATTCTTCCGATTTTGTTCTCTCTTTTTATTCTTGTCAGAGCTTTTGTAACTTGTGAACGTGCTTGATTGTCATCATCTTTAATTAAGAAGTGTAAAGTTTTTGTGGGATATTCTTAAAAGATTGTCGTTTAAGGTTTTTGCACATGGATTAAGAAATTATCATTTACTAAATAAAATTTATTTGAAATTTCATCACTACCCCTTTATGGGAAGTTGAAAATTATTAATACAAGGGAGATAATTTCTTGGAATAATAAGAGAAGGTAGGGGAAATATAGGAAAGTAAATAATTTATTCTCCTTGAAAGTTGTAAACGATAAACATTTTGAAACAAATTTTTTCTTCTAAAACGACAATCTTTTAGGAACGAATGGAGTATATATTATTTGAAAATATTGATTAATTTTTTTTTTTTTGCTAATTTTTACGCACACATATATCTCCAAAGAATCGAACAACTAACTTGAATCACTTGTATTTGCTTCCTTCGTCCCAAAATGAAAGATAAGTAATTTGAAGAAAATTTACCCTCTAGATTAGTTAAAAATATATTAGTAATGACACGTACGATAGTACTCAATCAATTAAAAATTCCTCTAAAAAATCCGTCTATCTAACAAGCAAGTAAACTAACCTCTTTCCCTAACAAGCCAGCTACGCACCTTGCTCTTAGTTGCAAGTAGCTATATTTTTCTCAAAAGATAGAGCTTACCTCGTGTCGGTTCAGTCGTCTCATGAACCTGAATCATTTACTTAAAAATAATGACATGTTTTTGAAGGGTGTGGGGGGATCTAGTGGGATAATATGTTAATTATATTCTTTTCGTTCTAAAATTAAATATATATTTTAAAAACATAACTTTTAAGTATAATTTTTTACTTTCTAATTAATATTAGCAGAGGAATTAATTGTCTGTGGTGATGGAAATGATAATAAAAAGCAATGATGTATTAACTAGGGATATCATGATATTGATCTATATATATATATATATATATATATATATATATATATATATATATATATATTGCCAAGAGAAAATATAATTGAACTTGTTCAATGAATCAGCTTTCATACACTTTTAGATCTTGGACGCAGATCTTGGACCCTTAACTTTACTCCACAAGTGACAATACACTTGATGGTAACACTATATTTTTAATTTTTGTAATATTAAAATAATATTTTATATTAATATTTTTCACAGGAAGGTAAGATCCACTCACTATTCAGATCATAAAAAATATTTAAATTGAAAATATCAATTTTTTTTAATTTTATTTTATACGTGACTCTGTGCCTCACATGTGAACACTTCATCATTGAGTTAAAACGAAATAACAAAATTAAAGTGTAAATATGACTAACGTACAATGGTCCAAAAGGGCAAAACCAAATGTACCACCTACCTATATATGATCTAGACCGACCAACTTTTGGAATTTTGGCCTAGTTTCTTATCAGTTTAGAGCACAATAGACATCCCATGTGCATCGTTCAAAGAGGGTATGGAAAGATCTAGTTTTGATAAGGTAACTCTTTAGATTTGGTAGTGATGCCACAATATTAATTACTAATTAATTTTAAGATAGCTTGCTTACGTTTTGATCAATTTACCCATTTGGCTGGATTCTATTCTATCACATAATTCTATGCTTTGACAACATGATGTGTATTGGGGGACATATTAACTACCAAATTATTGTACTCGAACCATTTAATTTACTGATTGTCTGAAAGAACTATATATATACTACTAAATCCAACAAATTAAGATATATATTCCTAATACGTACATGCATTATTCCTAATATGGCATTGAGCTATAAGTAGTAGGGTACGCTGTAAACGAGTCGAACAGAGAGATACCCATATTCGATTTAAAATATTAAATTCATACTCAAATATAATTTAAATTGTATTTGAAAAAACACTACTCAGATTGGACTCGGATCAAATATTCATTATTCAAATATGATCCGTCTCGGATCGAATTATATATATTCAAATTACTCTCGAAATTCGAGTCTCCACATAGTGACTAGCTTTATAATTCATATAATTATAAATTGAACTTATTATTTTACTTAGAAATGAGAAATTAAATTTACAATTACACTTTACAAATATAAAATCACAATAAAATTTAAAACAAAATAAAAAAATAATAACTAATTATCCTAATTTTATTTAACTCTGTACTTGTTATAAAAGAATGTATTGAATATCTACTCGAATATGTATCAATCGAGCATGTATCGAGTCACGATCGAATTAAAGTAGTTTAAATCATAAATGAGTCGAGTGTAATTTTGCTCAAATTTTATTCATATTTTTATTCGAATTACTTTTTGTATTCAAATTTAAATTATATTATTAATAAATATGAAATTTATTCATATTTTTTCGAATCGAGACAGATTGAATTAGATTTATGCCTTAGCAAGTAGTGGACTTTTTAGGGTAATAGGTAGGAAAAAGAGTGGGGCACATTGCCATGGTGTCTTTGTACTGACCAGTGGCAAAAGTAATTTAACACATTGAAAAAGAATACATGACAACATGAGAAAAAGTTAAGAAAGCAATCAATCTTGATGCCCACTCCAACTTTTAAAGCATATGAATTACCAGAAAAACTTTAAAAGCATATGCAACTTAGGTCTTACAACAATACACATGAACAATTCACAACCAAAATTAGCTATAAATTAGTGTTTTTTTCAAAAGGCTAAATATGATATATTATTATAAAATTTCACACATACGATTTCTCTACAAGGGTTCTGTCTATGCTCCACATTCCACAACATATGTTTTCAGTAAGACGAGTTGGCTACTAAATACTCCATAATGATTAATGGGGGCGGAGATGATTTTTCGATATTTTCACTTGAACAGTGGCGATATAGACATATAGCGACAGTTTTTATCGTCGTTATAAGACTTATAGCGACGATTTTCATGTGAAAATATCAGTATTCAAATAAAAATATATGAATCCTTTGTATGGATTCATGTTGTTGTAACGTAGTGGAAGAAAGAATCAAATCTTTCTCCGGCCAGGGTTTAGCAACTTTCCTTAACAGTGGATAAGAGGCACACATGCGGATGGACCCATTCACACACAAAAATAGCTAAGAGATATATGGCAACAAAGAAAGATACATGTGAGTCTGATGCAACTCCTCTTATGTGTCGTCGTTTAGTGGTTGGACTGCTCTTTTACCTTCTTTCTTGATAGTCACTAATCACTAACCAAGGATATTGCATTAAGTTTCCCTCCATTACATTATTTATCTATTTTTTTCCTTTAAAATTAGGATCCTTTTCTCTCTATTATACATGCATGTCTTTCATTTTATTCCATATACATTTAGCCATATAATTTTTTATTAAGTAATAAAATAAAATTCGTTCGCCGCTAAGAATTATGTCGCTGAAAGTAATTTTTGTGTAGCTAATATATATTAAGAAAAAATGGAGAATAATTGTAATGGAGGTGATCATAATCCAATTTTTTATATACGCACTCGATAATACAAATTAAATTTGCATTTAGCGACAGTACAATCGACATACATAATTATTTATAACGAAATTCAGTATGTCACTAAATATAATAATTGTGACGTTAGATATATATTTAGAAAATTAAGTAATTCAAGAGATCTAAGGATATATACTATGGCAATTAAAATATATATGGATACGATTTACATATATAATAAAAATCTGCACTCTTACGTCTATATATAGATTATGTCGACCGAAAGAAGAAATTAAGGGTCCACTGCTTCGGATCATGTAAATTGTAACTTGTAAGTAATGCATTGTTGGACAGATGCATGGTGTATTTTTCTGTGTTTGACTATTATGACTATTATATATATATATATATTTCATTATATATATATATATATATATATAGTTTTAGAAATGGCACGAAATCATATAATTTTTTAAACTAAAAGTTAATTGAACTCGACAAAGGATTAAATTTTTTATGGTTTATTAAGTAGTATCCCACTTTGTCTATGGTGCATTTGTAACCATGCATATTAAAGTTGCAAGACCAAATTATATGTATTTAACGACAAGTTTATACTTGTTTTAATGATATTTTAAATTTTTAATGACACTTATTGTCGAACATAATTATTGTAAGTCAGATATTATTATCGACCTTTTTCTTTTATAGTATTTATAATTATGTAGGTGATCGATATTAAAGGGTGTAAATAAACCGAATGGTAGTGTAGAGTATTGATTTCTTTCAGATTTGGTTCATTAAATTTATCGAAAGTATAAAATAAGGTTTGATTGAGGCTGCGTTTAATTCGAATGAAAGACGCGATCTCGAATCGGTTTCTAATTTGAACTTTTCGAAACTAATCATTTATATTTTTAATCAATTTCTAATCGAACTTTTAATCGTAGTAAGACAAATCGAACTCGAATCTGCTTATTTATTCATTTTATGCCTTTAATCGATACTACTAATATATATATATATATATATATATATATATATATATATATATATATCTAAAGAATTTCCCACCAAACTAGCTAGTATCTCTCTCTCAAATGTATAAGCTGGGGGGTGGGTTAGAGAGTGGAGATATGGACCATATATATGACAGGTACTTTTTTGAAAGGAATAGGACATTATATCAGTGGTTCTTCATCAGTGGTGTCACTAGGCCGAAAAGATTTTTAGAATCTAAATGGTAACTTTAGCCCAAAAATATGGTTTCCATTGTACTTTCATCATGAGACCCAATTGTTACTGGACTCTTGCCCTCCTCAAAAGGCTAAAACCCATAACATCTGGTCCATACTGTGGCCCATTTTCGGTGGGAGTTCATCTGATTGGGTTCTGTTTTCTGTCTGTCAATTATTTATTATTTTTTTAAAAAGAAAATAAAAAATTAAAAGCTAAAACCACAGATGGGAATTAAGAATTTTTACACTGGCTGTTCAAATTTATTGCGTACAACTAATTAAGAACTAACAAGTAGACGTTTGCAGATATAAATTCAGTCGTGAAGTGAAGTCTCGAAGCAACAATTTCATCCGTCTTATAATCAATAAATTATAACAGCACTAATTTTTCAGCTCAAGATTTCTCTTAATAAGATGCACGTACGTCTATCGTCTTGTAATTGCAAAATCTTGTTTCTTTCATATTTTGCTTAACGTTTTAGTTTTAAAAAAGATTTCATAATTTTCATGTGAAGAAAGCAATTTAGCTATGTATCCTAAAATTTAGTAGTGATGTGATTGATCATAAATTTCTTAAAAAAGATTACATGAATATTCATATTATTATTTAAATAATTTACAATAATTTCTCGCTCTATGGATGGTCAGTTAAAGCTTTTTTATTTACAATAATTTCTGGCTATATGGATGATCAGTTAAAGCTTTTTTAGTTTTATATATATTGTACATTACAAATCATAGTTCTCTCTCTCTCTCTCTCTCTCTCTCTCTATATATATATATATATATATATATATATATATATATATGGAGAATGACATAGATTTATTTCTTTATGAATCGAAAAAGTGGCACCACCATCCATCTAATTAATGAATGGGCCGCCATTTAATTAGAGAATCTTTACCGTCCGCTAGAAATTCTAATGGACGTGATTAATCAAATATTAAGACGCTTATGCCCCACCTTTACTCTAGCTCGGTATATATCCGCTAGTAAGACTAGCGGCCGACATTAACTCGAAAAAAGTAATACTAATTGAATTGGGTAATTGGTGGCTAGAACCCTAGAAGTTTAAATCAATAAGATACTAGTGTGAATTGGGTAATTGGGTAGATGTAAGACCTCAACTTTTATGAATAAAAATGAATTTTCTATAAATATCATTTTTGAATATTATGGAATAAATTTGATATAATGTTATAGTTGTGGGTAATATTTATAAATTTTTGCAAAAAGACGCAAGTTATATATAATATTCGATTGGTCGGGAGAATATTCGACGCGGCAAGACAATCATTGGTGGATCCCACAATGTAATTATTATTCGGATCGAGAAAACGACAAAAATATTTTTTATGAAAATAACGGCGGAAGTTTTACCGTTGATATTGTTGAACTACTCATTAGTAAAAAATACGATAATACGCGTGGTTGCATAGTAGTTATTACGGTATTGATTATTAATGCTTATGTGAGAAGTCACTCGGTTTGATTCAATTATTATCGATATTTTATATGTTATTAAATCAATAATTGAGATGACGAAGTTGTTAATATTATTATTTGAATTATTAACGATGTACAGAAGTTCGCCAATGAGAGGTTTGGTCATCTAATCGCGCCAATGAGTAGGAGAAATCCTTATTGAAAAGCCCCTCTTCCGCAATCTAACGACACAATTCGATTAATAGTGTCAATAATAATAATGATGATGACGTTTTATTTTATTCGTATTATTAACGTAATAAAACAGAAAAACTTTTTATATAAAACATAATACTTTTATAAAGTTATTCGTTTTATTAGGCTAATTGTGACGCCCCCAAAATAGGTATACATCACCCATTCTGAGTTGTCAATACATGTATGAAGAAACAACTACAACTTTATTATTACAACAAGAAATCTGTGAGTTTAAATACAAATATTATCTTACAGACAATATTTATACTCAAATAAATCCTCATCACATTTATTGATACATTATTTTACAAAATGGTGAGGACTACTAAACAATCCTTTCTAAAACCTTCATTCCATACCCTCGACTGCATACTTTCGCTTATATTCTCGCCTCCCCGAGAAGAATGGAACAAAAAGGAAAAAGGTGAGCTCAACTAGCTCAAAGAAGAATATTATGACTAAGATAATATACAACAAATTATCGTTAGTCTTCAACAGGAAAAATTTAATAGAATCAATGATACAACAAGTTTCGGATCAATATTCTAATGAAATAATAATTCATGAAGAGTTACGTAGAGAATGAAATCTACTATAATCTATGAATTTAATAAATCCATCATCAATATTTTATCCTCTGTAACATCAATCAATATTCATCTCAAATCAAACATTCATCTCAGACCACTGAAGCCAAAGATATTCATCGATTCATCGTGTTCATCTCAACACTGTTCATCTTTGCACTACTGAGCCAAAGATATTCATCGATTGGTCGTGTTCATTTAAACACTGTTCATCTTTTGACTATGAGCCAAAGATATTCTTCAGAAATCATTCATCTTTGCACTACGTGCCAAAGATATTCAATAATATCATCATTTAAGACCGAGGATGATGAAAATATTTTAAAGAACGAATCCGGTGAAACAAAATGACAAGGATTAAGGATTAATGATTCGTACTTTGTTTTATCCATGTCCAACAATACCTCAAAAATAATCATAGTGGTGTAAAATTCAAGAATGATCAAAACATGGATACAATCAAAGCTAGTATCCGTATTGAATAGATGTTTTGGACAAAAAGAAAAATTTTATTTTTTGATTGAATAGTCAGATATCGTGAATAGTGTCAGATATCGTGAATAAGGCCAGATATACGTGAATAGTAATCTGACACCAAAAGATAGAAATTCTAAAAAAAAACATTTTCACGCTTCATGAATAGTACTCGTGAATAGTAACTCGTGAATAGTAACTCATGAATAGTAACTCGTGAATAGTAACTCATGAATAGTAACCCCGACATGAAAAAGTTCCAAATTTGATAAAAACTTCAGATCAACATTTCAAAGATAATGATATTGAAGAAATAATATCATTACTTAAAAAAATAATATCCCTTACCTCAAAGAATCAAGACTTCGGAAGGAAAGGTCAAGTGATGTTGAATGAAACTTGTAATTGAGCAAAGAACTCTCAAAGTATCTAAATACTCACAAAATACCAATAATAATATAGAGAAAGAGAGAAACTTTGTTTCGGGTGTGATTTTCAATTTAACTTAGCCCTCTATTTATAGGAAAATGTTAGCCAATGTAGCCAAGGACTTGACCAACTACACGATGGCTTTTACTCGCTACTATTGCCACCCACCACATTTGAAATAAAATTCAGCACATTTTTTTCACCAACCACAAGTGGGGCCCACTCAATTCTAGAATTTTCCACCAAAATCAATTATAAACCTAATTTTGAATCCGACACCTCTTAAAATTCACAACAAATCATTCGTGCATTTTTAACGGTTCAAAATTTGTGGACATATACTCAACTTATGTATGTATAACATACCCAAAAATTACCACAATCCAACGGTCGGATTAAAAATTATAACCCCATAATATATCTCAAAACCCACGATTTGATTTTTAATACCTCCAATCCGATAAAATATCGATAAAACACCTCAACAATAATTTCTTCATTTATAACCACATAAATAAATCCATCATTTATATCCACATAAAATAAATATTTCTTTATCATATGAATCAATAATTAATTATTCACAAATAATATTACGTAATCACAATTATGATAACCGTGTAGTTCCAGGAAAGAGGGGCTTTCAGATAAGGATTTCTCATCATGGCGGCGCAATTAGGTGACCAAACCTCTCCTCGATGTAACTTTCTAGACATTGCCAATAATGCTATCTAATAATATTATTCAAATAATATGAATTATTGATCCGATAATGTAGATAATGTGCGGTGACAATTATTGAACAACAATAATATAAAATATCAACGCATCAATTATTGAATCAATAAAATAAAATATTGAGCGATAATCACTGTGAAAATTATTGAGTAGTGGCCTTCACGTAAGGATCAATAATTCAACAATCTGCAATAATACCACAGGTGTATTTCTTGTGCAACCACGCCAGACATCAGTATTTTAACCACAATCGGTATTCCAATGATCTTAACAGAATAACTACGCCTGTTATTTTTAACCAACTTATATTTGTCGTTTTCTTCATCCAATCGCTTCCAAGTTATGGGGCCCACACATGGTCAGCTCTTTGGCCGCATTTAATATTCCCGACAAGCATTTAATATTCCACGACCAAACGAATATTCCCTAACAAAATGAATATTTTATAACCACTTGCTTATTTTGAAATATTCATGTATTTAACCCTTAACTATCCACATTAATCAAATCAACCCTTACTATTTCAAAATAATAAATAAAGGAAATTCTTTTTATTTAAAAAATTTGGGGTCTTACACTATTAATAGTAAAATCTTTTTATATAAAATGTAATACTTTTATAAAGTTATCATTTTATTGTATAATAATTAGAATATATTATATTTTATTATGTATAGTGTGTTTGCATAGTATTTGCATAGTAAAATCTTTTTAAAAGTTATTCGTTTTATTAGATTATAAATAGAATATATTATATTTTATTTAAAAGATTTTTGCTTTAAATATGGACCGATGGATTAAAATAAATCAATTTGGACCGTTCATGGATTGGTTACTATTCATTCCATTCGATCATAAATGAAGCTCATTCTTTCATTATTTCTTACGAATTCAATTGAAACTCTGAGAGAGAAACTATAGAGAAACTATAGAGAGAAAGAAGAAAAGTATTCTCGCTACTTCACTACTCTCGATATCAAGTTTCTTTTTACGGTGAAGGGGTATTATTTCGTTTGTATTCATAAAGAGAACTTCTATTATTCCATCTTTATTATTATTGAATAACTCAGATATTGAGCTACCCTATACTTTGAAATTCTCCTGTATTCCATTCTTTATTATTCATTGAATATTCTCACATTTTACTATTGGACTG
Source organism: Panax quinquefolius (assembly GCA_020205615.1). Classification (NCBI taxonomy): domain Eukaryota; kingdom Viridiplantae; phylum Streptophyta; class Magnoliopsida; order Apiales; family Araliaceae; genus Panax; species Panax quinquefolius. The sequence goes on from CM035156.1 coordinate 47,201,620, forward strand.
GTTTCTTTATTATTTTTATTTGGAATATCTACTCGCTTTTTTATTACATTGGAATATCCAGCCTGCGACGGGTTCATCTTTATTATTACATTGAAATATCCCGTTCATGCTTTTTACGCCGACGGATTTAAAATCTTTATTATCATTGGAATATCGCATGTGTATCGCATTTTACGACTTGGGAATAAGTTATCTGTGTGAATCGTTTCCGTGATTTCTTTTTATTCTTTGAATATTTGGAATGGAATTATGTAAGACCCCCAATTTGGACATTAAATAAAGAATAAATTTTTTATAAATATTATTTTTGAATATTATGGAATAAATTTGATATAATAATGTATATAGTTGGTAATATTTATAAATTTTTGCAAAGTTACAAATGTGGTAAAGTTGTTATAAAATTATGATGTATTAGTTTGGTGGGGAATATTTTTTTTTAGGGGACCCTAATGAATATATTAAATGAGGATGATGTAATCATTATATTGGACCCCTATAAATATTATTTTGAATATTATGGAAGTTTGATAAGCGAAGCAGGTAAATTATCTTTCTATTATAAAAAATTGGTGGGGGGCCGGAGAATAGAAGGTATTCGATTGGTGGAAAAGCATTGAACTACAAATTATCTTTGGTAAAAAAAAAATGCGATGTACCGGTGGTAAAAGTAATGAATGTCTGGCGTGGTTGCGTAGTAGCTGCGGTATTGATTATTGATCTTACGTGAGAAGTCACTTAGCTATACTCAATTATTACTACTGATAATTCTTTGCATCATATCTCTTATATTATTGATTCAATTATTGTCACAATATTATCATCTGTATAATATGTTATATTATTAATTGAGGCGATGAGTTATAAATGATTAATAATTGTTGAAAGATTAAAATGTGTTGATTAAAAATAAAATGATTTGTGGTAATATTTATTGATCCTTGATGTATATAAAAAGTACATTATGAGGCGTTTGTGGTAAGTTTGATTATTTTATGGGGGCCCGTATGTCATCATCTAAGAGTCTCTTCGTCGATAGTATTTACCTTTGTGAATAGTAATTACCTTTGTGAATAGTAATTACCTTCGTCGATAGTATTTACCTTCGTCGATAGTATTTACCTTTGTGAATAGTAATTACCTTTGTGAATAGTAATTACCTTAAATCGATAGTATTTACCTTCGTCGATCGATAGTAATTACCTTCTTCGATAGTAATTACCTTACCTTCGATAGTAATAAGTAATTACCTTCAATATTATAGTAATTACCTTGATTGTTCGAGGATATTAATTACCCCTTCGCAAATAGTAGTTGTCCCTTGATATTACGAGAGTTAAGCGCCTCTTGATTGTTCGAGGGTTAATTACCCCTTCATGAATAGTAGTTGTCTCTTGATATTACCAAAAGTCATTTTGACCCTTCGTTAAGACCAAGAGCCACCCTCGGTTTTTCTATAAATAGAAAGCTCATTCCTTCATTATTTCTTACGAATTCCTTTGAAACTCAGAGAGAGAAACTATAGAGAGAAAGAAAGAAAAGTATTACGCTACTTCACTTTTCAATATTGGTTCTTCTAAGGTAGGGAATATTATTTGTTGTACGTAGTAAAGTGTTATTCTTTTGTATTCATGAAGAGAACTTACATCATTCCATCCTTTATTATTACATTGGAATAACTTTTGTATCTGTGGACTCCCCTATACTTGGTGATTTCCTTACATTGTTTCATTCTTTATTATTACATTGGAATAACTTTTGTATCGTGGTTTACCTATACTATACTTGGTGACATTCTTTATTATTACATTCTTTATTATTACATTGGAACATCACATGCATGTGTTTTACAGGACTGGTTAAAATCTTTTTATTATTACTGTTGGAACATCACATGCATGTGTTTTACAGGACTGGTTAATTTTTATCATTACATTGGAATATCCTATCGTGTGTTTTACACGGATGCGGTTCCATCTTTATTATTACATTGGAACATCACTGTCGATGTGAATTTCACACGACACTGGTTAGATTATTTATTATTCTGTTGGAATAACTGCATGTCTTGATCTATCGCATGCGTGGTGATTTCTTTTGTTATTCCATTCTTTATTATACCCAGTTGGTTAAAACTTTGACTTCTATACTCCATGAAATTAGTAGAATATCCTTGATATTTGCGTTTCATCGAGTATCTTTTCATGGAAATATTCTTACGATCATTCTTGAATTTTACTCTACAAAAGCGAGTATCTTGTTGACAATTTGGGCGTTAATAATTCTGGATAAAGTAATTCTTGAACTTGTTTTATTGAATTCTTATATCATTGTCATCATCCTCGTATGTTTATATTATGTTGAAAGTCATACGTGGCTTTTTGTAGTGCATGGATGGACTTGGTATGATTATGACCGAGGGATTATTGATTGTAATCATGTTAGTAATGTTACAAATGATGTGGTAAAAGTCCTCGTTGGCTAGTAGTGCATTGATGGACGATTGTTGGCATGATCATGACCATTGATGAATACGAATATCCTTGGGCGTAGTGCATGGATAATTTGTGGTTGTGACCCGTAGTGCGTTGATGAGCAGGTTGTTGGCATGATCGTGACCATTAATGAATACCACAACTATTCTTGGTAGTAGTCGTGAATAATTGTGGTCGTGATACTAAAGAATATCCTTGGTAGTAGTGCGGGGTGATTCGATGATGTGGAATATTTATAAAAGGTGAGTCTAAATTTATACTTGATGATGAAAAACCTTTTAAATCATAAAAGATAGTAGATTTTATTCTCTACTTGACTCTTTTAATGGATTGCGTGTTTCATTGTGAGTTAAACTTGATGTCATTGTATTTTATCGGTTTAACCTTTGTTGAAGACTAATGATAATTTATTACGCATTATCTTAGTCATAATATTTTCTCTTGAGCTAGTTGAGCTCACCCTTTCTTTCCTTTATTCTCTGAGGAAATGAGAATATAAATTTGGGGACGAGTCGGGGAGCGGAGTAATGGTCGAGAGGATAGCATTAGTAGTCCTCACTATTACGTGAAATAGTGTGATAATAATTGTAATGAGGACTCCTTTTGAGTTTGTATGATCTCTAGTAGACAATATTTGTATTCAAACTCGTTTATTTATATATCGTATTATACCAGCAGTTATATTAGTAAGTTGTATTTAAATTACATACCATGTATCGACTACCCGAGATGGGTGATGTATACCTAATTTTGGGGGCGTCACGGTTAGTATCGAGCTTAGGGATATGATCCTGGCTAAGATGTGAGAATAGTCTACTAGGAGGGGAGGAGGGGGAATTCCTTCGCTAGTATGACCTACTAAGTTTATATGCTATTTTATTGGTCGATTAGAATATAAGGATAATTTGTTACATGTCGATTAACCTTTTGTTTTGTGGCGATGTCTGAAAATGACATCGAGAATGTTGAGAATACTTGATGGAGCACGGTGATCGTTGATTCACCACATATTAATAATCGAGGATAATGTGCATCGGGGAAGGCGATAATCCTCATGAAACAACAACAACTTGACCAAATGATGAATGATCGAATGTTAGGAGGCTTTATGCGATTTATGCAACAATGGCGAGGCGACTCACGCCCAAAAGCGTGGGTGGAAACACGGAAAACTCTCGGCGGTCATCGCGCTAAACAATTCAAGGAGGCTGGGACCACCGGAGTTTAAGGGAAGCAAAACCACTTACGGCGGAAGCATGGATAAAGCAGATCACCAAGATATTTGATGTCTTGGGATGCTCAGGAAGAAAAAGGTCTCTTCCTTACGCCTTTATGTTGCTTGCGAGAGGCGATTCTTGGTGGGAATCGGTAAAAGCGTACTCGACTTCTTTGTCTTGAAGATATCTTGGGAGAAGTTCGAGGAGGCATTCAACGACAAATACTTTCACTGAAAGTATTCGCCACATGAAGGAGGTGGAGTTTATCAAGTTGGAACAAAACAATATGGCCAGAGTGTCATGATACGAGGCAAAATTTGCGGAGTTATCACGGTTTTGCGTCCCACTTGGTGGATAATGAAGAGAATGGCGCGAATGTTTTAAGAGGTTTGAAGCGGGAGATCGTCGACATCTTATTTCTCATAAAGCTGTGTTTGTATTAGGATGTTGTAAATAGGGCTCGATTAGTGGAGTAGCGATAACGAGTCAGCCTTGACTAAAAAGAAGCGGTGGCAAAATTATAATACCAGAGAGTAGTCATCGAGCGGTGACAACAAGCGTGGAGGAATCAGCGGGCGGATATGGTAACCACTTGGTGGTAATCGAGGCCAAAACAATAAGAATGGACATTTCAAGAAAAGGAGATTCAACAATGATGGAAAGGCGTCGGCACTGACACCCGTTGTTAAGGAAGGAGAAAGACCACTATCATATGCTTCAAATGCGGAGAGAGAGGACACATCGGTCGAAGCTGCGCCATGCCATCAAAGCATGTTATAATTGTGGAAGAGAAGGTCACATAGCTCGATTTTGTCGTTTCTAGAAGACAAATTCAACTAGGATGGAAGCACCAAAGGTTCCCCCGGACAAACCAAGCCGGTAGTTTAAGAGAGCGTTTTTTTTCTCGTGACGAGGAACACGAATAAAATTATCACGGGTAAGTTAATCATAAGCTCTTGAAGTCTATCTTAGTGTTAGATACCAGTTCTACCCACTCTTTTATTTCACTAGTTGTGTTCGGCGTTTAAATTTGACTCGAAGAAGAAGTTAAACTTTGACTTATTAGTTGAAACTTCGTTAGTAGGAGCCTTCGTTACCTCTCTTATTTTTAAATCTTGTTTGATTGAATAAACATTTTCACGTTACTGTCGATCTTATCTCTTTGAAAATATTTGTCTTTGATGTGACTTTAGAAATCGATTGGTTAAATACTCATCATGATTTTGGTAAGGTTGTTAGCTTTCATACTCTTAACCAACTTTGTTATGCGAATTCAAAGTAACAAACCACTAAAAGTCGATCATTGTCATATCAAGCCATAAGTAAAGAGCCCCGATCCTTTCGTTGTTGACTTCCTTGTGTGGAAATGCAAAGCCGGACTTTACGTAAGCGACGTCGTATTTGAAGATGGCAAGTTGATAGGTATCATTGTGAGGTCTTATCGGGTTAAGGGATAGAAGTCGAGTTGGTATTAATGTGACGTCTTATCGAGTCTTGGGACGAAATATGATTTTGAATGATATTTCTATCATTAATAAATTTCTTGGCGTATTCTTGAAGACTTCTAGCCTACCCTAGAGCGTGAAATCGAATTTTATATTGACCCGAGTACAAAACCCATTTCTTAAACCCTCGAATATTTCTTTACTTAAAAGCGAGCGTAACATGCGCGAAGATGTTGACTCGAAATTTGTTGAAGATTATGATCATACCATCGATACCATCTGGAAAAGCGAGCGTGGTGGTGGGCGCATTGAGTAGAAGATCGTATCTGCAATCTGAGTGCGTTATTGTCGTATGAGGCCCATTTTTTGTGACTTGCAAAGGATGGAGATAGAGTTAAAGACTCGAGGACGCATGTGATGATAAGCGAGTATCTGAGTAGAGGCGACTTTAATCGATAAAGTTAAAAGCTGCTCGAGCTCTGGACACGGAGTGATGCGTATGAGGAAGAAAGTGCAAGAAGGTCTATCAGGAAGCAAGAATCGATGAAGAAGGAATACTTGAGTCGACTCCGGACTTTGTGTTCTAACGACCACGATTTAAAGTATAATATCATGATGGAAGTACTGACACACCATTTGTAATCCATCTGGGAGTACCAAAATGTATCATGATATTAAATCATACATTTTGGTGGAGAAATATGAAGAGAGAGATATGTTGTTTATCTCGAGGTGTCTAACTTGTCAGCGAGTTAAGCGGAGCATCAAGTACCAAAAGGTCCATTGCAACCACTTGAAATTCGAGAATGGAAGTGGGAGCACATTACCATGGATTTCGTTACGGTCTTCTAAGGTTTCTCAAGGCGTTGATGCGATTTGGGTCATTGTTGATAGATTGACCAAGTCGCTCATTTCTTCAAATCGAGAAACTTATACACTTGAACGTCTTGCTTCGTATGTACATAAGCGAGATTGTAAGACTACGCATGGTATCTGCGGTATCCATAGTTTACGATCGAGACCCAAGATTCACTTCACGATTTTGGGTTAGTTTGCAAAAAGCTATGAGCACGGACTTACGATTTAGCTCGGCATATCATCCTCGGAGACAGACGGACGGTCGGAGAGGACTATTCAAACTCTTGAAGATCTATTAAGACTACTGTGTCCTTGATTTGAGGGAGTTGGGACAAGTTCTTACCATTGGTGGAGTTTTCCTACAACAACAGTTATCAAGCAAGTATTGGCATGGCTCCATTCGAGCGTTGTATGGAAGAAAGTGTCGTTCTCGGTATCTTTGGGATGAGGTGGGTGAAGCAAGCGTTGTTGGGGCCGGAGTTGATGCGTATGACTACGAAAAAGATTCAAACGATCAAACAACGTATAAAAACCTCACAAAATCGACAAAAGAGTTATCTTGATCTTCATCGAAAGGGCGTGGAATTCGATATAGGAGATCATGTGTTGTTAAGAGTTGCTCCATGGAAAGGAGTTACAAGATTTGGAAAGAGAGGAAAACTTAATCCTCGATTCATCGGTCCATTTTTAATCCTCGATCGAGTAGGAGGCGTGGCCTATAGACTCGCTTTCTGCTTAAATATGTCTCGTGTTCATAACGTTTTTCACATATCCATATTACGTAAATATGTGAAAGACCGAACCATATTATTGAGTTAGAGCAGGACGAAATAGCGGAAGATTTGGCGTATGAAGAGGTTCTGTTCAAATTTTGGATAAGAAGGAACATATTCTACGCTCGAGGTTATACCTCAGTCGAAGTTTTGTGGAGGAACCACGATGTTGAGGAAATGACTTGGGAGTTAGAATCGAAATGAAATCAAGGTATCCTTACCTCTTGACATACCAGTCGTACCCTAATTTCGAGGGAGAAATTTCATAAGAAGAAGGAGGTTGTAAGACCCGACTTTTATAAATAAAGATGAATTTTCTATAAATATTATTTTTGAATATTATGGAATAAATTTGATATAATGTTATAGTTGTGGGTAATATTTATAAATTTTGCAAAAGTAAGCAAGTTGTTATAAAATATTCGTTTGGTGGGGAATATTCTTTTTGTGGGGAATATTAAATGCGATGGCTCGATCATTAGTGGACCCCTGACGGAAGTATTGTCGTAGTTAGAAAGCGACAAAATTATCTTTCTATAAAAAAATGGCGGCGGAGGTGTTCTGAATTAAAGCATTGAACTATCCGGTGGTAAAAATGCGATGTCTGGCGTGGTTGCGTAGTAGCACGCGGTATTGATTATTGATCTTTACGTGAAAGTCACTTAGCTATACTCGATTATTACTTCTGATAATTCTTTGCATCATATCTCTTATATTATTGATTCAATTATTGTCAAGTATCATACATATAATATGTTATATTATTAATTGAGACGACAAGTTATAAATGATTAATAATTGTTGAAAGATTAAAAATGTGTTGATTAAAAATAAAATGATTTGTGGTAATATTTATTGATCCTTGATGTATATAAAGAGTACATTATGAGGCGTTTGTGGTAAGTTTGATTATTTTATGGGGGGCCCATATGTCATCATCTAAAGTCTCTTCGTCGATAGTATTTACCTTTGTGAATAGTAATTACCTTTGTGAATATTAATTATCACAAGATTATCTCGTGTATAATATGTTATATTATTAATTGAGACGACAAGTTATAAATGATTAATAATTGTTGAAAGATTAAAAAATGTGTTGATTAAAAATAAAATAATTTGTTGTAATATTTATTCATCCTTAATGTATATAAAGAGTCATTATAGGGCGTTTGTGGTAAGTTTGATTATTTTATGGGGAGCCCATATGTCATTATCTAAGAGTCTCTCTCGTCGATAGTAATTACCTTTGTGAATAGTAATTACCTTCGTCAATAGTAATTACCTTTGTGAATAGTAATTACCTTCGTCAATAAATATTTACCTTTCGTCGATAGTAATTACCTTCATCAATAGTAATTACCCTTGTGAATAGTAATTACCTTCGTCAATAGTAATTACCTTTACCAAACGTCGAACCACTTGTCGTTTCACATTACAGGCGTCGAACCACTTGTCGTTTCACATTACAAAGGCCGAACCACTTGTCGTTTCACATTAAAATGCCGAACCACTTGTCTTTTCACATTCGTCCAAACCACTTTTCTTTTCACATCACCAAATCAAACCACTTGCCTTTTCACGTGGCGGTAGGTTAGAAATCTTCTATAAATAGAGGCCTAGTGCTTCATTATTTTTCACTTAATTCACTAAAACTAAAGAGAGTAGAGAAACTATAGAGAAGAATGAAAAAGATCTCGCTACTTCACCTCGCCAATATATTGGTTCTTCTAAGGTAGGGAATATTATTTTTTGTGCAGTGAGCGGGTGTTATTCTTTCTTATTCATGAAGAGAAGCTGTTGTTATTCCATCGCTTATTATTCGTTAGAATAACTTTGTAAAAGTGGTATACCCTATACATAACCTGTGATACGCAGATACCCTATACTTGGTGAAATCCTTATATTATTCCATTCTTATTTATTACATTGGAATAACTTGTATATACGGAATCCCCTATACTTGGTAATCTCCTTACGTTATTCCATTATTTATTATTACATTGGAATATCCTGCTTTGTGTGTTTTACACGGACTGGTTCCATTGTTTATTATTCCGCATTTATTATTCATTTGGAATATCACATGCGTGTGTTTTACAATCGAACTTGGTTCCATTGTTTCTTATTCAAAGATTTATTATTACGTTGGATCATCCCATGGGTGTGAATTTCACACGACTCAGTTCCGTTATTATTATTACATTGGAATAACCATACATACATCACAATCACCGCATGCATGGTGATTTCTTTTGTTATTTCATTCTTTATTATACTCGGTTGGTTAAATCTTTGACTTCTTACACTCCATGAAATTAGTGGAATATCCTTGATATTTGCGCTTCATCCAAAGATCTTTTCATGGAAATATTCTTCCGATCATTCTTGAATTTTACTCTACAAAATAAAGAGTATCATTTTGACAATTTGGACGTTAATAATAATTCTGGATAAAATAATTCTTGAACTTGTTTTATTGAATTATTATGTAATTGTCATCATCCCCTCATGTTATATTATGTTATCTTCTTACTTACGTGTATAGATGAACTTAGTATGATTATGACCGAGGATCATTCGGTATAATCATGCTTTTGTTATAAATGATGTGATAAAAGTCCTCAAGGTGGGCTGTAATGCGATGATGGATAGTTTTTTGGTATGATTATGAATGGGGGTGATTCGGTATAGTCATGACCATTGATAATTTGATGAATATCCTCGTAGTAAAGTAGGGGTGATTCGATGATGTGGATTATTTATTAAAGTTCGAGTCTCATTTATACGAATGATGATGAAAAACTTTTAAAACCTAAAAGATAGTAGATTTTATTCTCTACTTGACTCTTTTAATGGATTGCTTATTCCATTGCATTAAACTTGTTGTCTATTGTATTTTATCGGTTTAACACCGTTGAAGGCTAATGATAAATTATTACGCATTATCTTAGTCATAATATTTTTCTTTGGGCTAGTTGAGCTCACCCTTTCTTTCACCGCTCTTCTCGTGAAATGAGAACATAAATTTGAGATTTTAGTCGGGGAGCGGAGAATGGTCGGAGGATAAGATTAGTAGTCCTCACTATTACGTGAAATAGTGTGATAATAGTAGTAATGAGGACTCCTTTTGAGTTTGTATAATATCTAGTAGACAATATTTGTATTCAAACTCACGCGATTTATGTCGTATTGTATACCTACGCAGTTATATTAGTAAGTTGTATTTTGAATTTATGTACCATGTAAGTGGCGAATTCCAAGATGGGTGACGTATACCTAATTTTGGGGGCGTCACAAATTACCTTCGTCAATAGTATTTACCTTCGTTAATAGTATTTACTTTGTGAATAGTAATTACCTTTGTGAATAGTAATTACCTTCGTCGATAGTATTTACCTTCGTCGATAGTAATTACCTTCTTCAATAGTAATTACCTTCAATCGATAGTAATTACCTTCGTCGATAATAATTACCCTTCTCGCAAATAGTAGTTGTCCTTGATATTACCAAAGAGTTAATCGCTTCTTCTTGGTGTTCCAAGGGTTAATTACCCCTTCGCAAATAAATAGTAGTTGTTCCTTGATATTACCAAGAGTTAATCGCCTCTTCTGTTCCAAGAGGTTAATTACACCTTCATGAATAGTAGTTATCTCTTCAATATTACCAAAGTCATTTTGACCTCTCTTCGTTAAGGCCTCAAGAGCCACCCTCGCTTTTTTTCTATAAATGAAAGTTTCATTCCTTCATTATTTCTTACTTAATTCACCGAAACTTTAGAAAACTATAGAGAAAAAGAAAAGTGATTCTGCTACTTCACTTTTCCAATATTCATCTTCTTCTAAGGTAGGAATATTATTTGTTGTAACCAGTAAAAGTGTTATTCTTTTCAGATTCATGAAAGTAACTTACATCATTCCATCCTTTATTATTACATTGGAATACTCCGTATCTGTTAATTTCACTATCTTGGTGATTTCCTTACATTGTTCCATTCTTTATTATTACATTGGAATAACTTATATCGTGGTTTATACTATCTTGGTGACATTCTTACATTATTCATCTTTATTATTACATTTGGAACATCCATGTGTGTTTTACAGGACGCGGTTCCGTCTTTATTATTCTACGTTGGAACATCGCATGCGTGTGTTTCTACGGGGGGGATTCTGTTAAAATCTTTTATTATTCTGTTAGAACATCGCATGCGTGTGTTTCTTTGGACCTGACCGATTCCGCTTTTAATCATTCATTGGAATATCCTATCACGTGTGTTTTACAATGGGATCCTGTTCCATCTTTATTATTCTGTTGGAACATCCGCTTGGTGTGAATTTCACCGACGCTGTTCGTTATTTATTATTCTGTTTAATAAGCACTGCGTATGCGATCTATCGCACGTGGTGATTTCTTTTGTTATTCCATTCTTTATTATCTGGGTTGGTTAAAACTTTGACTTATATCTCCATTGAAATTAGTAGAATATCCTCGATATTTGCGTTTTCATCCAAAGATCTTTCAAATGGAAATATTCTTTACGATCATTCTTGAATTTTACTTTCTACAAAACGATGATCTTGTTGACAATTTGGACGTTAATAATTCCTTGGATAAAGTAATTTTGAACTTGTTTTATTGAATTTTATATCATCACATCATCATCCTCATGTTTATATTATGTTGAAAGTCATCCGTCAGAACTTTGTAGTGCGTGGATCGACTTGGTATGATTATAATGAGGATTATTGATTGTAATCATTCCAAGTAATATTACAAATGATGTGGTAAAAGTCTTCGTTCTACCGTAGTGCGTTGATGGACGAGTTGTTGGCGTGATCACGACCATTGATGAATCACACGAATATCCTTGGCAGTAGTGCGCATGGATAATTTGTGGTTGTGACCACAGATAGTCATTGATGAGCAGGTTGTTGGCGTGATCACGTAATTATTAATGAATACACAATTATTCTTGGTAGTAGAAGTACGTGAATAATTGTGGTCGCGATCTTAAAGAATATCCTGGCAGAAGTAAGTGTGGGGGTGATTCGATGATGTAAAATATTTATTAAAGTTCGAGTACTTAATTTATAAATGATGAAAAAACCTTTTAAATCATAAAAGATAGTAGATTTTATTCTACTGACTTTTAATGGATTACGTGTTCGTTCGCGATTAAACTCGACGATATATCAGTATTTTATCGGTTTAATATTTGTTGAAGGTAATGATAATTTATTATCGATTATCTTGGTCATAATATTTTCTCATTGAAGCCTTAGTTGAAATTTCACCTTTTCTTTCACCTTTTTTATAGTGAAATGAGAATATAAATGAGACGAGTCGGGGAGGAAAGTAATGGTCCGGAGGATAAGATTGGTAGAAATCCCTCACTATTACATGAAATAATGTGATAATAATTGTAATGGCGACCTTTTGAGTTTGTATGATCTCTAAGAGATAATATTTGTATTCAAACTCATGCTTTACGTCGTATTGCATACCTACGATTATATTAGTAAGTTGTATTTAAATTCAGACTACGATCCGACTTCCCAGAGATGGGTGATGTATACACAATTTTGAAGGCCACAGATGATGTGGATTATTTATTAAAAGTGAGCCTCCAACGATAAAAGTGATTAAAACCTTTTAAATTATAAAAGATAGTAGATTTTATTTTCTACTTCACTTTTAATGGATCAGATGTTCTATTATGATTAAACTGATGTCTATTGTATTTTATCGGTTTAATAATCGCTGTTGAGACTAATGATAATTTATTCTGCATTATCTTACCATAATATTTTACTACTGAAATTTATTTAATTTCACCTTTTCTTTCATTTCGCTCTTCAAGAAATGAGAACGTAGTAGGAATTAATCGGAGAAGCGGAGTGATAATTCGAGATAATTGTCTTAATAATCCCTCACTATTACATTAAATAGTGTGATAATAAATGTAATGATAGTAAATTGAGTGTGAATTGTTATGCAGATTATGATATTTGTATTAAAACTCATAAGATGTATTTTTATAAGTATTTTTACACGATCGTGTATAATCGAGTTGTATTTGAATTTAAGATAATATATTTGACGAATTGATGTATCACCTATTTTAGATATACATAGTAGAACCCTAGAAGCGCAAATCGGTAACAAGACTTCGAAATTAATCGTATACGCTACAGTGACACTCTAAGAATTGGGTAAAGCTGATATATCTGGGAATCGCAAAGCTGTTGTGAGGAATTTGTAATTTAAGTGATATCCTTTTTTGTTCTTTCTTGTTTCTACTGATGTAGCCAAATCGAGAAGATGAATATGCGAGGATTGAAGCAGCTGGAGGGAAGGTGATACAATGGAATGGGCATCGTGTTTTTGGTGTTCTTGCAATGTCGAGGTCCATTGGTAAGTGATTCTTAACAATCGCAATCACGTGAAGCTAGACTCATGCACAACAGAGTAATGCTTTAAATGAACTATACCTGGAAATTTTAAGTAGCTTTGTGGATAAATTGGATTTCTTTAATGTTGTTTTAGGGAAGTGGAGATTTTATTGTGTCTAGGTAAAATTAGACAATTAGCATTTTTCTGTATATTGATGTTACACTCAATTTCTTCAATTATTAGTAGTAGTAGTATGTTTACAGTTTACTGATTAACCTATTAGTTGATGTTAAACCCCGTGATATTTGATAGAACTGAAATACTAGTTTGTATCGTTCTTCTTTTGGCTGTATTTAGCACTTTAGCTGCACACATCATGGTTTCTTTACAAGGGTGAAACACCGTCTTCATTCCTCAAGGTGCTGGAAAAGGGCAAGCTCTTGCTTATTTGCTTAAGAAGTTAAAGGCCGAGGGAAAACTGCCTAAGAAAACTGCCATGAATTTGGTTAAGTTCATAGAAATTGAAAGCATACATAATTATTATTGTTTTGAAATTGTTGTGCTTAGTTGGGATATTATGAATAAATTGTTATACATGTTATTAATGATGAAAATTTTGGTTAGAACCATGTATAAAAGCTTATGAAATTTGGGAGTGCAAGTCTTTCACATAACATGTTTGATAAAATGTCTTAATGAGATTTTTATGATAAAACATGAAAAGTAGCTAATGTTCAGGGCAATTTTAGCTGTTCCAGAAATAAGTTTCCGATTTTGGATAAAGGTATCAACAACTGATGATTAAATTAAATGGCAGCCATTCATTAATTAGATGGATGATATAGATACTATATGCCACTTTTTGATCCATAGCAAATAAATGCTATGGATCATTCCCCTATAATACCTCACTCAGTTTTAGTGAGTAAATGAGAAGGAAAAATGATGATGTCGCAATCAATTTTCCTATAATACCTCACTCAGTTTTAGTGTTATATTCCACCTACTTTCCTTTTATTATGTATGAATAAAGGGAAGTAAGAGGATGCAAACTGCAAACTCAGGAATAAACAGCAGTATACTGGGCTCCATCAAATTAAGGAAAACTATTTTGAAAAATAACCAATTAAATGAAATCACTCCAAAGTTTAAGTTCTGTCGTCATATGAAATTTCTTTCCTGAGGTACAGGCTACAGAGGATAATTTACACAACTACACTGTTGCTGGTAGCTTTTTAATCATTCTTATTGTGAATGTGGTTTATTTTAGATTCTCCTAATTTTGCAAGTGTTTTTCCACATTTTACTGGTGCATGCTTTACTAATAAAAACTTATAATTATTATTCAGGCAGAGAACAGAATCTCTGCGATGGCTTCTAGCCGCTCCGATTGGTGTATATCACGGCAAAGTTGTCTTCCTCAAGGAGATTCTTTAGAGTTTCCCAGGATTTTGATTTTCCTATATCGCAGACTCCTCTGACTCTTGTTCATGCTGATGAGCTGATTTCTAATGGCTTCCTTGTGCCTCTTTTTGTCAAACAATTGAAGGCGGAGGCATCGCCTCGGATTCCAATCCCAACTCACCAATCTCTTCATGTGCCCCAGAGAAGTTGCATTCGGGTAAAATGTTTCATTCTTCTTCATTGAGAAGGTGTCGAATGTTATCTAAGCGAATCTTTCAGGAGTATTTGGATTTTCTTAGGCCACTTTGCCAAAGAGTACGAGGACGAAGATCTGGTTCTAGAGTTGGAATTACTGATGAAAGATTGCAGGAAGTAAGAAATTGGGAATATTCGTCTCCTCGGTCAAGCGTAGCTGATAATTGGAGGAGGTCTTGTGATTCTGAGAGCTCAATTTACGAGGCGGTTCTCCATTGCAAAAGAACCATTGGTATGAAAATAACCCTTATTTCTTCACCATGACATATGGATTTTGTTCTGGTTTTAACGTTGTACTTTACTTTGTTATTTCAGGTAATTGAATATGAAGTTGGATGAACCTGAGCAAAGAAAACTATTGGAGAGGAGGAGAGAGAGATAGAGAGAGACAAGTTGTCCTAGTTGGCTTATCCTGTTCTTCTCTTCCCAAGGATGACGAAGATGTATAGAATGAATTTTTTTTTTTGGTTTGATAAAGTAGATGATGGAGAGGTGGTCATAATTAAAGTTCAGAGAAAAAAAAGAAGAAGAAGATTTGTTTATTAAGTTATCGTCTTCTTACTTTACTTATTGGAGAATAATTTCCAACTAGAAGGAATCATGCATTTAATTTTGTTGTTGAAATTCTGGTTCTGAATACCTATGATATGATATGGAGCTGGAAAGTTCATGTTTCACCAATCTAGCATGCATTGGACACGTAAAAAATTTAAATTTAAATTTAAAATGCATGCATGCATAAGAAATTAATTTTCAAGTGTTTGTGCTTGTCTTTGATCAAATGTGTTTTTAGTCTTACTAGCGGATGTATACTGGGCTAGAGTAAAGGTGGGGGCATAAACGTCTTAATATTTGATTAATTACGTCCGTTAGAATTTCTAGCGGACGACGTATTCCTAAATTAAATGACAGTCATTCATTAATTAGATAGATGGTATAGATACTATATGCCACTTTTTGATCCATAGCAAATAAATGCTATAAATCATTCCCTATATATATATATATATGTATGTATGTATGTATGTATGATAACCATTGAAGCTAGAGTTAAGGGATTACACAACCATCTAAGCTAGAATTAAGTGATTGACAATATCAAGAATTCTAAGGACATAATTATGGTAATTCAATATCCTAACTAATAGTTGATTATTAGCTAGTGTTGATATTCCCCGCAAGCCAAAGAGTAAGACCCCGGCTTTTATGAATAAAAATGAATTTTCTATAAATATTATTTTTGAATATTATGGAGTGAATTTGATATAATGTTATAGTTGTGGGTAATATTTATAAATTTTGCAAAAGACATAAGTTGTTATATAATATTCGATGAATTTGGGGAATATTCGTTTTAACCGGGAATATTCGCATAACCAAGACAATCATTGGTGGATCCCACAATGAAATTATTGTCGGATCGAGAAAATGACAAAATATTTTATGAAAATAATAATGGAAGTTTTACTGAATTAACTCGTTGAAACACCGGTGTTAAAAGAAAGAATGATATCTGGCGATAGTTGCGTAGTAGCATACCAGATTGATTATTGATACTTACGTGAGAAGTCACTCAGTTTTATTCAATTATTATCGATATTTTATATATTGAGATGACAGAGTTATTAATATTATTATTATTTGCAATATTAACGATGTCTAGAAGTTCTGCCAATAAGAGGTTTGGTCACCTAATTGCGCGCCAATGAGGAGAAATCCTTATTGAAAAGCCCCCTCTTTCCTGGAAAAGTTCTGGTCGATTAATATTGTGAATTATAATAATGATGATAAATGTTGTTAAAAATATTGAGGTATTTTTTTGTTGTATTTTGGACCCCATTTACCCATTTTTCAAAATAATCGGAAGGAAGTATATATATATATATATATATATATATATATATATATATATATATATATATATATATATAAGCATGTGGGTGAATGGTGGTGGTTTTGGTGGATTTTGGCAGGATGCATTATTTTTCAAAGACTTGGACTTAGTGGCCAAACTTTTCAAACAAAGCATTATGTTGATAACTTGGTCGGGAGGGAGTTTATTATTATATATATATATATAAAGGTGCCATGTGCTAGTTTTATATATATACTATATAAACTTCATATATCTATATATATAGTTTGTCGTGTAGGCTAATTCAATTAATATATATATATATAATTCTTATTTTATTCGGTTGTTTGAAAAACTGCGTTAGTCATGTGTTGCAAAATTCAGCCCGTGATAATATTTCTGTTGCGTCCATGAATTATTTCTCAAATAGTATCCTTTCAATTCTCCTATAAATAGGATGCTTAGTTAGAATTGAAAACACACCGAAATTCGTAGAGAATTCTTCTTCTATAATCGCAGATTTCTTTAGAGTTTTAAGAAGCTTTGAACGTAGCCAAGTAAGTTTTCTTCAAGAATATCCTCGCCTCGCCCTAAATTGGAATACTCTTCTTTTACGGTAAGGGATATTTTTTTTCATATTCATGAAGAGAACTTACATTATTCCATTCTTTATTATTACATTGGAATATCACATGCATGCGCTTTTTTTGGGACTGGTTTAAATCTTTATTATTCATTGGAATATCCTGCATCAGACATTTTACGCTTGGGACCGGTTCCGTCTTTATTATTCATTTGAATATCTCGTCGGTGCGTATTACAGACATTGACGACTGGTTCCGTTATTTATTATTACATTGGAATAACTGCCCTATGCTGCAATCACCGCATGCATGATGATTTCTTTTGTTATTCCATTCTTTATTATACTCGGTTGGTTAAAGTTTTGACTTCTATACTCCATGAAATTAGTGGAATATCCTTGATATTTTGCGCTTCATCCAAAGATATCTTTTCATGAAAATATTCTTACGAGCATACTTAAATTTTACTCTCTACAAAGAAGTATCGTGTTGACAATTTGGATGTTATTAGTTCTGAATAAATTAATTCTTGAACTTGTTTTATTGAAATCTTATATCATTGTCATCATCCTCATGTTTATATTATTTTTTGAAAGTCATACGTATTTTGTAGTGCATAGATGGACTTGGTATGATTATGACGAGGATTATTCGATGTAATCATGATCGTAATGTTACAAATGATGTGGTAAAAGTTCTCATTGGTCTAGTAGTGCATTGATGGGACGATTGTTGGCATGATCATGACCATTGATGAATACACGAATATCCTTGGCCTGTAGTGCATGGATAATTTGTGGTTGTGATACTAATGAATATCCTTGGCCGTAGTGCAGGTATGATGTGGTTTATTTATTAACTGAGTCCCAGCGATAAAAGTGATGAAAAACCTTTTAAATTATAAAAGATAGTATATTTTATTCTCTACTTGACTCTTTTAATGGATTGTATGTTCCGCTACAGTTAAACTTGATGTCTATTGCATTTTATCAGTTTAACATTATTGAAGACTAATGATAATTTATTATGCATTATCTTAGTCATAATATTTCTTACTGGGCTAGTTGAGCTCACCCTTTCTTTCACTGTTCTCTTCAGGAAATGAGAACGTAGTCGGGACTAGTCGGGGAACGGAGTGACGGTCTAGATGATAGTATTATTTGTCCTCAATATTCTGTTAAATAGTGTGACAAAAAATGTAATGAGGACTTATTCTGAGAGTGAATATTGTTTAGGGGACATATTTGTATTAAAACTCACAGCTCTCTTGTTGTATATTAAAGATTGTATTTGTATTCTGTACCATGTATTTGGTGACTCATAATTGGTGATGTAAACCTATTTTGGGGGCGTCATAGTTGGTATCAAAACTTAGGGATATGATCCCTGGCTGAGATGTGAGACAAGAACAAGAGGGGAGAAACGGGGAATTCCTTCGCTAGAATGACCTACCTAAGTTTATTTGGTATTTAATTGGTCGGTCAGAGTATAGGGATAATATGTGATATGTTAATTAATCTTTGTTTTGTGGCAGTATTTGAAAATGACATCCGAGAATGTTGAGAACATCAATGGAGCACAGAAGACCGTTGAGTCTCCACAAATCAATAATCAGGATAATGTGCATCAGGAAGGCGACAATCCTCAAGCAAACAACAACACGGACCAGATGATGAACGATGGAATGTTCAAAGGCTTTATGTAATTCATGCAACATCAGGCAAGAGCGGCTCCTGTCCAAAATGCAGTTGGAAACACTGGCAACTCTCGGACGGTCACCGCTAAGCAGTTCAAGGAATTGGGACCACCGAAGTTTTTTGGAGAGCCAAAACCATTTAAGTCGGAGACATAGATTAAGCAGATCAACAAGATATTTGATATTTTGGGATGCTCCGAGGAGCAAAAGGTTCCCTTTGCCACCTTCATGTCACGGCAAGGCAGAGGCAGACATTTGGTGGGAATCAGAAAGCGTATCCACGCCGCCAAGACTTGAAGATGACTTGGGAGAAGTTCCAAGAACTGTTCAACGACAAGTACTTTCCCGAAAGTATTCATCACATGAAAAATATAGATTTCATCAAGCTGGAGCAAAACAACATGACCATGTCGCAGTACGAAGCCAAGTTTGCCGAGTTGTCCCGGTTTGCGTCCCATTTGGTTTATAATGAGGAGAGAATGACGCGAATGTTTCTAAGAGGTTTGAAACCCGAGATACGTCAATATCTTATCTCTCATAAACTATGTTTGTATTCAGATGTTGTTAATAGGGCTCAGTTATTAGAGCGCGATAATGAGTCAACCCAACCAAAAGAGAGCAGCCGACAAAATGATAATACCAGTGATAATAGTCATCGAAGCGGTGATAACAAGCATGGAGGGAATCAACATACCAAAAATGGTAACCACTTCGGTGGTAATCATGGCCAAAACAATAAGAATGAACATTTCAAGAAGAGGAGATTCAACAATGATGGAAAGACGTCAGCATCAGCACTTGTCGTTAAGGAAGGAGAACGACCACCTATCATATGCTTCAAATGTGGAGGAGAGAGACACATCAGTCCAAACTGCGCGATGCCATCCAAAGCATGTTACAATTGTGGAAGAGAAGGTCACCTGGCTCGATTTTGTCGTGCACTAAAGAAAAGTCTAGCTGGGATGGAGGCATCAAAGGCCGTTCCAGACAAGACAAAATCGGTAGTTTAAGGGAGAGCGTTTGTAATGACCTCCCAAAAAGCAAGGAACCCGAACGAGGTCATCACGGGTAAGCTTATCATAAACTCTAGCAAAGTATATACCTTATTTGATACCGGTTCTACCCATTCTTTTATTTCTCCTACTTGTACTCAACGTTTAAATTTGACTCCGGAGAAATTGGACTTTGACTTCTCTGTTGAAACTCTATTGGGAGAAACCTTCATTACATCCACTATTTATAAGTCTTGTTTGGTTCAAATCGGTACCCTCACATTACCTGTCGATCTTATTTCATTGAAAATACTTGCATTTGACGTAATTATAGGGATTAATTGGTTAACTACTCATCATGCAAAAATTGATTATTTTCGTAAGGTTGTTAGCTTTCATATTCCTAACCAACCTATTATGTGAATTCAAGAAACCAAACCATTAAAATCAATCACTGTCATCTCAAGCCATAAAGCTATTCGTTTATTGAAAAACGGATGTCAAGCTTTCTTAGCTCATGTCACGGATCTAAACAAAAATACGTCAGTTTTGAATGATATTTCTATTGTTAATGAATTTCCGACGTATTCTCGAAGAACTCTTCTGACCTACCCAGCAGCGTGAAATTGAATTTTGTATCGACCTTGAACCCCAGACAAAACCCATTTCCAAAGCCCCATATCGAATGGCTCCTATTGAACTTCAAAAGTTAAAGACCCAACTGCAGGAATTGTTAGACATTGGCTTTATTCATCCTAGTACTTCTCCTTGGGGTGCTCCTGTTCTATTCGTGAAAAAGAAAGATGGGAGTATGCGACTTTGTATTGATTATCGGGAGTTGAATCATGTCACCATCAAAAATAGGTACCCATTACCACGTATTGATGACCTGTTTGACCAGTTGCAAAGAGCCAAATTCTTTTCAAAGATTGATCTTCGTTCTGGATACCACCAATTGAAGATTAGAACCGATGACATTCCAAAGATGGCTTTCGGAACTCGGTACGAGCATTATAAATTTTTAGTCATGTCTTTTGGATTGACTAATGTTCCTGCTGCCTTCATAGATATGATGAACCGAGTATTTAAGGAATATTTGGATCATTTTGTGGTCGTCTTTATTGATGACATCCTTATTTATTCCAAAAGCTGTGAGGATCATGAGCAACACTTGATGCTGATACTCGAAAAGCTTCGTGAATATAAGCTTCGTGAATATAAGCTTTATGCCAAGTTAAAGAAATGCGAGTTTTGGCTTGAGGAAGTAGCATTCCTTGGGCACGTAGTATCAAGTCATGGAATATTTGTTGACCCAGTAAAGATTGAAGCTATTCAAAGCTGGGAGCAACCTAAATCAGTGACCGAAGTACGTAGCTTTCTCGGCTTAGCTGGTTATTATCGGAGATTCGTAGAAGGGTTTTCTCGAATAGCTAGTCCCTTAACTTAGCTGACTCGGAAAGATACAAAATTAGGTTGGAACGAGGAATGTGAGAAGAGTTTTCAAGAACTCAAGAGAATACTCATTTCAGCACCTGTTCTGACAATACCATTTGGCTCGGAGGGATTTGTCATCTACAGTGATACTTTAGGCAAAGGGTTATGATGTGTTCTCATGTAACATGGGAAAGTCATAGCTTATGCCTCTCGACAACTCAAAGAATATGAGAGGAATTATCCTACTCATGATCTAGAGTTGGCAGCTGTTGTCTTCGCACTTAAAATTTGGAGGCATTACTTGTATGGGGAGAAAGTGGAGATCTTTACGGATCATAAAAGCCTCAAATATTTCTTCACTCAAAAGAAACTCAACATGCGATAGCGACGTTGGCTTGAACTGTTGAAAGATTATGATCATAGCATTCAATACCATCCTGGAAAAAGCGAGCGTGGTAGCTAACGATTGAGTAGAAGATCATATCTTGGAATGAAAAGTGCGATATGGTCAACACAAAGGCCCATTTTGTGTGACTTGCAAAGGATGGAGATAGAGTTAAAGACTTCAGGACCCATGTGATGATGGCAAATATACTGAGTAGAACCGAACTTTAATTGATAAAGTTAAAGTCGCTCGATTACGATCTGGAGGTGATGCGTATGAGGAAGAAAAGCAAGAAGGTGTTATCGCAAGAAAGCAAGAATCGATGAAGAAGGAATACTTGAGTTAAATCTAGACTTTGTGTTCTAACGACCACGATTTAAAGTATAAAATCATGATGGAGCGCACAACACACCGTTTGTAATCCATCTTGGGAGTACCAAAATGTATCGTGATCTTCGTCATACATTTTGGTGGAGCAATATGAAGAGAGAGATAGCGTTGTTTATCTCAAGGTGTCTAACTTGTCAACGAGTCAAGGCGTAGCATCAAGTACCAAAAGGTCCATTGCAACCACTTGAAATTCCAGAATGGAAGTGGGAGTACAATACCATGGATTTCGTTACTGGTCTTCCTAAGGTTTCTCAAGGCATAGATGCAATTTGGGTCATTGTTGATAGATTGACCAAGTCTGCTCATTTCTTACCAATACGACAAACTTATACACTTGAACGTCTTGCTCGTATGTACATAAACGAGATTGTAAGACTACATGGTATGCCAGTATCCATAGTTTCTGATTGAGACCCAAGATTCACTTCACGATTTTGGGTTAGTTTACAAAAAGATATGGGCACGGACTTACGATTTAGTTCGGCATATCATCCTCAGACGGACGGACAATCAGAGAGGACTATTCAAACTCTTGAAGATTTATTAAGACTCTGTGTCCTTGACTTCAAGGGAAGTTGGGACAAGTTCTTACCGTTGGTGGAGTTTTCATACAACAACAGTTATCAAGTAAGTATTGGCATGGCTCCATTCGAAGCGTTGTATGGAAGAAAGTGTAGTTCTCCAGTATGCTAGGATGAGGTGGGTGAAACAACATTGTTGGGACTAGAGTTGGTACGTATGACTACGGAAAAGATTCAAACGATCCGGCAACGTATAAAAACCTCACAAGATCGACAAAAGAGTTATGCTGATCTTCATCGAAAGGACGTGGAATTCGATATTGGAGATCATGTGTTATTACGTGTTGCTCCATGGAAAGGAGTTACGAGATTTGAAAAGAGAGGAAAGCTCAATCCTCGATTCATTGGCTCATTTTAATCCTCGATCGAGTAGGAACTGTGGCGTATAGACTCGCTTTACCGCCAAGTATGTCTCGTGTTCATAACATTTTTCACATATCCATGTTACATAAATATGTGGAAGACCCGAACCACATTATTGAGTTAAAACCGGACAAAATAGGGGAAGATTTGACGTATGAAGAGGTTTATGTTCAAATCTTGGATAAGAAGGAACATATTCTACGCTCCAAGGTTATACCTCAAGTCAAAGTTTTGTGGAGAAACCACGATGTTGAGAAAATGACCTGGGAGTTAGAATCTGAAATGAAATCAAGGTATCCTTACCTCTTCGACATACCAGGTTCGTACCCTAATTTCGAGGGCTAAATTTCTTAAGAAGGGAGGTTGTAA
The DNA here is from genome assembly GCA_020205615.1 of Panax quinquefolius. Taxonomy (NCBI): domain Eukaryota; kingdom Viridiplantae; phylum Streptophyta; class Magnoliopsida; order Apiales; family Araliaceae; genus Panax; species Panax quinquefolius. Next base: position 47,225,109 of record CM035156.1, read on the forward strand.
GACCTCAGACTTTTATGAATAAAAATGAATTTTTTATAAATATCATTTTTGAATATTATAGAGTGAATTTGATATAATATTATAGTTGTGGGTAATATTTATAAATTTTGCAAAGTACATGCAAGTTGTTATATAATATTCGATTGTCTGGGAATATTTATTTTAACAGGAATATTCGCATAACAAGACAATCATTGGTGGACCCATTAACGAAATTATCATCGGATTGAGAAAACGACAAAAATATTTTATGAAAATAACGGCGGAAGTTTTACCGTTAACTGTTGAAACACCCAGTGTTAAAAGTACAGTAATACGTGTGGTTGCATAGTAGCACATATTGATGCTTACGTGAGAAGTCACTCAGTTGTATTCAATTATTGTCGATATTTTATATATTGAGATGACAGAGTTATTAATATTATTATTTGCAATATTAACGATGTCTAGAAGTTTCGCTTGAGGAGAGTTTTGGTCACCTAATCAAGGCTACCAATAGGGTGAAATCCTTATTGGAAAGCCCTCTTTCCAAGGAACAATCTGGTCGATTAATATTGTGAATTATAATAATAATGATAAATGTTGTTAAAAATATTGAGGTGTTTTTTTGTTGTATTTTTGGACCCCATTTACCCATTTTTCAAAATAATCAAGGAAGGAAGTTATAGTATATATATATATATATATATATATATATATATATATATATATAAGCATGTGGGTGAATGGTGGTGATTTTTTGGATTTTGGCGAGGATGCATTATTTTTAAAGACTTGGACTTAGTGGCCAAACTTTTCAAACAAAACATTATGTTGATAACTAACTTGGCCTGGGAGGAGTTTATTATTATAATATATATATATATATATATATATATATATATATATATATATATATATATATATATATATAAAGGTGCCATGTACTAGTTTTATATATATACTATATAAACTTCATATATCTATATATATAGTTTGCCGTGTAGGCTAATTCAATTAATATATATATATATATATATATATATATATATATATATATATATATAATTCTTGTTTTATTCGATTGTTTGAAAAAGCTGCATCGAGTCGTGTGTTGCAAAATTCAATTTCGTGATAATATTTACATTGCGTCAAAGTGAATTATTTCTCAAATAGTATCCTTTCAATTCTCCTATAAATAGGATGCTTAGTTAGAATTAAAAACACACCAGAAATTCAGAGAATTCTTCTTCTATAATCTTGAGCGTATTTCTTTAGAGTTTTAAGAAGCTTTGAGCGTAGTGCAAGTTTTCTTCAAGAATATCCTCTCCCTACCTTTGGAATACTCTTCTTTTATGGTAAGAGATATTTTTTTCATATTCATGAAGAGAACTTCATTATTCCATTCTTTTATTATTACATTTGAATATCATGTATACATGCGTTTTTTACTTGGGACTGGTTACATCTTTATTATTACATTTGGAATATCACTTGGCAAGGTCGTATTACGCTTTGACACGTTCCGATTATTTATTATTTTTTGGAATAACTTTGTCTTTTCAAAAGCACCGCATGTATGGTGATTTCTTTTGTTATTCCATTCTTTATTATACTCGATTGGTTAAAGTTTTGACTTTTATACTCCATGAAATTAGTGGAATATCCTTGATATTTTGCGCTTCATCTAGTATCTTTTCATGGAAATATTCTTACGAGCATTCTTAAATTTTACTCTACAAAAAGTATCATGTTGACAATTTGGATGTTATTAGTTCTGAATAAATTAATTCTTGAACTTGTTTTATTGAACTCTTATATCATTGTCATCATCCTCATGTTTATATTTTTTTGAAAGTCATCCGCGGGTCAGAAAGTGCGTAGATAGACTTGGTATGATTATGACTGTGGATTATTCGATGTAATCACGATTGTAATGTTACAAATGATGTGGTAAAAGTTCTCGTTGGCCCGTAGTGCATTGATGGACGATTGTTGGCATGATCGCTGACCATTGATGAATACACGAATATCCTTGGCCAGTAGTGCATGGATAATTTATGGTTGTGATACTAATGAATATCCTGTCAGTAGTGCGTGGATGATGTGGTTTATTTATTTAATTTGAGTCCCAAATGATAAAAGTGATGAAAAACCTTTTAAATCATAAAAGATAGTAGATTTTATTCTACTTGACTCTTTTAATGGATTGTATGTTCATTCTACGTTAAACTTTATGTACATTGTATTTTATCGGTTTAACATTATTGAAGACTAATGATAATTTATTATGCATTATCTTAGTCATAATATTTCTTCTTGGCTAGTTGAGCTCACCTTTCTTTCACCGTTTCTTTGTGAAATGAGAGCGTGGCTAAAGGATTAGTCAGGAGCAGAGTGAGCGGTCCGGATGATAGTATTAGTAGTCCTCACTATTCTGTTAAATAGTGTGACAAAAAATGTAATGAGGACTTATTCTGAGAGTGGATATTGTCTAGAAGACATATTTGTATTAAAACTCACAGCTCTCTTGTTGTATATTAAAGATTGTATTTGTATTTTGTACCATGTATTTGGCGACTCATAATAGGTGATGTATACCTATTTTGGGGGCGTCACACAAAGGGTATCCTTGGAAATACTTTGAGCTTGGACCGTTTGTACGAAAAGTAGCTGGTTGGTAACGGTTTGGTGAGAGATCATCGGCAGCATTGTCTTTGGAAGAGACAAATTGAATGGAGATCTGTTTGTTGGCAACCATGTCACAGACAAAGTGATAGCCTATCTCAATATGTTTTGTATGAGCATGAAATATAGGATTGGAAGCAAGATAAGAGGCTTCAAGACTGTCACACCACAACACATGCGTGTAATGAAGGGGCAGTCGTAACTCCTTGAGCAACGAACAAGACCATTGTAAGTCAGCAGCGGCATCGTCAACGACTTAATTTATATTCAGATTCTATAGACGAGCGTGCAATTGTGTGTTGCTTACACGAAACCCGGGAAATTAAGTTACAGCCCAAGAAGATTGCATTTCCAGCATTTGATTTCCGATCATTGATGTCACTTGCCTAATCTGTGTCTATAAAGGCATGAAGCGTGTGAGAGGCGCTAGCGGAGAAAAATAAGCCATGAGACAGAGTTCCTTGTAGTTATCGCAAAATCCATTTTACAGCAGCCCAATGAATAATCGTGGGTTTGTGCATGAACTGACAGACTTTATTGACGACTGCGAATAAGATGTCAGGTTGGGTTAGGCTTAGATATTGAAGAATCCAACAATTTGTCGATAGAGAGTAGGATTTTCAAAATAAGGTGCCTGAAGATGTGAACAACTTTTCTTAAGAAAGTGGAGTGGAATGGTGTTTACTAGTGGACATAGACAGAGGCACGATTGAGAAAGCTTTGGGTGTATTTTTTCTGAGAAAGAAGAAGACCAGTCGTATTTTGTATAACCTCGACCCTCAAAAAATAGTGTAAAGGTGCTAAGTCTTTGAGGGAGAATTCAACACCAAGAGTAATGACCAGATTAGAAAGAGATTGTTTTGAATTACCTGTAATTAATTAAAATATTGTCAACATATACAAGAACAAATAAGTAATTATGAGAATCATTATAGATAAACAAGGAAATGTCATTGCGGGACTGTGTAAAATTATGAGTTAGAAGAAAAGCAGAGAGATGTGAAAATCAGGCCTTGGGTGCCTGTTTTAGCCCATATAGTGATCGCTGTAGTTTACACACATAGTCTGGATATGTGGAGTCAATAAATCCTTGCGGTTGCTGCATGTAAACGGACTCTGTTAAAAGGCCATTGAGGAAAGCATTGTTCACATCAAGTTGGTGAATGGGCCACTGTTTTGTGATTTCCAAGGATAAAATTAATCGAATGATCGTTGGTTTAATAATCAGACTGAAGGTTTCGAAATAGTCTATCCCAGGTTGCTGGTGAAAGCCTTTGGTAACGAGGCGTGTCTTGTATCGGGAAAGAGAGCCATCAATATGGGTCTTAATGTGAAAGACCCCCTTATTTCCGACAATATTCATGTGTGGAGATTTGGGAACCAGTGCATGTCCATGTTTGATTTTGTACAATGCAGTGAGTTCATCTATCATTGCTTAATGCCAAATTGGACTTTTATTTCCTGTTTAGAAGGAGGTGGGCTCAGTGGTGAATATGGATGCAGTATTAGCTTGACTTTTAGTGCGGAGAACCATTGGATATAGTCTAGGTAAAGGTTGTGCGTGGGTAACTGGTAAAGTGGTAGGAGTGGTAAAAGACGAGGGAGAATGAGATGATGAAGTGAAGATAAGTAAAGGAGAAACATCACTTGGAGAGTCCTGCAGTGGAGTGTTAATTGTCCGGGGACGAGTTAGAATGCCCAGACTGAGAATAAGAATCATCAGAGAGATGGATAGTACGAGCATAGATGTCGCTTAAGCAAGCAGTCCGAACATGTGGATCAACTGGATACGGTTGGATAGAAGGAGAAGAAGACATATTTGTGAAAATTTCCTAAGATGCAGATATGGGATTAGGTTGTCTGGATTGGTAGTCGGACTGTCTGGATTTAGACTGTTCGGATGGAGAGACATACTGTTTGGACGGAGTTGAGACTGTCTAGATAGGTAGTCAGATTGTCTGGATTGGGTATCAAACTGGGTGGAGTGTGCAGAGGTGGAACCTGATACAAGAGGTATGAGTAGCCAAGGTTGACTAGTAGACACTGATGGTGAGAGCAGATCCTCTGTTCCTATTTTCTTTGTCCTTTTGTGTCTTCTACTTAAATTTTAACACCTAACTTTTATTTAATTTTAAATTTAATTAATATTAAATAAAATATTATGTGTCAAAATTCAAATAGGAGAACAAAAAAAATGGGGATAAAAAATCTGTTTTTCACTCATGGTATAGTAGTAGGAGGATGAGATAACAAAGAGGATTGGACCGAAGTTTGTGCGTGAGAGAAAGGGAAATTGACTCTCGAATCATGAATTTCTTTTAAACGCATTAATAATTTAGGACCAGTCCCATGAATAATTGCTATGCGCCACCATAACTGATTTTTTATATTTTTTTAATTTGATACTTAATTATCACTTAGTGTATATTGCAAAGTAACTAGCTAAAGTTTATATATAATAAAAGAAAATCCAATTTTATGGATTTGACTACCATCTATATATTACACATTTTTTCAATTCAACCCAATACATTAATTATTTAATTTTAATAATTTGATTAGTAATGATCAAAATATATTAATAAATACTTGATGATATATATTAAGATCAATCCTACAAAAAATTAGAATCTTAAAAAATATTTTCACCCTTACAAGTTTAATTTTTTTTTTTCATCCATTGAAATTTTGAGGAAAAATCTACATGTTCATCAATGGTGAAAAAGTGTCGGATTACTTTCATTTTTAAAACAATTACGTAATTTAATATAATAAATCAGTTGACTAGTATCTAATTCAATTATATTATTCACAACTATAAAAATATGGTGTATTGGAGGGAATTGGAGGAAAGGTGTAATGGAGAGAATCCAAATCCCAATTTTATACGTTAAATTCCTGAATTTTTTAATTAAAAATCTATTTACTTCACAGGTTATCTCATCAACCTACTATCACTAAAAGAAAATGCTTATTTTCGACAGAATATATTCTCTTGAAAATGCTTATGGGCACAAATTAAATACATGGAGTAATTAATTTCGATGAAATATTTCTCTTGACATAATTTAGTCGAAATTAATTTATTTTCGATGGAATTCCGTCGAAAATAATAATTGTCCAATAACGCCAAATTTCTTGCTCACGCCAAATACATCTCTGACAAAATATCCGTCGAAATTAAATTTATTTCAAGAGTCTATTATATATCCCATAAAAGATCATGTTGGTTTTGTTTTACAATATATTTAATGAATTTTAATTCTAAGTTTATCTACTACTCCTTTAGACCAAAATTAGAGATATATCATTAAAACAAAAATTTCAAAAAAACGTTTATGTTTTTTAACATACTCTTAATATTAGTTTTGTAAAACAATATCTATATATCCTTTCAAAGATTGGGTTGGACATCCATGTATTTAATTTGTGCCCATAAAAACTCCTGAGAAACAAAACCTATCTTTTGGGCATGCATATTCGAGCCCTTCATTATTAAACATTATGAAATTCAAGTTTGATCCAAGTATTCTCATAATGAGTAGCAATATAATTAACATGCATGCATGATAAGAAATTAAGAATCAAATCAACAAAATTTTCTTTGATATATATTGTCAATTAATGAGAAAGAAAATGGTACAACCCAAGGGAATTAAGAAAATGTATACATAAACCAAGTCACATTAAATTAAGTAAACAGGATTAGATTGTGAGAAAATCCTCCCCACAATAATGCATAAAAACTAAACCAAGAATCCAATTAATTAGTTAAGCCAAATCTCATTTTGGGTCATTAACACAATCTCTTGCGAAATGCCCCTCTTCCCCACAGTTGTAACACGCTCTGCCACCACCACCATCCCTGCCCCTACCTCTGCCGCCACGGCCACCACCACGCCGCCCACCATAACCCCGATTTCCACCATCAATATCACCGCCATATTCAACATTCCTACCACCTCCACCGTCACCAACCCCGTAACAATCCCTTGCCAAGTGACCTATCTCCCCACAATTATAACACTCAGCTCCACCACGACTTCCTCCCCCATCACCGCCACCATACCTCCCACCTCTCCGGGCGCCGCCCCTCCCGTAACCGTCAGCATCACCAAAACCCCTCCTCCCACCGCCTCTTCCTCCACCGCCACGGCCTCCGCCTGACCGGTAAGACCCGGGCAGACCCACAACATCACCCGCCTTGTTCCTCCCATCTTCACTAGTATTCACCACAAACTCGACCCGTTTACCCTCACGGAGGGTCCGAAACCCTTCGGCCCGGATCTCAGTCTGATGCACAAAAAGATCCTGCCCACCATCATCCGGAGCAATAAACCCGAACCCCTTTTGCCCGCTGAACCACTTCACAATACCAGTACATCTATTTCCTTCTTCAGCCATTGAATCTTAGTTGATAAATTGGCCGAAGCTTCCAATTTCAGTCAAGGAAGATTCTAGAAAGAACTTCAGATTCAGCAGACCGTTGCCATTTCCTTGGGAAAAATAACTGAAATAACTGTAATACTACTTGCGTACAACCGTTGTTTAGGAAATGGTGGCTGTTTGTTTATTTTTCCTTTGGATTAGGAGGAACTGAGCTGAGCTGTTGTGCTGTGTGTCAGACTGAGTAAGGGGAAGATTTAGGTTTAGGATTGGGTGAGTAGGACCCACATCCGACAATGATTGGCGGCGGAAAAGTTGGTTTGGAGAACCGTTGGTTGGCGATGTACGGTTGGATAGAAGACACGTTGGCAAATTTTATCCATAATATTCACGCCTAACCTCATGCTTTGGCTTTATGATGAATGGTTGAAATTCCAAATGGGCCTACTAAGAATTTATGCGGTGGACTTTTTTTTAAATTTTTAAAAGGAGTGGACTTTATAAATGGAAATTTGTACTACAAAAAAGATATTTTGGTTAAATTTACATGGGTTATACAGTTTTACTTAGCACGTGTATAGGCCCTAAATAGTTAACTTCCCCCCTAAAAACTTCTTCTTGGACCGACCTGAAACCAATACTGGGCCTATCGTAGGCCTGAAAATCCTAAGCCTTAAAAGCTAAAAATAGGCCTAATAGCTTGAATCAGGCTTTTTTGCCCTCTTGAATTTTTTTTTTCTTCACATTATTCCTTCTCACATAAATGTGAAATTCACTGTATATTCAGGTAAGATATAAATAAAGAGATAGACTTTGGGGCTGTTTGATTTATACTAAATGGTTGATCGATTCAGCCATTCAGTGCGTTTGTTTCGAATAAAAATCATCTGAAAGGCTGAATCGGTCAACTATTCAGACGATTTGGGTTAAATGGCTAAGTCTCATTTTTTTGGCTGAATGGGTCGAATGACGGCTGAATGATCTTTTTTAACAAAATTAATTATTATATTAAGTAATATTAAATAAGTTTACAACACTTTTGAATTTTTTCACAAGGGTAAAATAATAAAAATATGTTATTCAGATATTTCAGACATGTTAATTATCAAACAACTTTTTTCATTCAAATTCAGATTTATTCAATTTTTATCAAACACCCCCTTCTACTTATAAAAAGAGATATATATTAGCATGCATGTCTTCTACTTCATATAATAATAAAAATATACATAAATATATATAATATATATTGCTCTACAATATTTTTTTGAAGAAAAACAATGAGTTGTTAATGTCACATTTTCTATTTGATAGCACATTAGACAAGACAAAATTGTTGAATTCTGGATGGTATAAGTTGTGACCTTTAATTTGCACCGATGATATATAATATTAGAGGGGCAAAAATTATACTTAAGAAGAGTGCTCTATGGTCGGCTCAATACATTTAGGTGATATCTTCTTAATTCTCTTTTAATTTAGATAGTAGTTTTTCAATTATTTTATTGACCTTGTTCCCCTTCTTAAGATGGATTTTGTTTGATTCATCTGTGTTAAGAAACTGAAAATGGATACTGTGACGCCCCCAAAATAGGTCCATTCCATCCAACCCATTCTGAGTCGCCAAATACATGGTACAAAAATAACTACAACTTTATTATTACAACATATAAACTGTGAGTTTAAATACAGATATTGCCATCTAGATAATATCCACACGTAAATAAATCTCCATCATAATTATTGATACATTATTTTACAAAAATGGTGAGGACTACTAAACAACTCTCTCTAGGACCTTCATTCCATACCCCGACTAGTACTCGCTACATTCTCGCCTCCTGAGAAGAAAAATGGAACAACTAGGAAAAGGGTGAGCTCAACTAGATAGAAGAATATTATGACTAAGATAATATACAACAAATTATCGTTAGTCTTCAACAGGGAAAAATCTAATAGAATACAATAGACAACAAATTTTAAATTAATATTCGCAGCGGAAATAATAATTCATTAGAAGAGTTAAGTAGAGAATGCAAACTACTATCTTCTATATATGAATTTAAAAGTTTATCGTCGATATTTTATCCCTGTAACATCAATCAATATACATCTGGAATCAAATATTCATCTTTGCACTCCAGGCCAAAGATATTCATCAGTTGGTCATGTTCATCTAAACACTGCTCATCTTTGCACTACTACCAAAGATATTCTTGAGAAATCATTCATCTTTGCACTACTGAGCCAAAGATATTCAATAATATCATCATTTAAGAATGAAGATGATGAAAAATATTTTAAAAAGCGAATCCGGTGAAATAAAATGACAAGGATTAAGGATTAAGGATTCGTACTTTGTTTTATCCACGTCCAAAAATACCTCAAAAATAATCATAGGGTGTAAAATTCAAGAATGATCAAAACATGGATACAATCAAAGCTAGTATCGAGAATAGATATTTTAGGCGAAAAGAAAAATTTTCATTTTGGTGAATAGTCTTAAGTATTAGAATGAATAGTCTTGGTATCGTGAATAGTCTTAGTATCACGTGAATAGTAACTCCGATACCAAAAGATAGAAATTTCACAAAAAAACATCTTCACGCTTTCGTGAATAGTAACTTCGTGAATAGTAACTCGTGAATAGTAACTCATGAATAGTAACCCAGAGCATGAAAAAGTTCCAAATTTGATAAAAGTTCAACCAATATTTCAAAGATAATGATATTGAAGAAATAATATCATTTGAGAAGAAAATAACATCCCTTACCTCGAAAGCAAAGACTTCTTAGTTGAAACAGGATATAGGCTATGACTTGAACTTGCAATCAGTATAGCAACACTCAAAGTATACTTACAAGAATACGCTCAAAATATCGAGAGAAATAGAGAAAACTTGAGTTTACGGTGTGATTTTCAATTCTAACCTAAGCTCCCTATTTATAGGAAAATGCTTAGAACACCAAAAGTAGAAAATTGAATATAATAATATTATTTATAAACAAAATTCCTTAGCCCACCTTTGAAATCTGATTTCAGCCATAGCACATGTTAAATGAGGTTCACAAACTCACCAAAAACGTTTTTCTCAAAATAATTAATTAAAACTCCCAAAAATCAATTATTTGAACTCAAACTTTGATAATTCATAATAAATAGCCCTTTTATCGGAAAATTGAATCTCATGGCGTTTTTATAGGAAATTCAATTCTCTACAACTTTACTGGAAGAATGTTTTTCCAAATTCCAAACATAAATTGACCGAAATTCACAAGCTATCGATTTTACATTTATAATCAAATTTGGTCAAGAAATGGGGTCCACCACACACACAAAACATGTGTTAAACATTTAATGCCACAAAAATACTCTTCCTCCTCATATACTCATATATCCCACATTCATTATAAAAATATCACCGATTAATATATTATTAAAATAATATATTTAAATGAATTATTTTATCGAGAAAAAGATAAAATATTAATTTTCAACAATTGTCATTTTAAAATTTTTTTCTCCATCTATATCCACATAAAATCAATATTTTCCTCATCATATAAATCAATAATTAATTATTCACAAATAATATTCTGAGAATCACGATCTTGTGACCGGTAGTTTCCGAGGAAAGAGGGGCTTTCGATAAGGATCTCTCCTTCTTGGTAGCGCATGATTAGGTGACCAAACCTCTCCTTGATGCGAACTTTCTAGACATTGCCAATAATGTTATCTAATAATATTATTAGGATAATATGAATTATTGCTTCGATAATAAAAAAAATCTTGTGTAATGACAATTATTGAAACAACAACATTATAAAATATCAACTTGACAATTATTGAATCAATAAAATAAAATCTTTGAGCAAGTAATTATTGTAACAATTATTGAGTAGTGCCTTCTTACGTAAGAATCAATAATTGGTGCAACATCGTGTCTTCTTATTCAACAACGGCGTATTAGTGTGTTTTTAACCACAGGGTATTCAGCGATGATACTTGGTAATAACTACTGTTATTTATAAACAACTTATATTTGTCGTTTTCTTCATCCAATCGCTTTCAGTTATGGGCCCACAAAAGCTGGCAGTAAATGCGAATATTAATATTCCCGATACGAATATTCCAATATTCGAATATTACAACGATAATGAATATTTTATCACCACTTGCTTATTTAAAATATTTGCGCATTTTACCCATAACTAACCACATTAATCAAATCCACCCTTACTATTTCAAAATAATAAATAAAGGAAATTCCTTTTTATTTAAAAAATTTCGGGGTCTTACAACCTCCCCTCCTTATGAAATTTCGTCCTCGAAATTGACGTACGTACCTGGTGTTTCGAAAAGATGAGATTACCTCGCTTTCATTTTCGTTTCCAACTCCCAGGTCATTTCCTCAATAGCATGGTTTCTCCACAAAACTTTAACTTGTGGTATAACCTCGGTACATAGGACATGTTCTTTCCTCTACAAGATCTTGACAGGTACCTCCTCGTACGTTAAGTCTTCGTCTATCTCGTCCGGTTCTAACTTCGATAGCGTGGTTGGTCGTCCACATATTTACGTAACATCGATACGTGAAAAGCGTTATGAACACGCGTCATACTTGGCGATAAAAGCGAGTCTATAGCCCACGGTTCCTATTCGATCGAGAATTTCAAATGGATTAATAAATCGAAGGTTTGAGCTTTCCTCACCTCACCGATTCTCGCTTTTGAAATAACAACTTCTTGCACCTCCTTCTTCAAATTCATCAGCTCCGGTGTGTAGCTTGAACAACTTTAACTTTATCGATTAAAGTCGATTATACTCGTATATCATCACGTGGGTACCTAGAGTTTTCATCTCCATCTCTAATATTTGTAAGTTATCTGAAATGAGTCTTTGACAATATCGTACTTGTACTCAGTATATCGATCTTCTACTCAACACGTCGGCTACCACGTTCGCTTTTCCAAGGCGGTATAGTGAACATGTCTTTGAAATGAGTCTCTTCTTGAGTTCTTGATACTCTTCCCACATTCCTTGCTCCATTAGAATTTTGTATCTCTCTGAGTCAATTTGAGTTAATGGAGTAGCGATTTGAGAAAATCTTTCCACGAATCTCTCGATAATAACCATTAAGCATGAAAGCTACGTATTTCGATTCTCGACTTAGGTTGCTCTCAATTGTGACTCATATCCCAATCTTGGATAGACGTCACAATGACACCTATCGATTTACTATCGCATACGAATATGACATCCCCTACGAGAGAGTTCAGCTTAGGTGAATTCCACAAAGGAAGTCACAAGATAAAGGCTCGGTACCAAATTCTATAGTTGAATTTTTAACTCCTGAAGTTCGATAGGAGCCATTCGATATGAGATTTTAGAAATGAGTTTTGTACCGGGTTCAAAGTCGATACAAAATTTAATATCAGTCTTTGGGAGTAAGCCAAGAAATTCTTCAGGAAACACGTCAGGAAATTTACTAACAACAGAAATATCATTCAAATCGACTTATTTTTGTTCGAGTCCATGACATGGCTAAGAAAGCTTGACATCCGTTTTTCAATAAGCGAATGGCTTTATGGCTTAATATGAAAGAGTTTGACTTCAATGGTTTGGTTGCTTGAATTGAATACAAAGGTTGGTTAGGAATATGAAAACTAATGACCTTACGAAAGTAATCAATTTGGCATGATGAGTAGTTAACCTTAAAATCACATCAAAAGCAAATATCTCTATAGAAATAAGGTTAACGGGTAATGTGATAGTGCCAACTGAATCAAGCAAGATTTTTAAACAACGGATGTAATGAAAGTTTCTCTAATGGAGTCTCCACGAGATAGGTCAAAGTTTAATTTCTCCGTAGTCAAGTTCAAACGTTGAGTAAGCAAGAGAGATAAAAGAATGGGTAGAACCGGTATCTAGTAAGGTATAAACTTCAAGAATTTATAATTAACTAACCCCGTGCTAACCGTTCGGGTTCCTCGCATTTTATTGGGGTCCACGACAAACGCTCTTCCAAGAACCGTTGACTTTGACTTTTACGGGACATCCTTTTGAGTCACCATTCCATTTGGATTGGGTTTCGATATCGTCTAATCTCGGCGATATGTCCTTCTTTTCCACAATTATAGCATACCTTAAACTGTTGTGGGCAATTTGGTGATATGTCCCTCTTTCCGCATTTGTAACATACGATAGATGGTCTTTCTCCTCCTTGGAACCCGATTACTTCTTGGCGTTGGCGACGTCTTCACATGGTCGTTGTTGAATCTCCTCTTTTTAAAATCTCCTCCCAGACTCGCTTTCTATTTTCATGGCCACGATTACCACGAAAGTGGTTACCACCTTTGTCTGTATTCTTCTTTCTCCATTTGGTTATCGTTATTTTGTTAACTACTATTATCTTGGTATGATCACGGTTATGGTCCCTCGGTTGAGCGTACTCGTTATCTCGCTCTAACAACCGAGCCTGTTGACAACATCCGAATAGAGAGAAAATTTATGAGAAATGAGATCTTGGCGTATGCCGGGTTTCAAACCTCTCGAAACATCCGCGTCATCGTTCCTCATTCTCCACCAAATGAGGTGCAAACACGGATAACTCAAGTGAACTTCGCCTCGTCTTTGGGACACCGTCGTGTTATTACGCTCGGTCTAATAAACTCCACTTCCTTCATATGCCCGAATACTTTCGAGGAAGTACTTGTCATTGAACTATTTCTGAAATGTCTCCCATGACGTCTTTGAGTGCGGATTTGGATGGAGTGCGCTTCATGATTCCCGATGAATCGCCTCGCCACGGAACATAAAAGTAGCGAATGGAACTTTACGTTCCTCCGTGCATCCCAAGACATCGAATATCTTGGTAATTTGTTTGACCCACGTCTCGCACTTAATCGGATCCGGCTTCCCCCCAGTGCGGTGGTCCCGACTCTTTGAAGCTGCTTTGTGTGATCACCCGTGAATTGCTATCATTTCCTCCTATATTTTGAACACGAGTCTCCCTCGTCTGATTTTACATGAACTGCAAAAAGCTTATAAACATCCCCTCGTTCATCATCTGCTCAGTGGTGTTGTTCATAGGAGGTACATTGCCAGCCTATTGCACGTTCTCCTCATTGGTAAGTACAGGCATCTCCACGGTCTCATTTACTCCACTGTTAATATTCTCAGTCGACATTCTCAAATACTGTCATAAAACAAGGGTTAATTAAGGAAATCAATATATCACATAATATCCCTATATCTTGACCAACTAACAAATAAGCTTAGGTAGGACACCTTAGCGAAGGATTTTTCGTCTCTCCCTCCTAGTTCTATTCCCGATCTCGCCGGAGATCATATCCCTAAGCTACGATACCAATTGTGAAGCCCCCAAAATAGGTCCATTCCATCCAACCCATTCCGAGTCGCCAAATACATGGTGCGAAATAACTACAACTTTATTATTACAACATATATAAGCGTGAGTTTAAATACGGATATTGCCATCTAGACAATATCCACATGCAAATAAATCCCCATCATAATTATTGATACATTATTTTACAAAAATGGTGAGGATTACTAAACAACTCTCTCTAGAACCTTCATTCCATACCCCAGGCTAGTACTCGCTACATTCTCGCCTCACGAGAAGAAAAATGGAACAACAAGGAAAAGGGTGAGCTCAACTAGCCCGGTAAAAGAATATTATGACTAAGATAATATACAACAAATTATCGTTAGTCTTCAACGGGGAAAAATCTAATAGAATCTGATAGACAAAAAATTTTAAATCAATATTCGCAGTGAAATAATAATTCATTAGAAGAGTTAAGTAGAGAATGCAAACTACTATCTTCTATATATGAATTTAAAAGTTCATCGTCGATATTTTATCCTGTAACATCAATCGATATACATCGGAATCAAATATTCATCTTTGCACTACTGAGCCAAAGATATTCATCGATTAGTTATGTTCATCTAAACACTGTTCATCTTTGCACTACTGACCAAAGATATTCTTGAGAAATCATTCATCTTTGCACTACTGGGCCAAAGATATTCAATAATATCATCATTTAAGATGAAGATGATGAAAATATTTTTAAAGAAAGCGAATCCGAGTGAAATAAAATGACAAGGATTAAGGATTAAGGATTCGTACTTTGTTTTATCCACGTCCAAAATACCTCAAAAATAATCATAGGGTGTAAAATTCAAGAATGATCAAAACATGGATACAATCAAAGCTAGTATCCGAATAGATATTTTAGACGAAAAGAAAAATTTTCATTTTTCTATTGAATAGTCTTAAATGATTCGTGAATAAGGTCAGTATCGTGAATAGTCTTGATATCGTGAATAGTAACTCAAACACCAAAAGATAGAAATTCCACAAAAAACATCTTCACGCTTCATGAATAGTACTCGTGAATAGTAACTCGTGAATAGTAACTCATGAATAGTAACTTCGTGAATAGTAACTCATGAATAGTAACCCCGAGCATGAAAAAGTTCCAAATTTGATAAAAAGTTCCAACCAATATTTCAAAGATAATGATATTGAAGAAATAATATCATTTGAGAAGAAAATAACATCCTTACCTCGAAAAGACAAGATTTCTTAGTTGAAAACACTGGGATATAGGCTATGACTTGAACTTGCACCAGTATAGCAACACTCAAAGTATACTCACAAGAATACGCTCAAAATATCGAGAGAGAAATAGAGAGAAAACTTCAGTTTCTGTTGTGATTTTCAATTCTAACCTAAGCTCCCTATTTATAGGAAAATGCTTAGAACACCAAAGTAGAAAATTAAATATAATAATATTATTTATAAACAAAATTCCTTAGCCCACCTTTGAAATCTGATTTCAGCCATAGCACATGTTAAATGAGGTTCACAAACTCACCAAAAACGTTTTTCTCAAAATAATTAATTAAAACTCCCAAAAATCAATTATTTCGGAACTCCGAAACTTCAATAATTCATAATAAATAGCCCTTTTTATCAAAAAATTCGAATCTCTCGAGTTTTTATAGGAAATTCAATTCTCTACAACTTTGCAGAAGAAAGTTTTTAGAATTCCAAACATAAATTGATCGAAATCCATAAGCGATTCGATTTTATGTGCTATAATCAAATTTCAGTCAAGAAATGGGGTCCACCGACACACAAAACATGTGTTAATCATTTAATGCCACAAAAAAATACTCTTCCTCCTCATATACTCATATATCCCACATTCATTATAAAAATATCATAGTTAATATATTATTAAAATAATATATTTAAATGAATTATTTTATCGAGAAAAAGATAAAATATTAATTTTCAACAATTGTCATTTTAAAATTTTTCTCCATCTATATCCACATAAAATCAATATTTTCCTCATCATATAAATCAATAATTAATTATTCACAAATAATATTACAGAATCACAATCTTTGGTAACCGGTAGCTCCCAAGAAAAAGAGGGCTTTCCGATAAGGATCTCTCTCATCGGGCGCCGCAATTAGGTGACCAAACCTCTCCTTAGACGTAACTTTCTAGACATTGCCAATAATGTTATCTAATAATATTATTAGAGATAATATGAATTATTGCTTCGATAATAAAAAAATACTATGTAATGACAATTATTGAAACAACAGCAATATAAAATATCAACGCAACAATTATTGAATCAATAAAATAAAATACTGAACAGTAATTACTGTAACAATTATTGAGTAGTGCCTTCTTACGTAAGAATCAATAATTGGTGCAATACCAGGTATCTTCTGCTCAACAACGACAGCGTATTAGTGTGTTTTAACCACCGGGTATTCCAACAAGATAATTGGTGAATAACTACGCCGTTATTTATAAACAACTTATATTTGTCGTTTTCTTCATCCAATCGCTTTTCGTTATGGGCCCACAAAAGACTGCGCCGTCGTACGAATATTCCCCGACAGTACGAATATTCCACGACCAAACGAATATTCCCCGACGATAATGAATATTTTATCACCACTTGCTTATTTAAAATATTTGCGCATTTTACCCATAACTAACCACATTAATCAAATCCACCCTTACTATTTCAAAATAATAAATAAAGGAAATTCTTTTTTATTTAAAAAATTTCGGGGTCTTACAGATACTATATATATACTGCAGAATTTAAATTGTCAAGGCTAGTACTTGATATTATGTCTTAAGACAATTATGCCCTCTGTATAGTGTTCAGAGTTGATAGCACTTGTATCCCAGGATACAATGACAACGTGTGTTATAGCAACACTATAAATAAAACACTCAACGAACCAAAATAAATGCTCTAGACTCTCTCTCAATATAAACTATAAACTGTTTTTGAAATGAAGAAGAAGAAGACTTATGATGATTAATGCTCGAATGATTTGAATGAATAAAAATGGCAGCCCCCTTATCTATTTATAGTAGGGTAAATGACTCATCATAAAGGACACAACCCACTGAAAAGCTATGATTAAGCTAAAAACGACATAGTTTTGGCTTTAAACAGAAAAGGTGTGTCCATTCGAAACAAAAAACGATGTAATTTTAGGCTCAACAGAACAAAAACGACGTAGTTTAATGCTTTAACAGAAAAGGCGCGTTCGTTTAGGAAAAAACGATGTAGTTTTGCAGCGCCTGTTCAGGCAGATAGTCTTTCCCAAAACGATGTAGTTTAGATGCGTCCATTCGGTAGGTAACGCTTCACAAAATGACACAGAATAATGGTAATAAATAAAATGACATAGTTTTGATTATAGAACTAAATAAATAATAAAATTAAATTAAAATAAATTTTTAATTAAAATTTTATATAAATTTTGACCAAAAAATTATATACAAGGACCCAGACCCATGAGTCTTGAGCCCGAGCTAGGCTGGTCATCGGTAGCGGCGCGCGCGAGTGAGTTCGAGCCAAGTCTTGGCTAGGTCCTATGTAAGACCCCAAATTTTACGAAATGAAAGTATTCAATTTTTATAATTATTATTCTATTTAGTAAATGGTTAAATTGATAAAAGGTTAAAGTTAAGGGTGATATATGAAATTTTTTCAAAGTAAGTAAGTTGTCATAAAATAATCGGTGGTAAAAGTACAGTAATACACGTGGTTGCATAGTAGCACACGGTATTGATTATTGATACTTACGTGAGAAGTCACTCAGTTATACTCAATTATTGCTACATTAATTGCTGCATCATATCTCTCATATTATTGATTCAATTGTTATCACAGTATCATCTGCATAATATGTTATATTATTAAATCTATAATTGAGACGACAAAGTTATTCATATTATTATTTACAATATTGACAAATGTCTAGAAGTTCTATCAACGAGAGGTTAGGTCATCTAATTGCGCGCCAATAGGGAGAAATCCTTATCGGAAAGCCCCCTCTTTTCTAGGAACGACCTGGTTGTTAAACATTGTGAGTTATAATATTAATGATGAATAAGTTCGTGTTGATTAAAGATGAAATTGATAGTTTTATTGTGTTGGAATTATTAGTGTTAGTGGAAATCGACATTTATTTCGATAATAATTAATGTCTAGAGGTTATATTGACCAATCGGGTAATTAATCGGATAAATGAGCAATTAATTGCTATTAATTCACATGCTTATAACTATTTGTTCACATGTGTGTACTATTGATTCACATGTATGTACTATTAGGGGAGGTGGTGCAAGATTGATAATACTTGCATGACTAAATTAAAATGGAGGTATAGATGAATGTACTATATCTTGTAATTATTTTTTCACATGTATAGAACTATTGATTCACATGAATGTACTATTAATTCACATGATATACTATTAGGGGAGGTGGTGCAAGTTTGATAATACTTGCAGGACTAAATTAAAAATGAAAAAAAGATGAAGGTATTATATGTAATATTTTGAGCCCCAAAACGCATAATTATCGAAACTATATTTTCTATAAATAGAAGCTCATTCTTCCTTCATTCTCACCAATTCACTAAGACTCACAAGAGCAATTATTAGAGAGAAGTTTATAGGGAGAAAGAAGAAGAAGTCCGCTACTTCACTATTCCAGTATCCAGTCTTCTTCTAAGGTAAGGGGTATTATTTATTTCTTATTCTGAAGAGATATTATTTTTTGTATTCGTATTAATATTATTTTCGTTCAATATTCGTAAGGAATATCATCTTCATTCAATATTCGTAGGAATATTATTTTCGTTCAACAGTCGTAAGTGTAAGACCCCGAAATTTTTTTTAAATAAAAAGGAATTTCCTTTATTTATTATTTTGAAATAGTAAGGGTTGATTTGATTAATGTGGATAGTTAAGGGTTAAATACGCAAATATTTCAAAATAAGCAAGTGGTTATAAAATATTCATTTTCGTGGGGAATATTCGTTTGGTCGTGGAATATTAAATCTGTCTGGGAATATTCGTGACGACAAGAGAATACCATGTGGACCCCATAACTGGAAAGCGATTGGATGAGGAAAGCGACAAAGTTTGGGTGGTTATAAATAACTGGCGTAGTTATTACCAGATTAAGACCGTTGGAATACCCGGTGGTTAAAATACGATGAATACGGCGTGGTTGCATAAAGAAGTATTACGGTATTGCAAAGATTGTTGAATTATTGATCCTTACGTAAGAAGGCACTACTCAATAATGGTTACTGATAATTACCGATTCAAAGTATTTTATTGAGTTAATAATTCTTTGCGTTGATATTTTATATTCTTTGTTGTTTCAATAATTGTCATTACACATTATCTTTCATTATCGAAGCAATAATTCATATTATCCGAATAATATTATTAGATAACATTATTGGCAATGTCTAGAAAGTTACGTCTAAGGAGAGGTTTTGTCATCTAATCTAATTGCGCAAGAAGAAGAAATTCTTATTGGAAAGCCCTTCTTTCCTGAACCGCACCGGTTGTCAATATGTGATTACGTAATATTATTTGTGAATAATTAATTATTGATTTATATGATGAGGAAAATATTGATTTTATGTGGATATAGATGGAGAAAATTTTTAAAATGACAATTGTTGAAAATTAATATTTTATCTTTTTTGATAAAATAATTCATTTAAATATATTATTTTAATAATATATTAACGGTGATATTTTTACAACGAATGTGGGATATATGAGTATACGAGGAGGAAGAGTATTTTTGTTGCAATAAATGTTTAAAACATGTTAAACATGTAAATTGGACCCCATTTCTCGATCGAAATTTGATTATATACACTGTAAAATCGCCTCGCTTGAGGATTTCAGTCAATTTCTGTTTGGAATTTGGAAAACTTTCTTCTGCAAAGTTGTAGATAATGGAATTTCCTATGGAAAGTCATGAGTTTTGAATTTTTCTGATAAAAGAGCTATTTATTATGAATTATTTAAGTTCAAGCTCAAATAATTAATTTTAGAAGTTTTAATTATGTTTTTAAGAAAACGTTTTTCAAATGTTGTTGGCCATCTTTAACATGTGCTTGATGGCTGAGATCAGATTGTCTAGATGGGCGTAGAGAATTTAATAAATATTAATATTATATTAAATTTTTCGCTTTGGTGTTCTAAGCAATTTCCTATAAATAGGTGCTTAGGTTAGAATTGAAAATCACACTTAAAAGCTGAAGTTTTTCTCTCTATATTATCGAGCGTATTCTTGTGAGTATTTTGAGTATACTTTGAGTATTGCTATATGGTGCAAGTTCAAGTCATGCTTTATATCAGGTGTTTAATTTAGAAAGTCTTAATCTTTCGAGGTAAGTGGATATTATTATTTTTGTAATGATATTATTTCTTTAATATCATTATCTTTGAAATGTTGATCTGAAGTTTTATCAAATTTGGAACTTTTTCATGTCTGGGGTTATTATTCATGAGTTACTTATTCACGAAGTTACTATTCATGAGTTACTATTCACGAGTTATTATTCACGAGTACTATTAAGTAAGCGTGAAGATGTTTTTGTGGAATTTCTATCTTTTGGTGTCTGAGTTCTTTATTCACGATATCGGACTATTCACGATACTAAGACTATTCACGATATCAAGACTATTCACCGAAAAAATAAAATTTCTTCTTTTTGTCCAAAATATCTATTCGGATACTAACTCGACGATTGTATCCATGTTTTGATCATTCTTGAATTTTACACCACTATGATTATTTTTGAGGTATTTTGGGCGTGGATAAAACCAAGTACGAATCCTTAATCCTTAATCCTTGTCATTTTGTTTCTTTGGATTCGTTTCTTTAAAAATATTTTCATCATCCTCGCCTTAAATGATGATATTATTGAATATCTTTGGCTCAGTGTAAAGATGAATGATTTCAAGAAGAATATCTTTGGCTCAGAAGTGCAAAGATGAACAGTGTTGAGATGAACATGATCGATTGATTAATATCTTTGGCCCAGAGTGCAAAGATGAACAGTGTTTAAATGAATACGACTAATCGGTGATGAATATCTTTGGCACGTAGTGCAAAAGATGAATATTTGATTCCAGATGCATATTGATTGATGTTACAGGATAAAATATTGATGATGGATCGTTAAATTCATAGATTATAGTAGATTTCATTCTCTACGTAACTCTTCTATGAATTATTATTTCCGCTGCGAATATTGATCCGAAACTTGTTGTCTATTGTATTCTATCGATTTTTCCTGTTGAAGACTAACGATAATTTGTTGTATATTATCTTAGTCATAATATTCTTTATCGGGCTAGTTGAGCTCACCCTTTTCTTTGTTGTTCCATTTTTTTCTTCTCGGGAGGCGAGAATGTGGCGAAAGTACTTTAGTCGGGGTATGGAATGAAGGTTCTAGAGAGAGTTGTTTAGTAGTCCTCACCATTTTGTAAAATAATGAATCAATAATTATAATGGGATTTATTTAGATGTGGATATTATCAGAAGACAATATTATATTTAAACTCATTAAGATATATTGTCGTATTTCACACGACATTTGTATTATGAAGTTGTAGTTTGCTTTTTGTACCATGTATTTGGCGATTTCGAGAACGGGTGTTGTGTATACCTATTTTGGGGGGCGCGCGATTATATCGAGCCAAGTTATATCATCATTTGGCGGAGATCGGGAATAGAACTAGGAGGGGAGAGACGAGTAAATCCTTCGCTAGTGTGTCCTACCTAAGCTTATTTGTTGGTTGGTCATATTATAGGGTATTATGTGATTTGTTAATTTATTTAATTAACCCTTGTTTTATGATAGTTTTTTTAGAATGGGTCACGAGAACGTTAACAATGGAGTGAATGAGATCGTGAGAGACACCTCTAATCGCCAAACCGTGATAATGTGATGTCAAAGTGAAGAAGGAATTAGAGATATCCATGTGGTGAGTGAAGAATTGATAGTTGCATTCCGAGATAATTGCAGAGGTAACAATTTGAGAGTGAGGAAGAAGAGGAAGAAGAGGTACCAAGAGAGTTTATTAGAGGTATTTTATGATCGAAATATAGAATTGCAAAATCGTATTCATGAGTTAGAAGAAGCGAAGCTAAAGAATTGCAGTAGTCGTGGAGCAAAAGGATGCAACGATTCAAGCTTGTGTTACCCGACACGTGATGCTTGAACGAAGCACTCTTTGGCGAGTATAAGATGATAAAGTCGAATCGAGAAATGAAAGAAGAAATAAGCGAACGAGTGAGAATGAGTGATGCATGGGTAAAAGTCGCACGACAGCGTTGATATTATGGAAAGAGATGTCCAATCTAAAAAGAGAAGATTTAACGATGACGGAAGACGGCGGCGGCAAAGAACATCAAAGCACCATCAACAAATTCTAGGGAAGAGAACGATCGCCGGTTAGATGCTACAGATGTGGAGATGAGGGACATATAAGGTCAAACTGCTCAAAGCCTTCCAAGGTATGCTATAATTGTGGAAAAAAAGGACATATCGCTTCGAGATTATACGATATCGAAAACCAGTCCAGCGTGAATGGTGACTCAAAAAGGATGTCCCGTAAAAGTCAAAGTCAACGGTTCTTGGAAGAGCGTTTGTCGTGATTTCCAATTAAAAATGAGAAGGAACCCGAAGTTAGCACGGGTTAGTTAATTATAAATTCTTGCAAGTATATACCTTACTAGATCTGGGTTCTACCCATTCTTTATCTCTCTTGCTTGCGCCAACGCGTTTGAACTTGACTACGGAGAAATTAGACTTTGACCTATTTATGGAGAATCCGTTAGAGAAACTTTCATTACATCCGTTGTTTAGAAATCTTGTTTGATTCAGTTGGCACTATCACATTACCGTTAACCTTATTTCTATAGAGATATTTGCTTTTGATGTGATTTTAAGGTTAACTACTCATCATGCCAAATTGATTGCTTTTGTAAGGTTGTTAGTTTTCATATTCCTAAGCAACCCGTTATTCAATTCAAGCAATCAAACCATTGTAGTCAAACATTTTCATATCAAGCCATGAAGTCATTCGTTTATTACGGATGTCAAGTTTTCTTAGTCCATGTTATGGATTTGAATAAAGACACGTCGATTTGAATAATATTCCTGTTGTTATTGATTTTTCCGACGTATTTCTGAAGAATTTCTTGGCTTACTCCCAAAGCTCGATATTAAATTTTGTATCGACTTTGAACCCCAGACAAAACTCATTTCTAAAATCTCACATCGAATGGCTCTATTGAACTTCGAGAGTTAAAAATTCAACTATAGAATTTGGTACTGAGCCTTTATTTTGTGACTTCCTTTGTGGAATTCACCTAAGCCGAACTCTCTGTAGGGACGTCATATTCGATGCGATAGTAAAGCGATAGGTGTCATTGTGACGTCTTTATCCAAGATTGGGATATGAGTCACAATTGAGAGCAACCTAAAGTCGATTATCGAAAGACGTAGCTTTCAGAGGCTTAGTTGGTTATTATCGAGATTCGTTGAAGGATATTCTCGAATCGCTATTCCATTAACGTGAATTTGACTCGTAGAGATACAAAATTCGAATGGAGCAAGGAATGTGGGAAGAGCTTGAAGAACTCAAGAGGAGACTCATTTCAAAGACATGTTACGATCATGCCATCCTGGAAAAGCGAATGTGGTAGGTGACGCGTTGAGTAGAAGATCATATCTTGAACGAGCGAGTGCGATGATGTCAAGTATATACGACAGAGCCAACTTTAATAGAAAAGTTAAGGTTGCTCGCCACCCGCAGGCTTGGTGATGCGTATGAAGAAGAAAGTACAAGAAGGAGCTATTCCTAAGCGAGAATTGATGAAGAAGGAATACTTGAGTCCACTCTAGACTTTGTGTTCCTAACGACTCGATTTGAAGTACCAAGATTATGATGGAGGCACACAATACGCCATTTGCAATCCATCCTCGAAGTACTAAAATGTATCGTGATCTTTGACATACATTTTGGTGGAACAATATGAAGAGAGAGATTGCAAAGTTTATCTCGATGTGTTTAACTTGGGTTAACGTGTAAAAAGCGGAGCATCTTGTACCTAAGGGTCCGTTGCAACCACTTGAGATTTCGGAATGGAAGTGGGAACACATTACTATGGATTTCGTTACGTCTTCCTGCGGTTTCTCAAGGCATCAATGCTATTTGGGTTATTAGATTAACCAAGTTCGCTCATTTCTTCGACGACGAGAGACTTATTCCTTGAACGTCTTTCTCGTATGTACGTAAATGAGATTGTGAGATTGCATGGCATGCCAAAGATCCATAGTTTTAGATCATGACCCAAGATTCACTTCATGATTTTGGGTTAGAAAGCTATGGGCACGCAATTTACGATTGATTTGGCATACCATCCTCAAGCGGATGGGCAATCGAGAAAGGACTACTCAAACTCTTGAAGATATATTAAAACTCGTGTCCTAGATTTCAAAGGAAGTTGGGATAAGTACTTGCCATTGGTGGAATTCTCATACAACAATAGTTATTAAACAAATATAGGCATGGTTCCATTCAAGCATTATATGGACGAAAATGTCGTTCTCCAATATGTTGGGATGAGGTGGGTGAAGCAACATTGTTGGGACCTAGAAGTTAATACGTATGACTCACCGAAAAGATCTAAATGATTCGACAATGTATACAAAGCGGCACAAGATCGACAAAAGAGTTATGCGGATCTTCATCGAAAGGACGTGGAATTTAATGTAGGGGATCGTGTATTGTTGCGAAGTTGCTCCATGGAAGGAGTTACAAGATTTGGGAAGAGAGGAAAGCTCAATCCACGATTTATCTCGGTCCATTTCAAATTCTTGACCGAGTAGGAAATGTAGCCTATAGACTTGCGTTACCTCCGAGTATGTCTCGTGTTCATAATGTGTTTCACATATCCGCACTTCGTAAATATGTGAAAGACCCGAACCACGTTATAGAAGTTAGAACCAGGACGAGATAGCCGAAGACTTAACGTATGAGGAGGTACTGTCAAGATTTTGGATAGGAAGGAGATGTCCTACGCCAAGAAAGATTATACCACAAGTTAAAGTTTTGTGGATGAATCATGCTATAGAGGAAATGACACCGGGAATTGGAAAGCAGAAATGAAAGCGAGGTATCCTCACCTTTTGAAAACACACGAGTGCACGCACGTCAATTTTGAGGACGAAATTTCATAAGTAGGGAGGTTATAAGACCGAAATTTTTTTAAATAAAAGGAATTTCCTTTATTTATTATTTTGAAATAGTAAGGGTTGATTTGATTAATGTGGATAGTTAAGGGTTAAATACGCAAATATTTCAAAATAAGCAAGTGGTTATAAAATATTCATTTCGTCGGGAATATTCGTTTGGTCGTGGAATATTGCATCTTTCGGGAATATTAAATGCGACGGAATGTGACCATGTGTGGGCCCCATAACGGAAAGCGATTGGATGAGGAAAGCGACAAAGTTTGGGTGGTTATAAATAACTTGGCGTAGTTATTTACCAATTAAGACCATTGGAATACCCGGTGGTTAAATATGATGTCTGGCGTGGTTGCGCACAATGCGCACGGTATTGCCGCAGTATTGTTGAATTATTGATCCTTACGTGAAGAAGGCACTACTCAATAATGGTTACGTGAATTATTCGCTCAATTATTTTATTGAGTTAATAATTCTTTGCGTTGATATTTTATATTCTTTGTTGTTTCAATAATTGTCATTACACAAGTATCTTTCATTATCGAAGCAATAATTCATATTATCTGAATAATATTATTAGATAACATTATTGGCAATGTCTAGAAAGTTACATCTAAGGAGAGGTTTGGTCATCTAATCAAGGCGCAAGAAGAAGAAATTCTTATCGAAAGCCCCTCTTTCTGAGGCGCACGGTTGTCAATATTGTGATTCTGTAATATTATTTGTGAATAATTAATTATTGATTTATATGATGAGGAAAATATTGATTTTATGTGGATATAGATGGAGAAAATTTTAAAATGACAATTGTTGAAAATTAATATTTTATCTTTTACGATAAAATAATTCATTTAAATATATTATTTTAATAATATATTAACGGTGATATTTTTACAACGAATGTGGGATATATGAGTATAAGAGGAGGAAGAGTATTTTTGTTGCAATAAATGTTTAAAACATGTTAAACATGTCGGTGGACCCCATTTCTTGACTGAAATTTGATTATAGCCTGTAAAATCGCCCGTTTGAGGATTTCGGTCAATTTCTGTTTGGAATTTGGAAAAACTTTCTTCTGCAAAGTTGTAGATAATGGAATTTCCTATGGAAAGTCGCGTGTTTCGAATTTTTCTGATAAAAGAGCTATTTATTATGAATTATTTAAGTTCCGAAGCTCCGAAATAATTAATTTTTGGAAGTTTTAATTATGTTTTTTTAAGAAAAACATTTTTCAAATGTTGTTGGCCATCTTTAACATGTTCTTGATGGCTGAGATCAGATTGTCTAGATGGGCGTAGAGAATTTAATAAATATTAATATTATATTAAATTTTTCGCTTTGGTGTCATTAAAGCAATTTCTATAAATAGGGTGCTTAGGTTAGAATTGAAAATCACACTTTAAATCTGAAGTTTTCTCTCTATATTATCGAGCGTATTCTTGTGAGTATTTTGAGTATACTTTGAGTATTTGCTATATTTGCAAGTTCAAGTCATAGCTTTATATCCGGTGTTTTAAATTTGTAAGTATTAATCTTTCGAGGTAAGGGATATTATTTTTTTGTAATGATATTATTTCTTCAATATCATTATCTTTGAAATGTTGATCTGAAGTTTTATCAAATTTAGAACTTTTTCATGTCGGGTTACTATTCATGAGTTACTTATTCACGAGTTACTATTCATGAGTTCTTATTCACGAGTTCTTATTCACGAGTCTTATTCATGAAGCGTGAAGATGTTTTTGTGGAATTTCTATCTTTTGGTGTCTGAGTTACTTATTCACGATATCTGACTATTCACGATATCTGACACTATTCATTTAAAAAATAAAATTTCTTCTTTTGTCCAAAATATCTATTCGGATACTAACTCGATTGTATCCATGTTTTGATCATTCTTGAATTTTACACCACTATGATTATTTTTGAGGTATTTTTGGGCGTGGATAAAACCAAGTACGAATCCTTAATCCTTAATCCTTGTCATTTTGTTTTCCTTTGGATTCGTTTTTTAAAATATTTTCATCATCCTCGGTCTTAAATGATGATATTATTGAATATCTTTGGCTTGTAGTAAAAGATGAATGATTCTGAAGAATATCTTTGGCTCAGAGTGCAAAGATGAAGCAGTGTTGAGATTAACATGACCGATTGATTAATATCTTTGGCTGTAGTGCAAAGATGAGCAGTGTTTAAATGAACATGAATTAATGATGAATATCTTTGGCTGTAGTGCAAAGATGAATATTTGATTCCGGATGCATATTGATTGATGTTACAGGATAAAATATTGATGATGGACTATTAAATTCATAGATTATAGTAGATTTCATTCTCTACGTAACTCTTCTATGAATTATTATTTCCGTCATGTGCGAATATTGATCTGAAACTTGTTGTACTATTGTATTATATCGATTTTTCCTGTTGAAGACTAACGATAATTTGTTGTATATTATCTTAGTCATAATATTCTTCTTCGGGCTAGTTGAGCTCACCCTTTTCCTTGTTGTTCCATTTTTCTTCTCGGGAGGCGAGAATGTAGCGAGTACTTAGTCGGGGTATGGAATGAAGGTTCTAGAGAGAGTTGTTTAGTAGTCCTCACCATTTTGTAAAATAATGAATCAATAATTATGATGGGGATTTATTTGCATGTGGATATTGTCTGAAGACAATATTATATTTAAACTCATTAAGATATATTGTCGTATTTCACACGACATTTGTATTATTGAAGTTGTAGTTTGCTTTTTGTACCATGTATTTGACGACTCAGAATGGGTGTTGTGTATACCTATTTTGGGGGCGTCACAGTAAGGGGTATTATTTATTTCATATTCTGAAGAAATGTTATTTTTCGTATTCGTATGAATATTATATTCATTCAATATTCATAAGGAATATCATCTTCGTTCAATATTCGTAGGAATATTATTTTCGTTCAACATTCGTAAGGGGTATTATTTATTTCATATTCTGAAGAGATTTTCGTATTCGTATGAATATTATTTTCGTTCAATATTCATAAAGAATATTTTCTTCGTTCAATATTCGTAGGAATATTATCTTCGTTAAATATTCGTTGGAATATTATTTTCGTTCAACAGTTGTAAGGGAAGTTATTTTTGTTCAATATTCGCTTGAAATAATATTTTCTTCCATATTCTGTAGTATGTAAGTAATATTATTTCAGATTTCGAATTCTATACTCATTTTGTTAAAGTTTTGGCTTCTATACTCCATGAAATTAGTCGAATATCCTTGAAATTTGCGTTTTATCCAGTATTGTTTCACAAGGATATTTTTGAACATTCTTCTTAAATTTTAAGCTTTTCATATCGGAGTACTGTCTATGAGTACTATTCATTTATACGGTACTATTCATAAAAGTACTATTCACGGGTACTATTCACAAAGTACTATTCATAAAGTACTGTTCACGAAGTACTATTCATGAGTACTATTCACAAAGTACTATTCCCAAAGTACTATTCACGGGGTACTATTCACCTGGAGTACTATTCATGACAAAAATTGATTATTTTTGGTTTAAATCATTTTTGATACAATATCATTCTTGAATTTTACTTCACAAAGCAGTATCGTGTTGGCAATTTGAACGTTATTGAGTTCTGGATAAAATAAATTATAAATCTTTAAGAATTTATCCTTTGTTTCTTTTAATTGAATTCTTATATCATTGTCATCATCTTCATGCTTATATTGTGATGAAAATGCAGCTTAAGTTTTTATTTGTATTCTGTACCATGTATAATTAGGTTTTTATTTGTATTCTGTACCATGTATTTGGCGACTCAAGATGGGTGATGTATACTTATTTTGAGGGCATCACATCCTCTCCCTTCCACAAAAGTGGGGTGTCCCTTGGGGCCTAAACCCAAGAGCAACTTTCATGTATATAAACCTATTAAATCTTTAGTTCTTAACCAATGCGGGACTTGGCTTCTCACATATATTTATTATCATTTACCATTTTCAAGGGTGATTTATTGGGAGTTAATATCTCATTCATTACTCCATGGATTTGAGCTTCCAAATACTTAATTTATACTACTCATGGAGTAGAACACATTGATATATGGATTCACTTTAAATAATTAATTAAATCCACTTTAATTTTGGCTCAAAATCTAACAATCCCCCACATGAATGATATTGATTGTCATCCTTATGCAAATGTTATGCAGACTCTGAGAGAGAGACAAAATTAAAATCATCTGTATCGAGAAAGGTAGCTTTTGGCTTTGAACCTTCCCTTGTAAAAGACTATTGGGTTTATTGATTGTCCAGTGAACGTGATGTCTTGAACTGTCCAATCATTTGTGTAAATCAACACAATAGTAATTCAGACATAATCTTTCCAGATATTATTGGGTTCTCATGATTTTGTTCATTTCGGCCCCAAACAATCCCGAATTTATGAGTGCTTTAGAGAAGTATCGCATCATCCTTCTTATTGAATTGACCAAGTTCACACTCACATAGGTGATTCTTAATAAGAGTATCATGCTATACTCCACTTGTTTATCAAGATTTAAGAATCATTAAAAGCATAGTTTATCCTGTAATCGCTGCAGGTATCACTATCTCGTATCATAAGAATGAGCAGAAGAAATTAATTTCTTCATAGTGATTTGGTTGAATCGTTCACAATTTAGTTGTCCCTTTGAACCTAAATATTGGGATCTCCAGTCAACTAGGTTGGGTTTCCATCAAGACGATCCTTATTTATAGGCTTTAAACCCATTCCCCTTGAAGTTATTTTTACTTGCTCTCTAGTCAAACCTTTAGTTAACGAATCCGCTATATTTTTTTAGACTTTATATACTCAATAGACATAATGCCATTAGAGAGCAATTATTTTATGGTATTGTGTCTACGAAGAATATGTTTAGACTTACCATTATACATGTGACTCTATGCCCTTCCAATTGCTGAATGGCTATCACAATGGATACAAATAGGTAGCACAAGTTTAGGCCACATAGGAATATCTTATAAAAAGTGACGAAGCCACTCAGCTTCTTCTCCAACTTTATCCAATGTAATAAACTCAGATTTCATCGTTGATCGAGCAGTGCATGTTTGTTTAGAAGTTTTCCATGATACTTCTCTTCCACCTAGTGTAAACACAAAACTACTTGTGGATTTAAAGTCTTTTGTATTCGATATCCAATTCGTATCACAGTATCCTTTGAGTACTACTGGATATCTTGAGTAGTGCAATCCAAAGTTTTGAGTGTATTTTAAATACCTTAAAACTCTTATAATCGCTTTCCAGTGATCTTGTCCTGGATTACTTGTAAATCTACTCAATTTATTGACAGCTTGTGCTATATCAGGACGTGTACAATTCATTAAGTACATAAGGCTTCCAATTATTTGTGCATACTCAGGTTGTGATATGCTCTATTCTTTATTTTTAGACAAGTGTAGATTTATATCTATTGGTGTTCCCACAGGATTGCAACCATATTGATTTAATTTCCTGAGTATTTTCTCAATATAGTGTGATTGTAATAACACTAACCAATTCGATGTTTTAGAAATTTTAATTTTTAATATTACATCGGCAACACCTATATCTTTCATGTCAAATATATTATTTATCATTCTCTTGGTAGTTTTAATGATTTCATTATTACTACCTATAATGAGCATATCATCTACATAAAGATAATTAATGACATATCCTTTCTAACTGTCTTTGACATATACAAATTTGTCACACTCATTTATTTTGAAACCATTTGACAACATTGCATTTTCAAAATTTTCATGTCATTATTTATGTGCTTGTTTTAATCCATAAAGGGACTTCACATGCCGACAAAATTTCTTTTCTTTTCTTAGAACAATAAACCCTTTTGGTTGTTCCATGTAGATTTTATCTTCTAAATCTCCATTTAAGAAAGCTGTTTTCAAATCCATTTGATGTATCTCTTATATATAGTTGCAATGACTATTAACATCCTAATTGAGGATATTCTTGTTATAGGAGAATAAATATCAAAATAATGTAAACCCTCTTTTTGCCTGTATTCTTTTATTACAAGTCTTGCTTTATATTTGTCTATAGATCCATCTGTTATCATTTTCTTCTTGAATATCCACTTATATCCAAGAGGTTTAGAGCCTGGTGGGAGATCTACTAGTTCCCATGTATGATTGTGCAGAATGGATTCTATTTCACTATTTATAGCCTCTTTCTAATATGAAGCTTCGGGACTCGACACCGCTTCTCTATAAGTTTGAGGCTCATTTTTTAATAAATAAATTAGAAAATTTGGACCATAATATTTTGATATTCTACCACGTTTACTACGTATAGGTTCATCAATATCTTTTACCTCATGATCACTATTACTAATAGTGTTATAAGTTCTTTTGTTTGAACTTGTTTCTTGTTCATTAGAATTTGGCTCTTGTTCTATTTTATTAGGAAATACTGTTTCAAAAAATTCTGCATCTTTTGACTTAATAATACTATTTTCATGTATTTCCTCTATTTTTGATTTATTATCCAAAAAATCTATATGCATTGTTATTATAAGCATAACCAATGAATATACAATATATTATTTTTTGTCCTATTTTCACCTTTTTGGGTGGAGGAGCCATTACTTTTGCTTAACACCCCCACACTTTTAAGTGTTTATAAGAAGGCTTACATCATTTTCATAATTCATAAGGTGAATCATTAGACTTCTTTTGAGGTATTCGGTTGAAAATATAATTTGTTGAAATAATTGTCCCCCCCCCCCCCCACAAATTCTGAGGTAACCCAGAACTTAATAATGATGCATTCATCATTTCTTTCAAAGTTCTATTCTTTCTTTCTACAACACCATTTTGTTGTGGTGAATAAGGTGCAGTTGTTTGGTGTATTATACCATGTTGTGAACAAATTTCTACAAAAGAAAATTCATATTCCCCACCTTTATCACTTCTAATAATATTGATCTTTTTATCAAGTTGGTTCTCAACCTCATTTTTGTAATGTATAAAGATTTTCAAAGTCTCATCTTTACTTCTCAATAAGTAAACATAACAATATCTTGTATAATTATCTATAAAAGTAATAAAATACTTCTTACCTCCTCTTGTTTGTATATACTTTAAATCACAAATATCAGTATGTATTAATTTAAGAGTTTTTAATTGATTTAAAAGAAGATTTTCTATGTTTTGCTTCAATGAAAACTTCACATTTATGATTGGAGTTAATCTCGCATTTTGGCAAATATTTCATATTAATTAATCTACGTATAGTATTATAATTAACATGTCCTAATCTACCATGTCATAAATTAAAAGACTCAATCATATAAGTAGAAGATGTAATTTTATTAATATTAGAAGGAACAATAATCATTACATTCATTTTGAAGAGCCCATTGCTCATATATCCCTTCCTCATATACATCCCATTTTTAGTTAGGACAAATTTATCTGATACAATGACTAATTTAAATTCGTTTTGACTAAGAAGGGATCCTGACATTAAATTCTCCCCAATATCAGGCACGTGGAGCACGTTGTTGAGGGTGAGTTCCTTTCCAGAAGTCATCTTCAGAACCATTTTTCTTTGTCCAGAAATTTTGGATGAGGAAGAATTCCTAATGTACAATTGTTTTTGTGACACCCCTAACCTATTCTGAGTCGCCAAATACATGGTACAGAAAACAACTACAACTTTATTACTACAATTTTCGTGCAAAATACAACAACACATATACTATGAGTTTTAATACCAACTGTGACTCATGTCCCAACTATGGAAATCACCTCACATTGATACATTACATAAAGGTACAATTAATAACTATTTTAGAAATTAAAATTTTTGGGAAGTGCTCAAGGAAACCTTCATACATAGGAGGCCATGAATCTAAGTTATGATAGATATCATATGTCCAGAGAATTATGCTTGGTTGATCCAATAGACCCCAAAGAAAAAAGAGAAGATTACTATCATGTTCCTTCCAATGGTGAGTCTTCTATTGACATATAACTATCTCCACCATCAGCGATTGAACATTATGTTTCAATCAAACTCCAAGATAATATAGGTAGTGCTCGTAGATATACTCAGCAAGTGGAAGTGCACAACCCTGTCTTATGATAACACGAGGTTGTATGTCATTAGACATCTTGTATGATAGTGGCAAAACACCCTTCCAAAGTTGGGTTCACCTCACCCTATTCGGTTCACCAAAATTAAATATCAAATGGACGTATACAATCGACACACTTATCTTAAGTTCTCAATAAAATTATTTTCATACTATTTAGGAGAACCTCGGCGACTATAGACCACCGATTCTATTTCCTCATTACCCGGGTCAATTGACCCAAATACACTACACTCTTGTTACCTGAAAGGAATTGTGAAGCAAAAGGGTGAGCACAACTAGCTCAGTAAAGAATATCATGACTAAAGATAATTAAATTATCAATAGCATTCGTTAGTAATAAATTAGAGATTTAGAACATATGGTAGATGATAAAACTTTTCAACCATAGTTGCAGCGGAACGAGCAATCCATTAGAAGAGTCAAATAGACCATAATGTATATTATCTTCTCTATGTTAAAAGTCCACCAACAATGTTTTATCTCTGTAACATCAATCAACAGTTCCTGTCTACAATCATATGAATAACTCATAATCATAATTGTGGTTCTAAATTCTTTTTCTCATCCAGGACGAAGATAATTTTCCTCACCTGTCTTTACCTGAAACATCAAAGATCATGGTTATACCAAATCACAGATTCATTCATAATCATACTAATAAATTCATCTTTGCACCACTACCAAAGATATTCATCATCAGATTCATCTTTGCACTACATGCCAAAGATATTCAACAACAAGTCATCTTTGCACTACGGCCAAAGATATTCAACAACAGTCATCTTTCAGACTATTTTGGACCAAAGATATTCATCAATAATTAATCTTTGCACTACAAAAGCCAAAGATATTCATATCTCAAAGAAATACATAATCATTTGAATTTATATAAACCATAATTATAACCATATATGTTGATCAATTCACCTTTGCACTTAAGCTAAAGATATTCAATTATAAATTCAATGGTCATGATCATAGCAGTCAACAATTTAACTTTGCACTACTGGCCAAAGAGAACCCATAGTCACGATCATACCAATAATCTACCCATCTTTACACTTAAGTCAAATAGAAATATCATCATTAGGGTTATAAGAATGTTATACATGATAATAAAAATAATATAATCAACATATAGATTTAATCTCAAGAGTAAGATTCATAAATCAATGATTTCATAACACCTTAATCCAAATATTATAAATCACTTAATAATCTCATAATCTAATATTATTAATACTCCCACAATATTTTAATCATTTCTTAAATTTATAAATAATTTATTTTAATTGTTTACACTTTACTAATTAACGCATTTAATCATCCTAAAATGCCAAACTCATAAGATTTCATCACCAATAACCAAAACCCTCATCAAAAATCTGCATATACCTTATATAGGATTCTCAAGCCATAAAATCCTATTTTTCTATTTTTTTACTTCACATAACATATTTAATTCATTTACTCATAACTAGTCCATTTTCATGAAAAATACCAAATCAGTCCCAAAAATATTTCTTTTCTTGAATTTAGCATAATATAGTCCCATATTGCACATATATTTTTCTCAGAATTTTTAAAATTCATTTACTATTTTTCATATGGCCAAAACTGACGAATATTTAGACATTTATCATAAATTTTATTTGTATCCAAAAATTCCAAAATTTACAGGGTACACTGATATTATATAGATGTACTCCCAATAAAAATTTCATAAATTTTGGAGTTAACCACAAGGAGTTATAAGCGTTTACTTTTAAAATAGTCTTTTCTCATAAAATCCATAACTCCTAATCTATACATCCAAAAATCGCCATTTTTGGACACAATCAAGAAAACTCATCAAATTATCATTTCAAATTTTTCCAAAATTTTTGAAGGTACAAAAAAATTTCAAAACTGAAAAACTTAATAACCCTTAAAATTCCAAACATAATAACGACAATATCCCTTACCTCAAAAGAGCAGTACTTCTGACTGGAATGTTGGATATAACGTTGAACGAACTTGCACCGTATAACAATACTCAAAGTATCAAAATACTTACAAAAATACGCTCGATATTATAGAGAGAGAAAACTTCAGTTTCTGGTGTGATTTCTAATTCTAACCTAAGCACCCTATTTATAGAAAAATGCTTAGAACACCAAAGCAGAAAATTTAATAAAATATTAATATTTTCTAAATAAATTCCTATGCACACCTTACCATCTGAATTCAGCAATTCACACATGTTAGTGGGGCCCACCAAAATGAAAAACATGTTTTAAATAATTTTTGTAACAAAATCAATTCAGACCCAATATTCTGGAACCTCAATAATTCATAATAAATTAGCATTTTATCTAAAAAATTCAAATCTTATGTCTATTCCATAGGAAATTTAATTCTCTACAACTTTGCAGAAGAAAGTTTTTCCAAATTCCAAACAGAAATTGACCGAAATTCACATACGGACGATTTTACAGGCTATAATCAAATTTCAGTCAAAAATTGTGTCCATCAACACACAAAACATGTGTTAAACATTTAATGCAACAAAAATACTCTTCCTCCTCATTTATTCATATATCACACATTCATTGTAAAAATATCACCATTATTATATTACTATAATATAATAATATATTTAAATAAAATATTTTATTAGAAAAGATAAAATATCAATTTTCAACAATTGTCACATTAAAAATTTTCTCCATCTATATCCATATAAAATGGATATTTTTCTTATCATATAAATCAATAATTAATTATTCACAAATAATATTATAGAATCACAATAATGACAACCAGGCCGTTCCCAGAAAAGAGGGGGCTTTCCGATAAGGATTTCTCCTTACTGGCGCGCAATTAGGTGACCAAACCTCTTCTTGACAGAGCTTTCTAGACATTGCCAATAATGTTATCTAATAATATTATTCAAATAATATGAATTATTGATCTTATAATGGGAAATAGTGTGCCGTGAAAATTATTGAAACAAGAATAATATAAAATATTAACGTAGCAATTATTGAATCAATAAAATAAAATATTGAACAGTAATTACTTTAACAATTATTTAGTAGTGCCTTCTTACGTAAAAAAAAGTATCATGCTTCGTGAATAGTACTCGTGAATAGTAACTCGTGAATAGTAACTCATGAATAGTAACTCATAAATAGTAACCCCGACATAAAAAATAAGAATTTCACAAGAAAAATCTTAACAATATTCCGGTATAATGAAATTGAAATCAATTTAACCATTATAAGAAAAATTGAATACTTTTATTTTATAAAATCCGGGGTCTTACAGTTCTCCATTCTCAATTTGTTGATATGTGGAGAACATCTTCTTGTCAGAACACACATGGCGGGTTGCTCCAGTACAATACAAGAAATTACACAAAAAATGATGCTAAAATTTGTCACATAAAATTCATTTTTCGTCACTAAAACATATGGTGACGAGTGTTAATAAATCACGAGAGAGATCGCCATCGTATGTAGCGCCAGTATTAGGTTTATTTGACAATATTTGATGTCGTCACTAAATGTTTTAACTTATAGTGATGATCTACACCATTGTCACTATTTAAATGAAACTTTCGTCACTCTATATTATGTTTCGTCATCAAAACTTAGTGTATTAAATGACGAAAATCTTTTTTCGTCATTAAATGATATTGTTTTAGTGACGAAAAATACGTTACTCTATTTAAATCATCTAATTTTAATGACGCATAATATTGTATATTTATGATTATTATTCTTCACGTATTATTGTGTTTATCGTCACCAAAAATAAAAAAATAAATGACGACAAAACAATCCGTCACCTAATACTATATTTAACATGACAATTATGTCGTTATCATTTCATATTTTAAATAATATTACAAAATAATTTGTCACCGCATCTATTTACTTTGGGAATTAAAACGCAAACAGAATCGAAAGAGCTGGTTTACTTTTCTGTTTTTTTCATTGTCCGGAAAACTAGTTTATAAAATTTTAAACGATACAAGTAAACTTGACACTTCATTGTCCTTTCTCTCTGGTTAATGATTTACCATCCACATAGGGAGATTCTGGTGGAGCAGCACTCCACAGACCCCACAATATCAGTAGGTGTATACAAAGAAGTAGGAAAGATGAATAGTTGTTAGAGGGATAGACGTTCCAGCAAAACTCCACACCAATAAACAAAATTAAGCTGCAACAAAAGGACATTAACACTGTGAAAGTATGATATGGAACATTCATATGCATAACTATTGCGAATAAGAATGATCAATTAACTAACCGCAGCAATGTAGGAAAAGAAGTTTTCCATAATATATATATATATATATATATATAAGAGTTGGGTAGGGTCCTTTGGGGGACTTGGGGGGTTGGTAAAGAGTAGGGACAGATAGACAAATTGGTTGAAGGCGAGTCTAACCGGTCGAAGCACCATGGCCACACCCTTTGCTCACCTGTCCGTATCTATGCACCACCTTTGCCCGACCCAACTTCAATGCCATCTCTTTCAATACCGACATTATCTCTCCCTTTAATCTTTCTCACTTAAACAAACAGATTCACATCATATGTATATATATTTACATGTACATTATTTATCTACTTATATATATACACACACATATAAAACTAAGAATCCCATTCACTTTAAGCCCCATCCATCGATCTCTTTGCTTTTGAGCTTATTATTATATTTCTATATTGTTTAAAATTATATTGTTGTTAGTATGGAACTTGAACTTGGTCTTGCTCTTGGTCCACCTCCCATGAAAGGGTTTGACCTAAACACTACTTGGCTTGACCATGAAGCTGATCAGAAGAAGAAGCCCATGTTTCCTTTGGTTTCTTGGAATGGAATGCCAAATGAAGAAGAAGATGATCATAAAAGAGAAAAGGAAAGAACCAGCTCTATCACCACTGACAAGTAAGTTGTTGATAGCCCTTAACTATGATTAGTTGTATATATATAATCACTTGTATATATATATAGAAGTGATATAGAAATTTCATTCTTTCATATATAGATAGATGAGTGTGTCAGAAATACTATAGTTTCTTCTAATTCTAAAGGATTAATTTTAGAGGGAAAAAAAAGGATTAATTTTTTTAATAAAACTTGCAAACTATTTTTTCACTAAAATCATGTGAGTTCTAAAACATGAAAATGCCCAAAATTTGACCATATAAGCTTATGTGTCTGCTTACGTGCGTAAAAATACAAGCTGGTCAAATTTTGAACATTTTTAAAAATAATTTGAAAGTTCAATGGTTTTAGAGTAAATATAATTATTTTTTATATATTTTTTGATAGGTTGATAAGAGTTTTATGATTATTTCCTGGCATTTTACTTGAGCCTAAATTTTAATACGAGAACACAATATAACAATATAACATTAATTGCAATTCTTCTCGAAAAATAAATTAAAAAGGTCTCTATAGAAGATAACATAAGAACCCAACAACATTTTTTGGTGAGTAAGAGACAAAATCAAAATCATATGGTAATAACTAAAAGAGTGTGAATAATTAGATATGGATGAATGACAAAAACATGCTATATTCAATTTCTAACTAGGAGGTAAGGCAATTGCGCTGCCTCGCAAAGACAACCTGCAAATGGTACTCTTATCTTAAAATGGAAGCCTTAGGGGAGAGACGGTTGCATGCCATTACTTGATAGCATGTTACCCAACAGAACAATTTATTTTATGCAGGATCTTTGGGGCAGAAACTCCACAAAGCAATTAGGAAATAGTATCTGTGACGCCCCCGAATCCGGGTCCTCTGACCCCGGTTCGGTCATCACGATAAAATATAAACATCCACTTCTAGACAACATACGATAACTAAAATGCGGAATATAATAAATGTACGCCGTTTATTCAAAAGGTGTTACTAGTCCCAAGATACGATAACCTTAATATCATCTTACAAACATACCCTAAAATAAACATTAGGGTTCATATTACATAATAGTAATTTAAACTAGGCATAAGGTAATGTCTGCTCCTTGCTATTATCCTACATCTTTCCTTTACCATTGTCCTTCCCTGAGGTCTCGGGCTTAGCTGCAATATAATTCATGATATAGCAAGGATGAGCAACAAGTTTGCTCAACAAGTTTAAATACAACAATAATGATATATCATGATGAATGGAAAAATATCTGGCAATGGATTCAACAATATGAATATCTGAAGGATTCAACAATATGAATATTATAAGCAAAGATAATGATTACTTTTAGAATAACTGCTAGTCAAGTAGACTTTGAACTATAACACTCCAATGGAATCAATAGCTAATTGACCCTTTGGTTACTGGCTACAAAATAAGTACTTGAGGGGATCAGCCTCACGTACACTATGTATATGCATAACATTTATGTAAGACCCCGAAATTTTTTAAATAAAAAAGAATTTCCTTTATTTATTATTTTGAAATAGTAAGGGTGGATTTGATTAATGTGGTTAGTTATGGGTAAAATGCGTAAATATTTTAAATAAGCAAGTGGTGATAAAATATTCATTATCGTTTGGGAATATTCGTTTGGTCGTGGAATATTAAATGCGATTAGGGGAATATTAAATGCTGACGACTTGATCTTTTGTGGGCCCATAACTTGAAAGCGATTGGATGAAGAAAGCGACAAATATAAGTTGTTTATAAATAACTGGCGTAGTTATTCAAGTATTATCTTGTTGGAATACAGGTGGTTAAAACACACTAATACACGTTGTTGAACAAGAAGAGCACCAGTATTGCACCAATTATTGATTCTTACGTAAGAAGGCACTACTCAATAATTGTTACGATGAATTATTGTTCATTATTTTATTTTATTGATTCAATAATTGTTGCGTTGATATTTTATATTCTTTGTTGTTTCAATAATTGTCATTACACGATTTTTTTATTATCGAAGTAATAATTCATATTATCCGAATAATATTATTAGATAACATTATTGGCAATGTCTAGAAAGTTACATCTAAGGAGAGGTTTGGTCACCTAATTGCGGCGCCAAGAAGGAGAGATCCTTATCTGAAAGCCCCTCTTTCTTTAGGAGCGGCACGGTTGCCACAAGATCGTGATTCGTAATATTATTTGTGAATAATTAATTATTGATTTGTATGATGAAGAAAATATTGATTTTATGTGGATATAGATGGAGAAAAATTTTAAAATGACAATTGTTGAAAATTAATATTTTATCTTTTCTCGATAAAATAATTCATTTAAATATATTATTTTAATAATATATTAACGGTGATATTTTATAATGAATGTGGGATATATGAGTATATGAGGAGGAAGAGTATTTTTGTGGCATTAAATGATTAACACATGTTTTGTGTGTCGGTGGACCCCATTTCTTGATGAAATTTGATTATAGCTTTGTAAAATCAATCGCTTATGGATTTGATCAATTTATGTTTGGAATTTGGAAAAACTTTCTTCCGCAAAGTTGTAGAGAATTGAATTTCCTATAAAAACTCGAGAGATTGAATTTTACGATAAAAGGGCTATTTATTATGAATTAATGAAGTTTTGAGTTAGAAATAATTGATTTTGGGAGTTTTAATTAATTATTTTGAGAAAAACGTTTTGGTGAGTTTGTGAACCTCATTTAACATGTCTGCTATGGTGAAATCAGATTTCAAAGGTGGGCTAAGGAATTTTGTTTATAAATAATAATATTATATTCAATTTTCTACTTTTGGTTTTAAAGATTTTCCTATAAATAGGGAGCTTAGGTTAGAATTGAAAATCACACCGTAAACCGAAGTTTTCTCTATTTCTCTCGATATTTTGAGCGTATTCTTGTGAGTATACTTTGAGTGTTGCTATACGGTGCAAGTTCAAGTCATAGCCTATATATCAGGTGTTTCAATTTAAATCTTGTCTTTTCGAGGTAAGGGATGTTATTTTCTTCTCAAATGATATTATTTCTTCAATATCATTATCTTTGAAATATTGGTTAGAACTTTTTATCAAATTTGGAACTTTTTCATGTATGGGTTCTTATTCATGAGTTCTTATTCACGAAGTTACTATTCATGAGTTCTTATTCAAAGTACTATTCACGTAAGCGTGAAGATGTTTTTTGTGGAATTTCTATCTTTTGGTGTCTGAGTAACTATTCACGATATCAAGACTATTCATTCACGATACTATTTATTCACTTATCACTAAGACTATTCACCTAGAAAAATGAAAATTTTTCTTTTCGTCTAAAATATCTATTACGGATACTAGCTTTGATTGTATCCATGTTTTGATCATTCTTGAATTTTACACCCCCTATGATTATTTTTGAGGTATTTTTGGACGTGGATGTAACAAAGTACGAATCCTTAATCCTTAATCCTTGTCATTTTGTTTCACCTTTGGATTCGTTTCTTTAAAAATATTTTTCATCATCTTCGCCTTAAATGATGATATTATTGAATATCTTTGGCCCGTAGTGCAAAGATGAATGATTTGAAGAATATCTTTGGTCAGTAGTGCAAAGATGAGCAGTGTTTAGATGAACATGACTAATCGATGAATATCTTTGGCTGTAGTGCAAAGATGAATATTTGATTCCGGATGTTTATTGATTGATGTTCTGAGGATAAAATATCGACGATGAACTTTTAAATTCATATATAAAAGATAGTAGTTTGCATTCTCTACTTAACTCTTCTAATGAATTATTATTTCATTGCGAATATTGATTTAAAATTTGTTGTCTATTGTATTCTATTAGATTTTTCCTGTTGAAGACTAACGATAATTTATTGTATATTATCTTAGTCATAATATTCTTTCTTGGGCTAGTTGAGCTCACCCTTTTCCTTGTTGTTCCATTTTTCTTCTCGGGAGGCGAGAATGTAGCGAAAGTACTTAGTCGGGTATGGAATGAAGGTTCTAGTGAGAGTTGTTTAGTAGTCCTCACCATTTTGTAAAATAATGTATCAATAATTATGATGGGGATTTATTTGCGTGTTGGATATTATCAGATGGCAATATCTCGTATTTAAACTCATGATTTATATGTTGTAATAATAAAGTTGTAGTTATTTCTGTACCATGTATTTGGCGACTCAGAATGGGTTGGATGGAATGAACCTATTTTGGGGGCGTCACAATTTAAATTTGCTCTTTGTATCTTATATTAGATACCTGGGGTACTCCCCTATCATAAAAAGTGTGTTCTTTTAGTCTAAGAATCCTTACCATCAATTTGTTTGGATTTATGCTTGTCTGACCGAACAAAGGTTCAGACTTTATCTAACACAGTTCAAGAATTATAGAACTTTAAACGATGTACCAGTCCAAGACTGTATGAATTCAAGTGCACTATGTGCGAATATCAATAATATCGTTGTGGAATAATTGTAAGGCAATTAAACCACTTGATAGCATGCTTGAAAATAAAGTTCAAGCTTAAATGAATAACTTTTAATTCAATAATAACCTGCTGAAATTCAATATGAGAAGGATATTAAACTTTCACAAAAATAAAGTTGTGTAAGTTAGGAAACTTGCAACACAATAAAATATTATTCGGATACTTGCTCAAGTAAAAGAGTAAGAATTAAGGAACTTGCACAATAAAAGTAAGGTTCAAGGAACTTGCACAATCAAAGAGTGAAGTTCACAGAAACATTGCTCAATAAAAGTAGGGTTCAAGGAACTTGCCTGTTTGCTCAGCTACAATATAATACTAGCTTTAACTAACTCGCGTTGAAACGACCTAACATTAACAAGTTGGTCTTTCAATTAGTATGTGTAAACTAATATGCGTCTACACTTACAATAATCAAGTCTTCACATAGCATGCTTCTAAACACATTACAAAGCATATTGGTCATACATTACAAGGTAAAGTAATCATATAAGCATGCCTTGAAACTTCAAACCAAAAATAGAATCTTGGTAATCAGTAGGGATGCCAAGAATCTGCTATTGTCCCCGGCTGAATCAGGTTTGAGCTTTGCTCTCCTGACTTCAATCCAACTCTAACACACTAATTACACATATATTTTAACATATGTACATGGTAGAGTTTCACATATAACACATGACCATACTTGAATTCATTACCACAAGTTTAACTTACAATTTATATGTCATTAAAAACAT
This sequence comes from Panax quinquefolius, assembly GCA_020205615.1. NCBI lineage: Eukaryota > Viridiplantae > Streptophyta > Magnoliopsida > Apiales > Araliaceae > Panax > Panax quinquefolius. Next base: position 47,269,139 of record CM035156.1, read on the forward strand.
AGAAAGGTCATGTAATCGTCATGCTTTGTAACTTGATTATACAATACTCAGTAGTCGTGCTTGTATATAGACAACACATGTATACTTTACTCACATAGTTCATATTTTAGAAATTTTCCTTTCATGACTATGTGTGAATAAGTAAAAACCATACATTAACCAAACGATGTTCATGCCAATATATCTATAGGCATAATGAGTCTTAATATACATGTTTGCATGGTCATAACGTACTTTACTCATTACTTGACGACATTAGCTTTCTCATTCTAACTTTCTTTGAGTTTTACACTAAGTCAACTTAGCATATACAAGACATCTTAATATATAACTCTCATGCATTTACAACATATATTAAAGTCACATATACATGTTCAAATAGTCAGAACTTACTAGATAAAAGTCTTGGTCAAGTTCTCTTTGAAAAGTCTTAAGTTTTTTATCTTTGAAATAGTCTTAACTTTCAATCATGTATGCTAGTGTGTTCAATCACTTTAGTCTTGCATTTCATGTCAATATAAACCGTATTATCTTACTCATAAAGTCAGAATGCTCACATGATGTGTTCGTGACAAATTTCACTTTTGAAATCACAAATTTCATTTCAAGACCACAAGTATTGTGTCCATTGTAGGTGCTAACATGGTTATACTTGTTCATACTACATGCACATGCTTATGTGTGTGTGTGTGTGTTACAACAGTTTACAAGCTTGCTCTAACAATGTATTAACAAGTTAGCACGAACAGAAATGAAACAGAAAACAAAAGAGCTGGTGCAGGTCTGGCGCAGCTGCGCAGGCTGTCGGCCAGAGACAGACACTGTTCTACTTCGGTAGTTCAGCAACCCATCACACCAAATCCTTATGAAGATCGTTTCTAGCATAACCCAACACATTTAGAAGCTTGTATACTCACTAAGCAACATAACCCAAATCAAATATCAACTAATATATGCTTAATTCAAAGAATCAATTCACTAAGCAATTTATCAAAAAATGAAGAATAGGAATAGAAGTTATACCTCTGTGAATCAATTCAGCTGCAATACAACAATTTACTCACTCTTTATAAGCTCCTTAGCAAACTAATTCTCAGCAATTGCAACAAGGAAGGATGAAGATCTCATTTATAGAAGAATGGTTATCTAGATAATGGGATTACCTCCCAAATCAAACACAAGGATTTCAAGAATGCATAAGGGTTAAGAGAGAGTTGGTGATTCACTCATGAATCCCACTCCCCATCCACGAATTGCTCTAGGTTTGATGAATTTGAGATGAAGATAGGCTAGTCTTGCTAGCTTTTCACGTGGGAGGATGAATTGAGCTCTTATTACGGGACAAGAGAACAATTCTCAGCATTTGCACAAAATGAAATGCTACAATTGGCTAGTACCTTATATACACATAATATAAACTTTGGTTATAAAATATGTATACACAATTCATTTCATATAACATAGTTTATAATGATTTAAAGAGCATACAATGTATTTCCTAATTACAAGGTATCAAGTAGTGCACCCACATATAATTCATGTACATTTTCTATTACTACCAAATACAGTTGTGCATTGCTTATTATTTATTACAATGACTGTTATTATAATATCTTAATGAAATCATTATTAATTTAACAATTAATATTAGTATATGTCAATAGGGTATACATGAATGTTTACCCACACACTTCATATCATATAACAATATTATTATGCAACTCACATGAATGCAAACAATTCTTACTATATAGTCTATATATAATATATAGACATATTAATGTGTCACCTTGTACAATGTAAAATATATAATTAACTACCATATAATATAATAAAGGTTTACTATTCATGCTTGCACAAATTAATCAAGTAAATATATAATCATATTATATTTATTAATCTCTTACTCATTAATTATTATTTATTCATAATAATTATTAATTAACACATTATCAACTAGTTACTCATAATTGAAATTAATCAATATGTTCAACTCTTGCCACCATATTCAAATAAATTGAATATTTAATTATTAATAATCCTATCAATTCCTTGATATCAAACTCTTTAGGGTTAGTCCACTAATTTAAATAATTATTAGTGACTCCCTTTAATCAATTCATAACCACATAACCACATAAGGTTTAAATAAACTCACAAAACTAATTTATTAAAATTAAATCACATATTTAATTAATAAGAAGTTTTAAAATTCACGATCATTACAGTATCTCCACTTCACTCTAGAAAATCTTCAAAAAATCTGATAATCCAAAATCTTCCACCACTGTACAAAAGGGGTCAACCTCAACATGTAAAATAATAATACAAAATTAAAGAGAAAATGTGATGTGACAATGGGGAAAGGGTTAGGAATCATACAGAATATTTTTTTACTAGATTATTCAATTTACATTAAATGGCCACTCAGATTTCATTACTCAAGTTCTTGTTAGGTCAAATGCCGGTGAATTGGTGGCACACCTCCATAATTGTTATGAAATAGAACTTTAAAAATATTACAAACAATCACCAGGTAACCAAATTCAAGACGCAAAACCTACTTCTAAATATCTTTCTCGCATAATAGCTTGGCTCTTTTAACGAATCATAAAGCTACTTCTTTGAACTTTAATATTGACGGCAGGTACATATGATGATGGTTCTTGAAGAAATTACATATAACAAGACCGTACCGATGTGTGACTAATGCAACAATGACCATACCTTCCTGTATAGAGGAACCACTCACCATGGTCCTCATCATCCTCATTCCCAGCAGAGAATGCCAGACTGAGCCCCATAATCTTCCTGCCCAGAGATCCATTCAACGTAAGAAAGATGAACTCCCCACTGTCTGCATTCCATCCAATCATCCCAAGTTTGCCCAACTAAAACGCCCTGTTTTCTGACTAGATCATTATATGCGGAAACTGGTCCAAAGTGATCTTGTGGAACTGTGACAAAAATCTTTCCACTACTAGCATTTTTCTTTGCAGCTTTCTTTGCACGCACAGTGGAGCATGCTTTATCAGGCCGATTTTGGTTGTGAACAAAATTGTGGACCTTTCGCAGCCCTATAGACGAAGTAAACTTTGACATTTTCGCTAATTGAATAGCAACAACAAGTGCAGAGTTAATTTCAGGGTTGTTTGCCATCTTGGGTGGAATTGCACAGCGGCAATTTGCACAAGAGTGCTTCCCTTGCCTAAACCACTTCTGAAAGCATTTCAGACAAAAATTATGGCCACAAGGTGTCTGAAACAAGAACAGAGAAAGTCATAAATGTATCCCAACAACTGATAAAAAAGCCTTGAGCTAGGTTGTGCATTTGGCATTTACATAATGGGACTTATGCATTTGAATAATGGAATGGGCAACAGAAATATAATTGATAGCATGTTACCCAACAGAACAATTTATTTTATGACAAAGATGCTTGGGTATCTGAATATGGCAGACGAAAGTGTGTCCCAACTGTTTGGCACGCCATATTCATAAATGCATTCAAAATTTCGGATAAAAATGTGCCTTTTATGCTAACTAATTTCTGAATCTATTTGGTACAACTCAGAGCACATCATATCACATCGAAATTTAAGTGTATGCAACTATGCATCATTCTAGTTGCTGAAACCACTCCATTAGATATCAGATCAGATGTAACAAGTTCTCCAGCAAAACTTACCAAGAGTAAAATTGGTAATGCAAAGATCGGACACATACAATACCGATGAAATTCCCAACAAACATGGTAGTCACAATATCTGAATAAAGGGAAAACCATAGTCAGTAAATAATCCAGGAAATGAAAATTCAAATACAATACTAACTTAAACATCAAAAAATAAGCAAAAGAAATAGACTGAATCAACTGCCTAAAATCAGTGGGGGAGAGAGAGAGAGAGAGAATTATAAGGATGTGCATCACTTACGTTCTTTCTGGAGAAGCTTGATGACAGAGTTACTACTGTGAAATAGTTTAAGAGGGAAGGAACTTGAAACAGAAGCTTTGAGCTTCATTTGAACCATTCGAGAATGAAAGAAAGAAAGTATCCCTCCTTCATGCCTACAGGAAATAAACATAATCAGTTTAAAATTCAAGCAAATCCAGAAGCATTCTAATAATACAGTACTTAATCTATGTTATCAAAGGAGAACAAAAAATTAATTGCTTTCTTAAACCTGTATCAATTTTTTACTTCAACCACTAGATGAGAAATCGAAATGAATTTTCCTTAAGCCCTCTCAAGCATCCTTTTAAAATTAATTGCAAGACAACTGCTGCCGCCTAAAGGTAGCAGCCCCCCTTAGCTCATGCTCCTTAATATATTCCTTGTCAATAATATGTGTACAATGCATTTGTTTGGTTAGGAATCATGGGTAAGTTTTTGGGATTATGATCAAGAAGCCAAAATGGTTGGATAGGTGCTACAGCAGCTATTTGCTGCAGTTATCTGCCACACTTTGCTATGATTTTCCAGAAAGTCTAACTAGCCAAAACAGTTAGCCCAAAAGTGGCACAACACACTATCTTTCGATTTTTTGTTTTGGCTTACAATTGTTTTTCGTTCTAATTTGATTTGCTCAAATCCTTTAATTATCTACATATAGTGTATATATATGTAATCTTGGCCTCGGCTTTACTTAATTCTTCGTTTTTAACCAAAACAGTCCATAGAGGACTTTTATCAAGCACTTGGTGTGCGTTTCCTCAAAACGTAGATTTCATTGGGTTTGGTCTATGTTTTAGCCCAATTTTAGCCACCTTATTACTCTGCACAACCAACCCTATACTCCTTGGCTCTAACTTCAGTTCACAACAACCAATACTCAAAGAAAACCATACATGTATGTAGCTATTTCATAATTTAGTTTACTAACTTTCAAACATTGACCCAATTCCATTCCTTTAGTTTCTAAAACATGCTTTACATTATAAGTTCCATTTCCATAGCTTGATCGCTACATATATGATCCTTAACCAACTGTTTTCACAGTTAATTTAAATCCCAACCAACTAATTATTATAAGCTTCTAGTACTAACTTTCAATTTTCATAACAGTCAAACTTTGCTTTTAAAATAAAAATTACAACTAACCTTGCTATGATGGTTCAACTCGGAACGAGTCCGTTCTAGAGGCTATGGCAGGAACGGTTGGATATGTTGCCCCCGAGTATGGACAGACGTGGCAGGCCACGACAAAGGGCGATGTTTATAGTTATGGGGTGCTAGTGATGGAGCTAACAACTGGGAGGCGAGCGATGGATGGGGGAGAAGAATGCCTAGTGGAGTGGGCTAGACGAGTTATGGGTGACGGACGACAAGGATTTTTGCAAAAATTGGTGCCAGTGGCGCTATTGGTTTGGGGGCTAGTAGAAGGAGCAGATGAATTGTGTGAGTTGCTAAGGATTGGAATAAGTTGCGCAAGAGAATCCCCACAGGCTAGGCCAAACATGAAGAAGGTGCTTGCTATGTTTGGCTATTTAAAAAAAAAAAACTAGGGCTTCATTTGATTTTAATTTATTACTTTTCCTACTAATCTTTAAGTTTTGTTTTATTTATTTCTAAATAATTTCCCAATTAGCTTTCATGGTAAAAGTTTTATTTTAATTTAACAACTCATATCACATTATATGAATTATTATCTTCCATACGTACAATATTCAAATATAATATATATTGTTTATTATATTATGCTTATTTTACATAATATTCAAAAAAATATATTATTCACACCTTTGTATGAAAATTATATTTTCCATAGTAATGCTTTGTATTAAAATAATTCTATATTAAAATTATTTTAATACCCCTTTCTTAAATAAAAATTTCTAAAAATTAATATTAAAAATTATTCTTAATTGATGAAGTCTCTTTTATGAAAGATTTAGTTCAGAACAAATCATGCAATAAAAATATATTCATATATATTTATCACACATATACGTATTATACCGCACATAGTCACTTATTATGTATCACATATTCAATACAGTATATATTAAAATAAAAAACAATATTTTAGTAAATTCTTATTTTAATATATACTGAAAATTTGAACTATTACATTATCTTTTGTCAACACTATAAATGCATACATAACTAAGAGAGCAGCCTTATGAATTTAAGTATCCTGATACGCGAAATCACTAATCTAATTTTTTTTAAGAAAGCAGAACCATTCTATGATGTCGATTCACTGCACTTACTAATCAAATCTATGAAGTTGCTTCGTCAAAAATTTAAACCAAATAGTGATTTAAATTATCAAAATTGTACAAGATCATCAACAACAATAGCAACCATCAACAACAATGACATGAAATCATTTCAAAATTGTAGTTGTTCAATTAGAACATCAATTCTGTGACGCCCCCAAAATAGGTCCAATCCATCCAACCTATTCTGAGTCGCCAAATACATAGTACAGAATACAACTACAACTTTATTACTACAATTGTCGTGCAAAATACAACAACACATATACTATGAGTTTTAGTACCAACTTTGACTCATTTCCCAACTATGGACAACACCTCACATTGATACATTACATAAACGTACAGTCAATAACTATTTTAGAAATTAAAATCTTTGGGAAGTGCTCAAGGAAACCTTTGTACATAGGAGGCCATGAATCTAAGTTATGATAGATATCATATGTCCAGAGAATTATCCTTGGTTGACCCAATAGACCCCAAAGAAAAACGAGAAGATTACTATCACGTTCTTTCCAATGGTGAGTCTTCTCTTGACATAGAACTATCTCCACTGCCTCCGGTTGAAAATTATATTTCAAATAAACTCTAAGATTATATAGGTAGTGCTCGTAGATATACTCAGCAAGTGGATGTGCACAACCCTGTCTTATGATAACTCATAGGTCATTAGATATCTTGTATGATAGTGGCAAAACACCCTTCCAAAGTTGGGTTCACCTTACCTTATTCGGTTCACCAAAATTAAATATCAAATGACGTATACAATACGACACACTTATCTAAAGTTCTCAATAAAATTATTTCCATACTATTTAGGGAGAACCTCAACAACTATAGACCCCCCTTTTATTTCCCCTGTTATCCCCGCTCGACCCGCTACACTCTTATTACCTGAAAGGAATTGTGAAGCAAAAGGGTGAGCACAACTAGCTTCAAGAAAGAATATCACGATGGTGAAGATAATTAAATTATCAATAGCCTTCATCAGTAATAAATCAGAGATTTAGAACATATGGTAGATGATAAAACTTTTCAACCATAGTTGCAGAGGAATGAGCAATCCATTAGAAAAGTCAAATAGACCATAAAGTCAATTATCTTCTCCATGTTAAAAGTCCACCAACAATGCTTTAACCCTGTAACATTTATCAACAAATCCTGTCCACAATCATGTAAATAACTCATAACCATAATTGTGGTTCTAAATTCCTCTTCTCATCTAGGACGAAGATAATTTTTATCACCTGTCTTTACCTGAAAACATCAACGATCATGGTTATACCAAATCACAGTTCCTGTTCATAATCATACTAATAAATTCATCTTTGCACTACGGGCTAAAGATATTCATTAATGATTCATCTTTGCACTACATGCCAAAGATATTCAAGAACAGTCATCTTTTGCACTACATGCCAAAGATATTCAACAACAGTCATTTTTGCACTACTGGCCAAAGATATTCATTAACAATTCATCTTTTGCCTTCTGAGCCAAAAGATATTCAACAACATGTCATCTTTTTGACTACGGCCAAAGATATTAATATCTCAAAAAATATATAATTATTTCAGAATTTATATAAACAATAATTATAACCATGTTGATAAATTCACCTTTGCACTTAAGCTAAAAATATTCAATTGTAATTTCAATGGTCACGATCATACCAAATAACAATTCATCTTTGACTTCATGGCCAAAGAGAACCCATAGTCACGATCATACCAATAATCTACCCATCTTTACACTCAAGTCAAAGAGAAATTTCTTCACCAGAATTATAAAAATGTTATATGTGATAATAAAAACAATATGATCAACAACTGCATTTAATTTCAAGAGTAAGATTCATAAATCAATGATTTCATAACACCTAAATCCAAATGTTATAAATCACTTAATAATCTCATAATCTAATATCATTAATATTACCACAATATTTTAATCATTTCTTAAACTTATAAATAATTTATTTTAATTGTTTTTACCAATTAATGCATTTAATCATCCTAAAATGCTAAAATCATAAAATTTCATCACCAATAACCAAAACCCTCATCAAAAATCTACATATACCTTATATAGGATTCTCAAGCCATAAAATCCTATTTTTCCATTTTTTTACTTCACATAACATATTTAATTCATTTATTCATAACTAATCTATTTTCATGAAAAATACCAAATCAGTTCCAAAAATATTTTCTTTTCTAGGATTTAGTAGAATATAGTCCCATATTGAACATATATTTTTCTCAGAATTTTTAAAATTCATTTACTATTTTTTATATGGCCAAAACTACCGAATATTTAGACATTTATCATAAATTTTATTTTTGTCCAAAAATTCTAAAATTTATGGAATATACTGATGTTATATAGATGTACTCCCAATAAAAATTTTATCAATTTTGGAGTTAACCACAAGGAGTTATAAGGGTTTACTTTTAAAATAGTCTTTTTCCATAAAATTCATAACTCCTAATCTATACATCCAAAAATCACCATTTTTGGACACAATCAAGAAAACTCATCAAATTATCATTTCAAATTTTTTCAGAATTTTTAAAGGTCGGAAAAATTACGAAACTAAAAAACATAACAACCCTTAAAATCCCTTACCTCGAAAGAGCAGTATTTCTGTCCGGAATGTAAAGCCGAAGGAACCTTGCACTGAATAGCAACTCTCAAAGTATTTAAATACTCACAAAATACACTTGATAATATAGAGAGAGAAAGAGAGAAAGCTTATGGTTCTGGTGTGATTTTCAATTCTAACTTAGCTCTCTATTTATAGGAAAATGTTAAGACGCAAGCAGAGACTTGATTGCTTCTACACCGATGGCTTTTACACGCTACTATTGTCACCCACCACATTTGAATTATAATTTCAGCACATTTCTTCACCAACCATAGGTGGGGCCCACACATTCTAAAATTTTTCACCAAAATGATAAATCCCGAAACTTTAACAATTTCTGAACCAGTCACCTCTTAAAATTTATAACAAATCATACGTTCATTTTTAACGGTTCAAAATTTGTGGACATATACTCAACTTATATATGTATAACATATCCAAAAATCACAACGATCCAACGGTCGGATTAAAAATTATAACTCACGCAATATATTACAAGAACACTGGTTTGATTTTTAATACCTCCAATCCGACAAAATACTGATAAAACACCTCAACATTAATTCCTTCATTTATAACCACATAAATAAATCCATCATTTATTTCCGCATCAAATAAATATTTCCTTATCATATAAATCAATAATTAATTATTCACAAATAATATTACAGAATCACAATTATTATGACAACCGCATAGTTCCCAAGAAAGAGGGGCTTTCCAATAAGGATTTTCTCCTTACTAATAGCAAGCAATTAGGTGACCAAACCTCTCTTTGATGTAACTTTCTAGACATTGCCAATAATGCTATCTAATAATATTATTCAAATAATATGAATTATTGATCCGATAATGGGAAAATATTGTGCGATGACAATTATTGAAACAACAATAATATAAAATATCAACGCAACAATTATTGAATCAATAAAATAGAATATTGAGCAAGAATTTCGTAACAATTATTGAGTAGTGTCTTCTTACGTAAGAATCAATAATTCAAAAATACATGCAATACCGTGTGTATTCTTTGTGCAATCAATCGCGATATTACTATATTTTAACCACGGGTATTCCAACAAGTGTTAATCAGTAATAACTACGTAGTTATTTATAAAAACTCAAACTTGTCGTTTTTCTTGATCCGATAGTTATTACATTATGGGCCCCAAAAATGTACGCGTCCGTCGTATGAATATTCCCGACAACAAGAATATTCCACGACTAAACGAATATTCCCCGACAGAAATGAGTATTTTATAACCACTTGCGTATTTTGAAAATTTTACATATATCACCCTTAACTTTAAACTTTTATCAATTTAACCATTTACTGAATAATAATTATAAGAAAAAATTGGATAATTTTATTTCATAAAATCCGGGGTCTTACAAATTCAAATCAAAATCTATAAACATACCTAAAATGTCAAATAATTTATGCCTTCAAATTGAGATTATTGAACATTGATAATGGAGGTTCTTGACTAAATGGAGGCTGCCAATGATAAAAGGAAGACCGATGATGTCGCTTGGATACAAAGTTGTTTGGAAATATTTTTGCCTTCATATAAAAATGTGACGTCATTGCATACTTTGTCACTAAATATAAGGATTTATGATGAACGAGTGTTGTCACTTATCCACTCATCTAATTAGTGACACATTATTATCTCATCATATAAAATTGGTATTTGTGACAATAAAAATTATCATAATTTATTAATTTTTCATCTTTACAAAATTTGCCTCCAAAATTTCTTAATTTTTTTGCCTCCAAATCAAATTGTGACGATATTATGTACTTTGTCACTAAATATAACAATTTATGACGAACCATTTTTGTCACTTATCCACGTAGCTAATTAGTGACGCACTATTAGCTCGTCATATAAAATTGGTATTTATGACAATAAAAATTGTCATAAATTATTATTTTTTCGTCTTTAAAAAATTTCCCTCAAAAATTTTTCAGAAAAATTTTACCTCTAAATAAAATTGTGACGATATTACGTACTTTGTCACTAAATATAAGAATTTATGACGAACCATTTTTTTCACTTATCCACTCATCTAATTAGTGACAAACTATTATCTTGTCATATAAAATTGGTATTTATGACAATAAAAATTGTCATAAATTATTATTTTTCTGAATAATTTTGCCTCCAAATAAAATTTTGATGAATTTATATTTGGCGTCACTAAATGTGAACATTAGTGACGAAAGCACATTGTCACTAAATTTTACAAATATTTAATGACAAACTATTATGTTGACATCGAAAGAAATATTTGGTGACAATAAATACTGTCATCAATTATTACAAAATGTCACTAAAAGGTTTCCCTCCAAAATTTTGGTGCGAAATTCTAACTCTAATATAACTTGTGACGAAATTTTGTTAATCGTCATCAAATGTGTAAATTAGTGACGATATAAATGATTAATAGTAACAAAATTAAAGGTCATCACAAAAACAAAAGTTTTAGTGACGATTATGAATTTCGTAATTATTAATTAACAAATTGTGAAAAAAATTTGTGCGTGGCCAAAAATTCATCATAAAATGTGTGATTTCTTGTAGTGGTATCTACTCACCATTCCCTGGGATTTTCAACCATGTTAATCTCATAAACAACCGCTGAAAGGTTCATTTTTGAAACATATTGAAGAAGACTATCCACTTCTGTTATATTGGCTTATGCGGACTTCTTATTCTGGTCTTTGCGTTTACAACAATCCTTTGCCATATGTTCGGGCTTGTCACAGATGTAACATTTGCTTTGGAACTTCTTATTTGTTCCTTGTTGAGAGCCATTGTTGAAAAACTTCCTCTTTTTAGGTATCAGACCTTGTTCCACCACGTTGACTTTATATTCCACAAAAGTCCTTCCTGTTTTCTTCTCAGAACCATGGCTGTCCTCTTCTATCCTTAATTTTATGATTAAGTCTTCAAGTTTCATCTCTTTGCGTTTATGCTTGAGATAATTCTTAACACTACAAGAAAAAAGTCCCAACAGCTACCAACACTATCAACGATCGCATATGCGGTCACTAATACTACCATCTGCGACCGATAGCTTCGACCATGATTTAATCCAGTCGCTATTATATATCAGCGACCGTCTGCGGTCGCTGATCGGTCGCTACCATAATTTTGCCTCCCAAAATTTGGCAGGAAATGTTGGCCCTAAGGTTTTGTGAGACCACTTAAAATCAGCGACCGCATGCGGTCGCTGATAAGTCCAAGTCATTAAAAAATAGCGACCGCGTGCGGTCACAGATGACGGTCACTGATCAAACTAAATGTAATCAGTTCCAGGTATTCGCACGACACAGCAGACGGGAGGAAAAGAAAAGAGGGAGCTCAGAGAATAAAGAGAAAAGGGAGAAAGGGGGAGAAGAGGGAGAAAGGGGGAGGAGCTCGCTCGCCACCACTGCCCACTTCCATCGCTGCCACCATAGGTAACCCTAACTTCTCTTTATTTCTAAATTGGATATTGATTGGGTGTTACCAAGCACAAGTGTTCTCCTTCTATTTTTTAATCTATTTCTTCTCCCTCTTGATAACCGAATTTCTTGACCCCAAATTTCTATCAAAACTTCTCTTCTTTGTCGTCTAATCTAGCAAATTGAGCAAGGAATGGAGCAAGATAGTTTAAATATAAACTGACCCATGTTAAATTTGGATAGCAGGGCAGCAAAAAGAAAGGGTTCTAACTGAATCATAAGTGTCAATTTCAGCTTATTAAACTGTTAACGCAAGGTAAGTTTTAAATCTTGATTTTTGAAGCAAAAATTAACTATTTTATATAATATTTAGAGTATTATAATTGTGCTAATTGGGTTTTATGTTAGATGGAGTTTAGTTGTTATTAGGAGAAATAAGGGAGGAGAATGTGGTTTAAAACATGTGCAAAGGTTTATGAAGTCTCTCCATAAAGTTTGTGCCTATATATGACATGTTTGATTGTATGCTTCATAGAACTGTTAAGACCAAAATGAGCAATTGAGGTACTGTAGTGAGTAAGGTATCCTTCATATATGTTATAGAGTATATATGGAAAGTTTTGCATAAGCTGCCTATCACATTAATCATATTGGTGCATGGTACTGTAGTGAGTATACTCTATATGTTATATATAGAGTATACATAGTACTGTAGTGAGTAAGGTATCCTATTGATTGTAAGTGTGGCTGGAAGTCTGTTTTAAAGTAAAAATCATATTGGTGTATAACTTCGAAACTGTTTTGACAGAGCATATTACTTTGCTAGCTACCTATCACATTAATTTTGCTTCCTTGTTGACCGTCGTCTTCAGTTCCTTCAAGTAGTAGTTGATCCTCAGGAATAGTGATATTCTTGGGGTAATTCATGCGCAAGACAAACAATAAGCTACTTATAATTTCTTCAATTAATTTCTTTATTTGTTACGTCTTTATTGAATTAATTTTCAGCAAGTAGTCAAAGATCTCAGCAGCCTTAGTTACATAATTAGTGTAAGTCCTCTTAGACACTTCCTAGTTTTCTTAACAATAAGCTTTCCTAACATAACCATATATAACAGAATCATAATAATGGAATAATTATATATAACAGATGGAACCTACCTTTAACCATGAGGAATAAAAGATCTTTCATAACTTAATCATAAAATAAGACTGATAAACGAAAATATAATAATATAATAATCATCTTAGTTAATCTATGAATAATCCTGAAAGTATTGCAGAGATACAAAACAAAATCCCAATATATAATTGAATATCAAATACTCAAACATCACCTTACTAATCAAGAATAACTAGGCATTAATTACAAAAATTGAAACATAAAAATATGTTAAAATTATTGAATAACTATTAGAATAATTTAGTAACAAAAATAACCTTCAAAATGAGTACTACCATATCAAATACTACGCCATGCCTATTATAACCTGTTAAAGGTTTGGTTGCATTTAATGATGTGAGTTGTAAGATAGAAATTAGCAAAGGAGAGCTGTTGAGGCTCGGTTGATATGAATGAATCTCCAAGATACTCAAAAGTTGTATAAATGAGTTAGCAAACTCTGATATAAAGCTAGCATGAACGAAATACCTTACGTATTAACTTACGATTTTTTTGCATTCATTCATTATTGTTTTGGTTTTATTATATTGGAAATTTGTATATTTCTCTTGGTTTATGTCTTGGGTGCCTAGAAATGACCATATATGCATGCCGTCGTGCATGTGGCTAGTTCATATTATAGGGGAGACTCTGGCGAATTTTTTTTGGTCGGGCAGTTGTGAACATGGTACTGTATTAACGAGCTAATCATACTGTGACGCCCCCAAAATTAGGTATACGTCACCCATCTTGGGTCACCACTTACATGGTACATAAATTCAAATACAAACTTACTAATATAAGCGTGCGTGTATAATCTGACATAAAGCGTGAGTTTGAATACAATTATTGTCTACTAGATATTATACAAACTCAAAAGGAGTCCTCATTACAACTATTATCACACTATTTCACGAATAGTGAGGACTACTAATGCTATCCTCCGGACCATTACTCCGTTCCCAGACTCGTCCCATTTATGTTCTCATTTCAGAAGAGAATACGGTGAAAGAAAGGTGAGCTCAACTAGCCCAAGAAGAAATATTATGACTAAGATAATGCGAGAATAAATTATCATTAGCCTTCAACAAATGTTAAACCGATAAAATACAATAGACAACCAGTTTAATCTGCGGCAATGGAATATGCAATCCATTAAAAGAGTCAAGTAGAAAATAAAGTCTACTATCTTTTAGGTTTTAAAAGGTTTTCATAAATTTTTATCACTAAGACTCGGTTTAATGAATAAACCACAATATCTAATCATCCCCACATACCACGGTCAAGGATTTTCATCAAATTATCAATGGTCATGACTATACCGAATCACCCCCGGTCATAATCATACCAAAAACTATCCATCACCGCATTACAGTGCCCACCGAGGACTTTTATCACATCATTTATAACAAGCCATGATTATACCGAATGATCCACGGTCATAATCATACTAAGTTCATCTATGCACGTAAGCCCAAAGATAACATAATATATCATGAGGATGATGACAATGACATAATAATTCAATAAAACAAGTTCAAGAATTATTTTATCCAGGAATTAATAACGTCCAAATTGTCAACAAGATCTTTTTTTTGTGAGAGTAAAATTCAAGAATGATCGGAAGAATATTTCCATGAAAAGATCTTTGGATGAAAACGCAAATATCAAGGATATTCTACTAATTTCATGGAGTATAGAAGTCAAGGTTTTAACTAATTGGGTATAATAAAGAATGGAATAACAAAAGAAATCACCGTGCACGCGGTGCTTAGCATGTATGAGTTATTCAACGAGAATAATAATAATGGAACCAGTCGGTGAAATTCACAACAAGCGAGGATGATCCAACAGTAATAATAAATGCTAAATAATAATAAACAATGGAACCGAGGTCCGGTGTAAAACATACATGCACAGGATATTCCAATGAGAATAATAAATGCGGAATAATAAACAATGGAACCGGTAGGTGTAAAAACACGAGACATGATATTCCAATGAATAATAAAGAATGGAATAATGAAGAAGATCACCAAGTATAGGGGATTCGGCAGATACTGAGTTATTCCAATGAGAATAAATAAGAATGGAATAACATAAGGATTTCACCAAGTATAGGGTACGCCGCATATACAAAGTTATGTATAGGGTATACCACTTTTACAAAAGTTATTCCAATGTAATAATAATGAATGGAATAATGTAAGTTCTCTTCATGAATAAGAAAGAATAACACCCC
The DNA here is from genome assembly GCA_020205615.1 of Panax quinquefolius. NCBI lineage: Eukaryota > Viridiplantae > Streptophyta > Magnoliopsida > Apiales > Araliaceae > Panax > Panax quinquefolius. The sequence continues at coordinate 47,284,867 of CM035156.1, forward strand.
TTACTGCACAACAAATAATACCCCTTACAGTAAAAAGACTTTGGATAACAAAGTAGTGAAGTACCGAATACTCTTCTTCTTCTCTCTATAGATTTTTCTCTATAGCTTCTCTCTATAATTTCTCTCTCTAGAGTTTTGGTGAATTAAGTAAGAAAATAATGAAGGAATGAGCTTTATTTATAGGAAAATAAAATCCATAGTAATTAATCCATGAAGCAGTCTAGATTGATTTACTTTAATCGACGGTCCATATTTAAAGCAAAATCTTTTAAATAAAATATCATATATTCTATTTATATAAAAATATTTTACTATGCAAACACTATGCAACACTATGCAAAATACTATGCAACACTATGCATAATAAAATATAATATATTCTATTTATAGAATAACTTTAATAAAGTATTACATTTTATATAAAAGATGTTTTACATTTTTATTACGTTAATAATACTTAATAAAACAAAAGCGTCATTATCGCTTATAATAATTCATATTATTAATCGACAATAATGGAATTAAACCGGTGACTTCTCACATAAGTATCGATAATCAATACTGTAGTGCTACTTGCAACCACACGTATTCTTTGTACTTTTTACTACCGAGTAGTTCAACGGTATCCACGGTAAAACTTTCGTAGTTATTTCAATAAAATATTTTTGTCGTTTTCTCAATCCAAATAATAATTACATTATTGGGGTCCACCAATGATTAAGCCGTTGTACAAATATTCCCCGCTTGTTCGAATATTCCCTGACCAATCGAATATAATATAACCACTTGCATACTTTGCAAAATTTATAAATACTACCCACAACTATAATATTATCTCAAATTCACACCATAATATTAAAAAATTATTTTGACAATTTAAATCTTTATTGATAAAATCTGGGGTCTCACACATATGCTTACAAGTATGCTCAATTTATATGCTTACTAGCTAGTATGCTCAAGTCATATGGTTACAAGTATGCTCTTAAGTCATATGCTTACAAGTATGCTTAAATGTTAATCATATGCTTACAAGTATACTCAAGTCATATGGTTACAAGTATGCTTAAGTCATATGCTTATAAGTATGCTTAAATGTTAATCATATGCATGCTTACAAGTATGCTCAAGTCATATGGTTACAAGTATGCTGAAGTCATATGTTAACATTTATAATGTTTTCGTAGTAGGTAGGTAGTGGAATCATGGACCTCTATTCGCATCAGTAGTTGGATGGCACGACGAAAGTCAAGTGCCCGGATAAATCTTCAAATGAATTTAAATTTGGTTGCCAAGTATTTTTGGAGTATCGTATAGTCACTCGGAATGTATGAATGGTCATCATGAATCGATGTCCATATTTGAAGTGTAAGAATGTAAATTATATGGACAGAGACGTGGTAAACTATCATTTACTTGTTTCTGGGTTCATGAAAAATTACGAAGAATGCTGGTGGGCACATGGAGAGAGAAGAGATGGTGGCATCACAGAAGTACACAATTTGGGCAGTAGTACTCATCGTATGAATGAAATAGTTCATGATATTGCAGGGCCAAATTTTGAATGGGAATAACGCAGAGAGCAACCTATGAATTTTGATGCCAAAGACTTCTTAAGTTGTTAGACGAGGGTAGCGAGCCATTGTGGCATGGTTGCACCAAACACACTACATTGTCTGCAGTGGCGACATTACTTAACATCAAGGCTGATCACAACATGAGCCATGAGTGTTTTGAGTCGTTCTTGAAGGCCATTAAGAGTATGTTGCCTGACGGTGAAAAATTACCTGGTAACTATTACTTTTGTAAGAAAATGGTGAAGAAGTTGGGTCTGTTAGGTTTTATGAAAATCAAAGTAGCAATCAATTGCAAAAAATATAGAGGAAGCGAAATAAAATCAGATTTTAAAATTTTTCACAAACCAATTACCCGGATCATCCTTTATGCATATTATTAATTAAACGAAGAATAAGAAATTATGAAATCATACCCTTGTAGAAACGAGCTTCCTCAGGTACGAGTTCACCTCCTACTTCTCCGCGATCTCCTTGAATCTCCGGGTTGATTCCTTTCTTTGATCAATGTAAGCCACCCAAATGTATGGCCTCTAGAGGTGATCCACCAAGGAAGAGAAATTTTTAAGAAGAAGGGATATTGGCTCAAACCCTAGTTTTTCCTATCTGTATAGAAAAAGGGGGCGTACTCTCCAACTCTAGGAATTACGTATATTAAATATCTGATATAAGACTCCTCTTATAAAGATATCATGTAACCCTATTTTAATTAAAATAAGGTATTATTTATTTAATTAAACTCTTTTAATTAAATGGGCTCCCTAATCCTATTAGGGGTAATTAATTAAACTCCTTTAACTAATTTTCCTTCCTAATCCAATTAGGAATAAATGAGAGTACTTATATTAAATTAATTCCTAAACCTTTTAGAAATTAAAATAATAATAATTATAATAATATTAATAAGACTCCTCTTATTAATTTATATTTAATATTTCTAAAATATTAAATAATAAATATTAAGCTATTTAATTTATTCTATCACCATAGATTAAATTAAATATACTTAACATATTATTACAATTATGCCATTAACTTCTGAAATAATTATTCTTCCTTTTATGGTGTGACCCTTTTATGGTGTGACCCTTTAGGTTCTCCATATTAAACCGATTGTGAATAAATCAATTAGAACAATTCTAATCTCATTTAAATAAATAAATTAAACAAATAATTTATTTAAATAAATAATATTTATTCTACAATAGGGATAAGCCTCCTAGCGATCAACGACTTTCCGGATAATATAGATTTCAACATTAATCATAAAAGAACCTTTGAGTAAATAGTTACCTAGTAGAATTCAATCCTTCCACCATACAATGTCCCGATTAAATATAAGACATTGGAATTCTTTGTCAAGTCTTATTTTATTTAATTATATGTATTTCGATTCCTAAATGAAGCGACCTCCTAATGAATGCAAATTAGAAACTACTTTCTAATTTCATTCCACCTTGGCCAAGGATTCCTGGGTTGTCATTTATCGAATCACATAGGACATTTCTCCTTTTACTAGAAGTGGCAGATTCTTTATTGATCATTCATTATCTTCATATATAACTTATTACACCCAAGCATACCCTTTGATATACTCTAAGAGTCTTAAGGAATAAGTCAAAGTGTAATTCATTATATATAAGATACTATGATGATCTCAAGTCTAAGGATCATTTGATTACTATCACTACAGAATTCCTATTGACGGGTAAGTAAAACTCCATTAGGTATTCCTTAGCGAGTCACGTTCAAAGTGAACTTATTCTCTAATAAGCACCTACATACTTGCTTTTAGTGTCTCCACACAAATGATCATGAGATCAATCATCCTCATCCAATGAAGCAAGCAACGTATGTACCAATCTATCCGGATTCACTAATCCCCAATTTAGTAATCCAATGATTGGGAACTATTTTAGTTTTAAGCTTTTAAGAATTTAGATCTCATTAGAATGATCATCATCATTATTCTAAAAGCGTTGCTTAAAACTATGGGTTTATCACATATTATTAAAACAAACACCATGTAGATAATAAATGCCTTTAATAAATAATTCTTTTATTAATAAATAAATAAGATTGATTACACGGTATATGCTTTATCATCATACGTGATTGGCTTTATGCATAATACTTTCAATCTCCCACTCAGACTAAAGCCAATCGCCGTGGTATCTCATACCCATCTTCTAAAGTGACGATCAAAGCTTCTTTGTTGTGTTAACGCTTTAGTAAATGGATCTCGCAATATTGTCTTGAGAGTCCACACGCTCTGAGGGTGACGTCTCCTCTTTCAATGATCTCGATCAAATAAAATCGGCAAGAACACGTGTTTGGATTTCGATGAGACACGGGTTCCTTAGCTTGCGCAATGACTCAAGGTGTTGTCCGCGAGAATAAAGGCTTTGGTCCTTTAATGCTAGGAACCACACCAAGTTCGGTAATGAACTTCTTCATCCAAAACGACTTCCTTTGTAGCTTCACTGCGACTATGTACTCTGCTCATCATCATCGAATCAAGAATCGTTTCTTTGCTTGGAACTTTTCCAACTCATCTGCGCCACAGTTTAAGGTAAACACATACCCCGAAAGCGGAGTTATTGTCATCTTGGTCTGCATTTGAAAACTTGAGTCTGTGAAGCCCTCTAGTTTTAATTCGGACCACCGTAGACAAGAAATACATCCTTAGTTCTTCTTAAGTACTTTAGGATATTTTTCAACGCCTTCCAGTTGTTCTTTCTCCGGATTCGATCGATATCTCGCTTATTACACTAAGTGCATGAGCGACATCCGGTCTAAGTACATATCATCTCAGTACATGATAGATCCTATCATTTTCAAGCATAAGGAATCTTACTTATACGGTTTCTCTCTTCAGTGTCTTTGGGGCTTGTTTCTTGGAGAGATGTATTCCATGGCTCATCTAAGATGAGTCCTCTTTTGGAATCTTCCATGCTAAACCTTTTTTTAGCATCATGTCAATGTACGTTCCTTGGGATAAGCTAAGCATCCTATTAGATCTATCTCTATAGATCTTTATCCCCAAAATATAGGATGCTTCTCCCAAGTCCTTCATGGCGAAGTGTTTAGATAACCGATTTTAATTGTTTTGAGATAGGAATATCATTCCCTATCGGTAATATATCATCAACATATAATACAAGGAATGAAGCAAACGCTCCCACTAACCTTCTTGTATTACACATGGTTCATCCTCATTTTGATAAAATCAAACCTTTTGATTGTCTCATCAAAGCGGATGTTCCACCCACGAGAAGCTTGTTTTAATCCATAAATGGATCGTCAGAAGCTTATGAGACTTGATTTGTTCCAACCTTTGAAACAAATCCCTCCGGGTTGTGTCATATACACATCCTCCTCAAGTTTCCCATTGAGGAAGGCCGTTTTCACGTCCATCCGCGATTTCGTAGTCATGGTAAGTCGCGATCGCAAGCAAAATCCGAATGGACTTGAGCTTTGCTTCTTGGTGAGAAGGTTTCGTCATAGTCAACTCCTTGTCTTTGTTTGAAACCTTTTGCAACCCGATCGGGCCTTATAGGTCTCTACCTTGCCGTCTGCTCCAGTCTTTCTTTTAAAGACCCATTTACACCCAATAAAGCTTAATGCCTTGGTGGTGAGACCAAAGTCCATACTTGGTTCTCATACATGGAGTCCATCTCGAATTTCATGGCTTCTTGCCACTTCTCCGAGTCTTTACTACTCATAGCCCTTTGTTAAGTAATTCAATGGATCATCATCATCTATGATCGTACCTCATCATCATCTTCTATGACAAGTCCATACCTGTCTCTGCATCTTTGGTATTCTTCCAGATTTATGAATAGGGTGTGGTACAGAAGGAATCTCTACTTGGTTAGGTACCTCACTTTGATCTGTAGTATTTTGTGGTTCTTGAACCTCTTCAAGATATATCTTACTCCCACTGACCCCTTCAAGGATAAACTCCTTTTCCAAGAAGGCAACATGTTTCGCAACAAACACCTTTTGATCAGTTGGATGATAGAAATAATACCCCGATGTTTCTTTAGGGTATCCCACAAATCTACATTTGTCAGATCTAGTCTGCGATTTTATCGTTTTCAAACTTTTTGACATAATTTGGACAACCCCAAGTCTTAACATGCTTAAGATTTGGTTTCCTCCCTATCCATAACTTCATATGGGGTCTTGGGGATTGATTTTGTAGGTACCTTGTTAAGTAAGTATACGGTACCGATTCTAGGGCATATCCCCGTAAGAAGCTGGAAGGTCGGTAAAACTCATCATAGATCGAACCATGTCCAACAATGTTCGATTTCTCCTTTCAGATACACCATTCATCCGTGGCGCCCCTGGTGGAGTCCATTGTGAGATTATACCAATTTCTTTGAGACAATTGAGAAACTCACCACTTAAGTATTCTCCTCCTCGATCGATCGAAGAATCTTAATACTCTTACCGGTTTGCTTCTCAACTTCACTTACGAACTCTTTGAACTTTTCAAATGATTGATTTGTATTTCATTAAATACACATATCCAAATCTTGAGTGGTCATCGGTGAATGTAATAAAATAAGAATACCCTCCTCGTGCGAGTCGTTGTCATAGGTCCACATACATCGTGTGTACCAACCCTAACAACTCAGTAACTCTTTCTCCTTTTCCACTAAAAGGAGATTTAGTCATTTTACCCATGAGACAAGATTCACGGGTTGGATATGATTCATAATCGGAGATAGCTCTAGAGCCCATCTTTACGCAACTTGGATAATCTTGTTTCATTAATACGAATCGTAAGTCTACAAGTGCCACATGAAGGTATAATTAACATCATCTCTTTTCCTTTTCTTAGTTTGTTCAATTTGAAATATATTTTCATGCAAGTCAAGTGTATAAAGTCCATTTCGCAAATTACCAACACCATATAAAACATTATCATTATAAATGGAACAATTGTTGTTCTTTATTATAATATTAAAACCATCCATATCCAATATCTGAGAGATAGAAATAATGTTTCTAATGATATTTGGAACAAAATAACAATTATTTAAATTAATGAACTTGCCAGTAGGCGGTGCTAAACAATAAGTCCCTACATGCCTAATGACAAAGAACCTTTGCTCCATTTCCCACTCATAGGACGACCTCATCCTTGCTCGACTTTCTACTGGACCCGGTCCTGATATTATTACATATGTGAGAACCACATCCAGTATCCAATACCCAAGTAGAAGATTGACTTTCGGAAAAATTAATTTCAATCATAAACAAACCTTGATTAAGATTCAAGCTTCTCCAAGCTTCTTCGCTTTTGTTTCTGCGAGATAATCCTTGCAGTTCCTCTTCAAATGACGGCTTATTGCAGAATGGAAGCAAATTCCTTTGCTAGTTGGATCAGGTTTCTTTTGATTCTTCACTTTCGCCTTTCCCTTAGCCTTCTTGGATTTCTTCTTTTCAGAAGATACCTTGGGCCTCTTCCTTTTCTTGGAAGAATCATCCACCAGTAAGACATGGTTCTTCTTGGATGGGAAGTGACCTTTAGCGATTTTCAACATGTTAAGTAATTCGTGCAAGTCGACATCCAACTTATTCATGTGAAAATTCACAACAAATTGTGAGAAGGTGTGCGGGAGGATTGCAAGACTAAATCTTGACTCAACTCCCCATCCATGACGAACCCAAGTCGCCCAAGACGTTCAATCGATTGATCATCTTTAGGACATGAGTCTCAATCAGTAGTGCCCCTCGGTCATCCGAGATCGGAAGAGCTCCTTAGATATTTCATTTCTAGCAGTCTACTTTGCTCACCATACAACTCTCGAAGGTGCGGTAGCATAGTAGGAGCATCCATGTTTTCATGTTCGACGCTGAAGCTCGTTACTCGTGGATGCGAGCATGATGCATCGAGCCACAGATGCATCATCTGCGCCTTTATTTAAAAGTAGCAATCTCTTCCTCAGAGGTCGTCTCTCGCAACTTTTGCAGTGCATGCTGGTAATTTAGGACATAAGAAATCTTTTCAAAGAAGTGAGAACAATTCTCGATTCCTTAACCGATCATGTGTTTGGGTCCTGGTCGGTTTGTTAAGCATCAAGTATGCTACTCTGTGATAAAATTAGTGAATGTGACATTTTCAAAATTTCGCATGTAAAAGATAATATTTTAGCAAACATTCATTTAATTAATTACCAAAATAAATTAGGTCTTATTTTATATTGGTATCTCCCACTATTTTCTTCAAACTATATTACCCTCATTTATATAGTTCTAAGCAAAATCTAATTAAAGTTTTTTTTAGTGAGAATAAGGATCCCATTTCAAATATATATAGCCTTGTGGTGACACAACAAACTATATATAAATAAATAGGTAGACAACTCCTTGTCAATTACATCAACATGTAACTCCTTATGTTTTTTCTTGGATTATTTTGATCAGTGGTGGCACATCCGAATCAAAATTATCTAAGTTAAGTCCAACCTAGCACTTCCATATATTCAAAAAAAGAAAATATCGCCCTTGTGGTGACACAACAAAATAATATTGTTCAATTTTCTTTATAAGCATCAAATGTGATAAATTAACATCTTAAATACTTAATACTTGCCTTATGGTGACACAACAAACTCATATTAAATATTTAATACTCTATTAATTTTATTATGTTAGAAGCTTGACGTTCGATATTCTAAATATCTTTGAACGCTTAAGACTTAATAAAAAACTTTGAGGATTTGTTATTATTTGTCTCATCTTGTTTTAGTTGTAGCATGGAAATATATATATAAAATACGCGTCATATATTATTAAACATGCGAAGCATGTTTGCATAATATATAATATATATAATACTAGCATGCATATAGAATACTATATTCTACCCGGATTGATTATGGACTTTTATTCTAGTTTGGTTCACTAGAGCCACAAAGTGAACAAAAAAGGTCAAACCCCAGGGTGCAAAGAATAAACATTTAAATATAACAATTACATTTAAAACCGGGCTCCATTACAAACGGGTCTTCAAGCGCTCCTTGATCTAGGTTCTTCAAAAAAAAAAATTCTAACTAATCCTATTACATTAAACTATTTAATTTAAATAGAAACCTTGATCAACGATCGAGGGAAATACATGTAGGAGAGAGATAGAATTTACATCAAGAAGAAAACCGAGAAAAGGCGAGGCACGCAGACCCCATTTAATAAAACCCATTCATTCAAACATCCAACTAAAATAAATCCAATCATATTGGTCAATTGTCCATAATCAATCCCATTTATTATCATACATATCATCATATGTATCAATAAATTAAATCATTCCATATATATATGAGTATCATTTAATGGGCAATTTTATGTTGCAGATGAAATCAATTTCAAAATTAAAATAAACTCTTTTATTTTAATTATAAAATTATTAAGATTATATATATATATATATATATATATATATATATTACCGTAGAATTAAAAAATTCTACAAGATCACGTTTTTTTTAAAAAACCAATCAGCAAGACACCAAAAGCTTAGAAGTAAGGAAGCCAACTGATTCACTTAAATTAATAAGTAACCTCCCAAGAACCTGCTGATTCACTTGAAAGCTAAAAAAATAAGAAATAAAAAAAAAACGCGAATTTCTAAGAAGCCATGAATCACTAAATCAGTACATTTTATTTTTTCGGAAAAAAGAAAAAAGGTTTCGCCAATTATTTTTAAAAAAAAAAACGTGATATGCTACATCTACTGTAGACACATGAGTTAAAGACTAATGAAAAAAAAAATAATAATAGCCAAATCTGAAAACGTTTCTATGAAAAACTTTTCGGCAATTGATTTTTTTTTTTATAAAATAATAATTTTATACAACAAATTATGCCCAATAAATTATTCTAAATACATACCCATACATATATAGAATCAAATTAATTAATAATTCACATAAAGGTTGGCTCTGATACCACTGTTAGGTTTTATGAAAATCAAAGTAGCAATCAATTGCAAAAATATAAGCGGAAGCAAAATAAAATCGATTTTAAAATTTTTCACAAAACCATACCGGATCATCCTTTATCGATATTATTAATTAAGCGAAGAATAAGAAATTATGAAATCATACCCTTGTAGAAGCGAAAGCTTCCTCAGTGCGAGTTCACCTCCTACTTCTCGCGATCTCCTTGAATCTCCGGGTTGATTCCTTTCTTTGATCAATGTAAGCCACCCAAATGTATGGCCTCTAGAGGTGATCCACCAAGGAAGAGGAATTTTTAAGAAGAAGGGATATTGGCTCAAACCCTAGTTTTTCCTATCTCGTATAGAAAAAAGAGCGTCTTCTCTCAACTACAGGAATTACGTATATTAAATATCCGATATAAGACTCCTCTTATAAAGATATCATGTAACCTATTTTAATTAAAATAAGGTATTATTTATTTAATTAAACTCTTTTAATTAAATGGGCTCCCTAATCCTATTAGGGGTAATTAATTAAACTCCTTTAACTAATTTTCCTTCCTAATCCAATTAGGAATAAATGAGAATACTTATATTAAATTAATTCCTAAACCTTTTAGAAATTAAAATAATAATAATTATAATAATATTAATAAGACTCCTCTTATTAATTTATATTTAATATTTCTAAAATATTAAATAATAAATATTAAGCTATTTAATTTATTCTATCACCATAGATTAAATTAAATATACTTAACATATTATTACAATTATGCCATTAACTTCACAAATAATTATTATTCCTTTTATGGTGTGACCCTTTAGGTTCTCCATATTAAACCTAGGTTGTGAATAAATCAATTAGAACAATTCTAATCTCATTTAAATAAATAAATTAAACAAATAATTTATTTAAATAAATAATATTTATTCTACAATGATAGGGATAAGCCTCCTGTGATCAGCGACTTTCAGATAATATAGATTTCAACATTAATCATAAAAGAACCTTTGAGTAAATAGTTCTCGCACAATTCAATCCTTCCACCATACAATGTCCCAATTAAATATAAGGCATGGAATTATTGTCAAGTCTTATTTTATTTAATTATATGTATTTCGATTCCTAAATGAGCAGACTCTAATGAATGCAAATTAGAAACTACTTTCTAATTTCATTCCACCTTCGCCAAGGATTCTCAGGTTATCATTTATCGAATCACAGGACATTTCTCCTTTTACTAGAAGTGGTAGATTCTTTATTGATCATTCATTATCTTCATATATAACTTATTACACCCAAGCATACCCTTTGATATACTCTAAGAGTCTTAAGGAATAAGTCAAAGTGTAATTCATTATATATAAGATACTATGATGATCTCAAGTCTAAGGATCATTTGTCTTACTATCACTACAGAATTCCTATTGACGGTGTAAGTAAAACTCCATTAGGTATTCCTTAGCGAGTCGCGTTCAAAGTGAACTTATTCTCTAATAAGCACTACATACTTGCTTTAGTGTCTCCACACAAATGATCATGAGATCAATCATACTCATCCAATGAAGCAAGCAACGTATGTACCAATCTATCCGGATTCACTAATCCCCAATTTAGTAATCCAATGATTGGGAACTATTTTAGTTTTAAGCTTTCTAAGAATTTAGATCTCATTACAATGATCATCATCATTATTCTAAAAGCGTTGCTTAAAACTATGGGTTTATCACATATTATTAAAACAGCACCATGTAGATAATAAATGCCTTTAATAAATAATTCTTTTATTAATAAATAAATAAGATTGATTACACAGTATATGCTTTATCATCATACATGATTGGCTTGTATGCATAATACTTTCAGGGTCTTGGATACCAAAAGATTGATGCATGTCCCAACGATTGCATGTTGTTTTATAAGGAAAATGAACAGATGACAAGGTGCACGTTTTGCAGTCATGATCGGTTTAGGCCTAATAAAGAGGGTGTGACTACAAAAAAATCAAGTATATCGTTTAAGATTCTAAGGTATTTTCCAATAACACATCGGCTAAAAAGATTGTACATGTCTTCAAGAACACCTGAACATATGAGTTGGCATGTGAAATCTCCAGCTAAAGATGAAGAACTAAATCATCCCGCAGATGGGCGAGCTTGGAAAGATTTCAACTTAGCACATCCTGGGTTTGCATTGGAACCTAGAAATGTGAGGCTTGGATTGTCTGTAAGACCCCATCTTATTATGAATAAAAACTAAATTTTCTCTATTTATTATCTTGAAATAAAAAGGAGTTAATTTGATATAATACTTTGGTTATGGGTGAAATGTGCAAATTTTACAAAATAAGCAAGTGGTTATAAAATATTCATTTTTTGTCGGGGAATATTCGTTTGGTCGTGGAATTTTCTTGTGGTGGGGAATATTAAATGCGACAAGTAGCGACCATTCGTGGGCCTCATAATAGAATAACCGCTTCGGATGAAGAAAGCGACAAGTTTGAGTTTTTATAAATAACGGCATAGTTGTTTTACAGATTAACACTTTGTTGGAATACTAAATTGGTTAAAAATACGATGTCTGGCGTGGTTGCTGTAAAGAAGACACAAGATTATCTGAGTATTTTGAATTATTGATTCTTACGTAAGAAGGCCACTACTCAATAATTGTTACTGAGTAATTACTTTTCAATATTTTATTTTATTGATTCAATAATTCTTTGCGTTGATATTTTATATTATTGTTGTTTCAATAATTGTCACCGCATGATATTTCCCATTATCAGATTAATAATTCATATTATTTGAATAATATTATTAGATAACATTATTGGCAATGTCTAGAAAGTTATGTCTAAGGAGAGGTTTGGTCACCTAATTGCGCGCCAGTAAGGAGAAATCCTTATTGAAAAGCCCCCTCTTTCCTGGGAATGGCCTGGTTATCATAATTGTGATTCTGTAATATTATTTGTGAATAATTAATTTTTGATTATATGATAAGAAAATATTTATTTGATGTGGATATAAATGATCGATTTATTTATTTTATGTGGTTATAATTGAAGGATTTAATGTTGAGGTGTTTTATCGGTATTTTTGTCGGAATGGAGGTATTAAAAATCAAATCAGTATTTTTATGATATATTGCGTGAGTTATAATTTTTAATCCGACCGTTGGATCGTTGTGATTTTTGGATATGCTATACATATATAAGTTAAGTATATGTCCACAAATTTTGAACCGTTAAAAATGAACGAATGATTTGTTATAAATTTTAAGAGGTGTCTGATTCGGAAATTAGGGTTATAGTTGATTTTGGTGGAAAATTCTAGAATTGAGTGGGCCCCACTTGTGGTTGGTGAAAAAATATGCTGAATTTTATTTCAAATGTGGTGGGTGGCAATATTAGTAGGTAAAGCCATCAGGTAGCAGGTCAAGTTTGCTTGATGGGCTAACATTTTCCTATAAATAGAGGGCTAAGTTAGAATTGAAAATCACACCAGAAATATAAGCTTTCTCTCTTTCTCTCTCTATATTATCGAGTGTATTTTGTGTGTATTTAGATACTTTGAGAGTTGTTATTCAGTACAAGTTTCATTCAACATCATATCAGACGTTTCTTTAAGGTAATGGATGTTATTTTCTTCTTAAATGATATTATTTTCTTCATATCATTATGCCAAAATATTGGTTTGAACTTTTTAATCAAATTTGAAACTTTTGTGTGGGAGTTACTATTCTCGTATACCAAGACTATTCACGATATCGACATTATTCACGAATCGACACTATTCATTAGAAAAATGAAATTTTCTCTTTTTAGGTCCGGATGTCTTTTATAGTTACTATCCTTGATTGTATCCATGTTTTGATCTTTTATTCTACTTCACACTTGGTTATTATGGAGTATTATTGAATTTGGATAAATCAAATCTGAATCCCTAATATTTGTCATTCTATCTTCTTGGATTCGTTCTCTAAAATATTTTCATCATCCTCGGTCCTTAATGGTGACACTTGATGAATATCTTTGGCTGTAGCAAAAGATGAATGATTACTCGATGAATATCTTTGGCCGTAGTGCAAAGATGAGCAGTGTTGAGATGAATATGACCAATTGGTGATCTAAATAAATATCTTTGGCCCGTAGTGCAAAGATGAATATTTGATGCAAGATGTATATTGATTGATGTTACTGAGGATAAAATATTAATGATGGACTTTTAAATTCATAGATGATAGTAGATTTCATTCTCTACTTAACTCTTCTAATGGATTGTTGTTTCCCACTGCGATTGTTGATCTAAAACTTGTTATCTATTGTATTCTATCGATTTTTCCTGTTGAAGACTAAGGATAATTTGTTGTATATTATCTTAGTCATAATATTCTTTCTTGGGCTAGTTGAGCTCACCCTTTTCCTTTTTGTTCCATTTTTCTTCTCGGGAGGTGAGAATTTAGCGAGGACTAGCACTTTGGGTATAGAGTGATGATTCAAGATAAATTTGTTTTAGTAGTCCTCACTATTTTGTAGAATAGTGCATCAATAATTGTAATGAGGACTTTATTTGGGTATGGATATTGTCTAGAAGACAATATTGTATTTAAACTCACAGTATGTGTTGTCGTATTTTGCACGGCAATTGTAATAATGAAGTTGTAATTTTCTTTCTATACCATGTATTTGGCGACTCAAAATGGGTGTTGTATACCTAATTTGGGGGCGTCACAGTTGGTATCAGAGCTTAGGGATATGGTCTCTGGCGGAGATCGGGGAATAGAACTAGGAGGGGAGAGATGAGTAAATACTTCGCTAGTGTGTCCTACCTAAGCTTATTTGTTGGTCGGTCATAATATAGGGATATTATGTGATATGTTAATTTATTTAATTAACCCCTGTTTTATGGTAGTTTATAAAAATGGCAGCTAAGAACGTTAACAATGGAGTCTATGAGACTGTGGAACAACCTTTGATTACCAACCAAGAGAATGTGCAATAGGAAGGCAATATTCCTCCTGTAAACAACACTACCGAGCAAACGATGAATGATGCGATGTTTAGAAGCTTTTTGCAGTTCATGCAAAATCAGACGAGGGAGACTCATGTACAAAATACGGGTGGAAATGATGGCAACGCGTGGTCTATCATAGCCAGGCAGTTCAAGGAGTTGGGACCACCAAATTTCTGGGGAAAGCCCAATCCGATTAAGGCGAAAACGCGGGTTAAGAAAATTACCAAGATATTCGATGTCTTGGGTTGCACGGAGGAACAGAAGGTTCCATTCGCCACCTTTATGTTCCGTGGTGAGGCAGATTATTGGTGGGAGTCTGTGAAGCATACCCATCCAGCCGCACTCAACATGTCTTGGGAAAGATTTCAGAAACTGTTTAATAACAAGTACTTTCCCGAAAGTATTAAATCATATGAAGGAGGTAGAGTTTATTAGACCGGAACAAAATAACATATGCGGTGTCCCAAAGACGAGGCGAAGTTCATGAGTTATCGAGGTTTGCACCTCATTTGGTAGAAAATGAGGAACGCATTACGCGGATGTTTCGAGAGGTCAAAACCCGAGATTCGACAATATCTTATCTCTCATAAATTTTCTTTATATTCGGATGTTATAAAGCAGGGCTCAATTATTAGGCGTGATAACGAGTATGTTCAACCGAGGGACCACAACTGAGGTCATACCGGTGGCAAGATCATCGAGGCGATGATAATCGAGAGGAGGAAGAATACGGACAAAAGCGGTAACCACTCGGGTGGTCACCGTGGCCGTGACAATAGGAGAGGTGAGTCAAGTGGAAATTTCAAAAGAGGAGATTCAACAATGGCGGAAAGACATCAAAGACCAAAGACCAAAGACACAGTACCAACAACAAATTCTAGGGGAGGAGAACGTAGCGGTTAGATGCTATAAATGCGAGAGGAGGGACACATAAGTCCAAACTGTTCACAGCCTTCCAAGGTGTGGTTCAATTATGGAAAAGACGGTCACATAGCCCAATTTTGTCCGGTAGCAAAGTCAAGTCCAACTGGGATAGCGGCACCAAAGGCGACTATGGACAAAACCAAGTCTGTGGTTCAAGGAAAGGCATTTGTCGTGACTGGCCAAAACGCGAGAAACTCGAATGAGGTGATCACGGGTAAGCTAATCTTGAACTCTGGCGAAGTTTATACCTTACTAGATACCGGTTCTACCCATTCTTTTATCTCTCCTGCTTGTGCTCAATGTTTAAACTTGACTCCGGAGAAATTGGACTTTAACTTATCTGTTGAAACTCCGTTGGGTGAAACCTTTGTTACATCTACAGTTTATAAATCTTGCTGATCCAAGTTGGCACAATCACATTACCTGTTGATCTTATTTCTTCAAAGATACTTGTATTTGATGCATTTGATGTGATTTTAGGTCTAGCGTAATCCGCAGAGACAGGATATTCCAACAGAATAATAAAGAATGGAATAACAAAGAATTCGCCATGCATGCGATAGACCGCACAGACAAGTTATTCTAACAGAATAATATAGAATGGAACCAGGTCTAGCATAATCCGCACAGACATGATATTTCAACAGAATAATAAAGAATGGAATAACAAAGAATTCACCATGCATGCGATAGACCGCACAGACAGGTTATTCCAACAGAATAATAAAGAATGGAACCAGGTCTAGCGTAATCCGCATAGACAGGATATTCCAACAGAATAATAAAGAATGGAATAACAGAAGAATTTCACCATGTATGCGGTACTTCGCATAGACAAGTTATTCCAACATAATAATAAAGAATGGAATAACAGAAGCTCTCTTCATGAATACGAAAAGAATTAATACCCCTTACCTTAGAAAAAGCGGATATTAGAATAGTGAGGTAGTTAGACTTTCTTCTTCTTTCTCTCTATAATTTCTCTCTATAATAATTGCTCTAAAGCTTTAGTGAATTGGTGAGAAATGAAGGAAGAATGAGCTTCTATTTATAGGAAAATATAATTTCGATAATTGCACATTTTGGGACTCAAAATATTACAGTACAATACCTTCAACTTTTCTTTCATTTTTAATTTAGTCCTGCAAGTATTATCAAACTAGCACCACCTCCCCTAATAGTAAAGAATGTGAATCAATAGTTCAATCATGTGAATCAATAGTTATAATCATGTGAAAATACGAATTACAATCTAGTACCTCCATCTATACTTCCATTTTTAACTTAGTCATGCAAGTATTATCAATCTTGCACCAACTCCCCTAATAGTACAAGAATGTGAATCAATAGTACACACATATGAACAAATAGTTATAATCATGTGAATTAATAGCAATTAATTGCTCATTTATCCAGTTAATTACCCGACTGATCAGTATAACTTTCAGACATCAATTAATATCGAAATAAATGTCGATATCCACTAACACTAATAATTCCAACACAATGGAACTATAAATTTCATCTTTAATCAACACGAACTTATTCATCATTAATATTATAACTCACGATATTTAACAACTAGGTGGTTCCCGAGGAAAGGGGGCTTTCAGATAAAGATTTCTCTCTTATTGGCCTTGATTAGATGACCAAACCTCTCATTGTGAACTTACACATTTTAAATATTCTGATTTAATAATATGAATAACTTTTGTCGTCTCAATTATTGATTTAATAATATATCATATAATGCGGATGATCTTATGACAATAATCAAATCAATAATATGAGAGATATGATCACGGTAATTCTTATAATAATAATTAAGTATAATTGGTGACTTCTCACGTAAGCATCAATAATCAATACTGGTGTCTTCTTATACGACCCAGCGTATTCTTGTACTTTTACTACTACGGGTAGTTCAACGGTTTAACGGTAAAACTTTCGTAGTTATTTTTATAAAAAGATAATTATGTCATTTTTAATTACGACAATACTTAGTTGTAGGGTCCACCAATGATTGTGCCATCGCATACGAATATTCCTGTTAAAAGCGAATATTCTCCTACCGATCGAATATTATATAACCATTTGCTTACTTTTGCAAAATTTGTAAATATTACCCACAACTATAACATTATATCAAATCCGCACCATATTATTCAAAAATATATTTCGAGAAAATTATTCTTTATTCGTAAAAGTTGGGGTCTTACAACCTCCCCTTCTTATGAAATTTCATCCTCGAAATTAGGGTACGTACCTGGTATATCGAAGAGGTGAGGATATTTTGACTTCATCTCAGATTCGAACTCCCAGGTCATTTCCTCCACATCGTGGTTTCTCCACAAAACTTTGACTTGAGGTATAACTTTAGAGCGTAAAATATGATCCTTCTTATCCAAGATTTTAACAGGTAACTCTTCATACGTTAAATCTTCCTCTATCTCATCTGGTTCTAATTCAATAATGTGGTTCGGGTCTTTCACATATTTATGTAACATAGATATGTGAAAAACATTATGAACACGAGACATACTTGGAGGTAAGGCGAGTCTATAGGCCACAGTTCCTGTAAGACCCCAACTTTTTTTTTTTAATAAAGATGATTTTTCTATAAATATCATTTTTTATGGAATGAATTTGATATAATGTTATAGTTGTGGGTAATATTTATAAATTTTGCTAAGTATGCAAGTTGTTATAAAATATTCTATTGGTCGGGGAATATTCTTTTTCTCGGGAATATTCGTATAACGGCACAATCATTGGTGGACCCCACAATAGAATTATTGTCGAATTGAGAAAACGATAAAAATATTTTATAAATAACGGCGAAGGTGTTATTGTTAAAACTGTTGAACTACCCGATAAGAAAAAACAATAATAATACGCACGTTGCGTAGTAGCACACCAGATTGATTATTGATGCTTACGTGAGAAGTCACTCAGTTATACTCAATTATTGCTACGATAAAGAATTGTCGCATCATATCTCTCATATTATTGATTCGATTATTGTCACAGTATCATCTGCATTATATGTTATATTATTAAATCAATAATTGAGACGACAAAGTTATTCATATTATTAAATTGAAATATTTACAATGTCTAGAAGTTCTATCAAGGAGAGGTTTAGTCACCTAATTGCGCGCCAATAGGGAGAAATCCTTATTGGAAAGCCCCCTCTTTCTTGGGAACAACCTGATTGCTAAATATTGTGAGTTATAATATTAATGATGAATAAGTTCGTGTTGATTAAAGATGAATTTCATAGTTTCATTGTGTTGGGATTATTTGTGTTAGTAGAAATAGACATCGACATCTATTCCGATGATAATTGATGTTTGGAGGTTATATTGTTCAATCAGGTATTCGGGGAACTTTTCGTGTCGGAGTACTATTCACGAGTTACTATTCATGAGTTACTATTCATGAGTTACTATTCATGGATTACTATTCACCGGTTACTATTCACTCTAGTATTGTGCATTCGGGTATTTGGGTACAATATTATTCCATGAGGAGATGTGCTAATTTTTTCGAATAGTTGGTTGAAGTTATATTAGTGAATCAATATGGACCATTGGTGGAAAGTTATAATAGTGAATCAATATGGATCATTGGTTTAAAGTTTTAATAAGTAAATCGGTATGGACCGTTGCTTTAAGTTTTAATAGTAAATCAATCTGAGGCCGTCATTTTAAAAGTAAATCAACTGGACCGTTCAGGGAATTAGTTACTTATTCAATCCATTCTTCTATAAATAGAAGCTCATTCCTTTATTATTTCTTACGAATTCTTTGAAACTCTGTAGAGAGAAATTATAGAGAGAAAGAAGAAGAGTATTACGCCACTTCACTACTTCGATATCCGGTGTCTTTTACGGTAAGGGTATTATTTCTTTTGTATTCATGAAGAGAACTTCTATTATTCCATCTTTATTATTGGTTGGAATAACTCAGATACTGTGAGCTACCCTATACTTGGTGAAATTCTTCTGTATTCCGTTCTTTATTATTCTGTTGGAATAACCTGTATACGCAGACTCCCCTATACTTGGTGAAATCCTTTCCATTCTTTATTATTACATTGGAATATCCTCAT
The DNA here is from genome assembly GCA_020205615.1 of Panax quinquefolius. Taxonomy (NCBI): domain Eukaryota; kingdom Viridiplantae; phylum Streptophyta; class Magnoliopsida; order Apiales; family Araliaceae; genus Panax; species Panax quinquefolius. The sequence goes on from CM035156.1 coordinate 47,304,451, forward strand.
GCATGCATTTCTGTGGGACCGGTTCCGTATTTATTATTACGTTGGAATAAACTCGCCTGTCTTATCTATCATATGCCTGGTGATTTCTTTTGTTATTCCATTCTTTATTATACTCAGTTGGTTAAAGTTTTGACTTCTATACTCCATGAAATTAGTGGAATATCCTTGATATTTGCGTTTCATCCAATATCTTTTCATGGAAATATTCTTCTGAGCATTCTTGAATTTTACTCTACAAAGAAGTATCATGCTGACAATTTGGACGTTATTAGTTTCTAGATAAATTAATTCGTGAACTTGTTTTATTGAATTCTTATATCATTGTCATCATCCTCATGTTTATATTTTTTTAGAGTCATCTGTGGCCTGTAGTGCATAGATGGACTTGGTATGATTATGACTGAGGATTATTCGGTGTAATCATAATCGTAATATTACAAATGATGTGGTAAAAGTCCTCATTGACCGTAGTGCATTGATGGGACGGTTGTTGGCATGATCATGACCATTAATGAATACACAAATATCCTTGATTCGTAGTGCATGGATAAATTGTGGTTGTGATCTTAATGAATATCCTTGGTGCGTAATACTGAGGGATGATGTGGATTATTTATTGTTGAGTCCCAATGATAAAAGTGATGAAAACCTTTTAAATAATAAAAGATAGTAGATTTTATTCTCTACTTGACTCTTTTAATGGATTGCTTATTTCGCTGCAGTTAAACTTGTTGTCTATTGTATTTTATCAGTTTAACATTGTTGAAGGCTAATGATAATTTATTCTGCATTATCTTAGTCATAATATTTCTTACTGGGCTAGTTGAGCTCACCCTTTCTTTCACTGTTCTCTTCAGGAAATGAGAACGTAGCAGGGACTAGTCAGGGGACGGAGTGATGGTCCAAATGATAGGATTAGTAGTCCTCACTATTCTATGAAATAGTGTGATAATAATTGTAATGAGGACTTATTCTGAGAGTGGCTATTGTCTAGAAGACAATATTTGTATTAAAACTCACAGCTTTTGTTGTATATTTAAGATTGTATTTGTATTCTGTACCATGTATCTGGTGACCCAAGATGGGTGATGTATACCTATTTTGGGGGCGTCACAATTCCCACTCGATCGAGGATTAAAAATGGGCCAATGAATTAAGGATTGAGCTTTCCTCTCTTTCCAAATCTTGTAACTCCTTTCCATAGAGCAACACGTAACAACACATGATCTCCAATATTGAATTCCACGTCTTTTCGATGAAGATCAGCATAACTCTTTTATCGATCTTGTGACGCCCCCAAAATAGGTATACATCACCCATTACGAGTTGTCAATACATGGTACGTAAACAACTACAACTTTATTATTACAACAAGAAAGCGTGAGTTTAAATACAAATATTATCTTCAGACAATATTTATACTCACATAAATCCTCATCACATTTATTGATACATTATTTTACAAAATGGTGAGGACTACTAAACAATCCTTTCTAAAACCTTCATTCCATACCCAGACTGCATTACTCGCTTATATTCTCGCCTCCCGAGAAGAATGGAACAAAAAGGAAAAGGGTGAGCTCAACTAGCTCAAGAAAGAATATTATGACTAAGATAATACACAACAAATTATCGTTAGTCTTCAACAGGAAAAATTTAATAGAATACAATAGACAACAAATTTTCAATCAATATTCGCAATGAAATAATAATTCATTAGAAGAGTTAAGTAGAGAATGCAAACTACTATCTTCTATGTATGAATTTAAAAGTTCATCGTCTATCTTTTATCCACGTAACAACAATCAATATACATCGGAATCAAATATTCATCTTTGCACTCTGAGCCAAAGATATTCATCGATTGGTCATGTTCATTTAAACACTGTTCATCTTTGCATTACATGAGCCAAAGATATTAATAATCGGTTGGTCATGTTCATCTCAACACTGCTCATCTTTGCACTACATGCCAAAGATATTCTTGAAATCATTCATCTTTGCACTACTGGGCCAAAGATATTCAATAATATCATCATTTAAGGCGAGGATGATGAAAAATATTTTAAAGAGCGAATCCAAAGTGAAACAAAATGACAAGGATTAAGGATTAAGGATTTGTACTTTGTTTTATCCATGTCCAACAATACCCCAAAAATAATCACAAAGTGGTGTAAAATTCAAGAATGATCAAAACATGGATACAATCAAAGCTAGTATCCAAAATAGATGTTTTGGACAAAAGAAGAAATTTTATTTTTGGTGAATAGTGCAGTATTACGTGAATAGTGTCAGATATCGTGAATAAGTCAAATATCACGTGAATAGTAAATCCGACACCAAAAGATAGAAATTCCACAAAAACATCTTCACGCTTCATGAATAGTACTCGTGAATAGTAACTCGTGAATAGTAACTCATTAATAGTAACTCATGAATAGTAACTCATGAATAGTAACCCCGACATGAAAAAGTTCCAAATTTGATAAAAACTTCAGATCAACATTTCAACATAATGATATTGAAGAAATAATATCATTACGAAAAAAATAATATCCCTTACCTCAAAGAATCAGTACTTCGGAAGGAAAGGTCGGAAGTGATGCTGAATGAAACTTGTATTGAATAGCAACTCTCAAAGTATCTAAATACTCACAAAATACGCTCAATAATATAGAGAGAGAGAGAAAACTTTGTTTCTGGTGTGATTTTCAATTCTAACTTAGCCCTTCATTTATAGGAAAATGTTAGCCGTAGAAGCGAGGACTTGACCTGCTACACGATGGCTTTACTCGCTACTATTGCCACCCACCACATTTGAAATAAAATTCAGCACATTTCTTCACCAACCACAAGTGGGGCCCACTCAATTCTAGAATTTTCCACCAAAATCAATTATAACCCTAATTTTAGAATCGAGACACCTCTTAAAATTCATAACAAATCATTCGTATACATTTTTAACGGTTCAAAATTTGTGGACATATACTCAACTTATATATGTATTACATATCCAAAATTACCACAATCCAACGGTCGGATTAAAAATTATAATCCCCATAATATATCTCAAAACCCCCGATTTAATTTTTAATACCTCCAATCGGTAAAAATCGATAAAACACCTCAACAATAATTTCTTCATTTATAACCACATAAATAAATCCATCATTTATATCCACATAAAAAAATATTTCTTTATCATATGAATCAATAATTAATTATTCACAAATAATATTACGTAATCACAATTATGACAACCAACGGTAGTCCTCGGGAAGAGGGGCTTTCAGATAAGGATTTCTCTTCTTGGCCGCGCGCAATTAGGTGACCAAACCTCTCCTTCGATGAACTTTCTAGGCATTGCCAATAATGCTATCTAATAATATTATTCAAATAATATGAATTATTGATCCGATAATGGAGATAATAATGCGTTGACAATTATTGAGCAATGAATAATATAAAATATCAACGCAGCAATTATTGAATCAATAAAATAAAATATTGAACGAAGAATTCTCGTGAAAATTATTGAGTAGTGCCTTCTACGTAAGGATCAATAATTCAACAATTGTGCAATACTGGTGTCTTCTTTGTGCTAAACCACGCCAGACATCGTATTTTAACCCACGGGTATTCCAATGCGGTCTTAATTGGTAATAACTACGTAGTTATTTTTAACCAACTTATATTTGTCGTTTTCTTCATCCAATCGCTTTCTCGTTATGGGGCCCACACATGGTTGCTACCGCCGCATGCGAATATACCCCGAAGCGATTTAATATTCCACGACCAAACGAATATTCCCAGAACAAAAATGAATATTTTATAACCACTTGTTTATTTTGAAATATTTGCGTATTTAACCCTTAACTATCCACATTAATCAAATCAACCCTTACTATTTCAAAATAATAAATAAAGGAAATTCCTTTTTATTTAAAAAATTTTTGGTCTTACAACCTCCCTCCTTATGAAATTTCGTCCTCGAAATTGACGACGACGACTGGTGTGTTTGAAAAGGTGAGGATACCTCGCTTTCATTTCGCTTTCCAATTCCCGTGTCATTTCCTCTATAGCATGATTCCTCCACAAAACTTTAACTTGTGGTATGACCTTTCTTGGCGTAGGACATGCTCCTTCCTATCCAAGATCTTGACAGTACCTCCTCATACGTTAAGTCTTGGCTATCTCGTCCGGTTCTAACTCAATAACGTGGTTGGTCTTTCACATATTTCTGAAATACGGATATGTGAAACACATTATGAACACGAGACATACTCGGAGAATGTAACGCAAGTCTATAGGCTACATTTCCTACTCGGTCAAGAATTTGAAATGGACCAATAAATCGTGGATTGAGCTTTCTCTCTTCCCAAATCTTGTAACTCCCTTCCATGGAGCAACTCGCAACAATACATGATCCCCACATTAAATTCCACGTCCTTTCGATGAAGATCCGCATAACTCTTTTGTCGATCTTGTGCCGTTTGTATCGTTGTCGAATCATTTGGATCTTTTCGGTGAGTCATACGTATCTTAACTCGGGTCCCAACAATGTTGCTTCACCCACCTCATCCCAACATATTGGAGAACGACATTTTCGTCCATATAATGCTTCAATGGAGCCACACCTATACTTGCTCGATAGCTGTTGTTGTAGGAGAATTCCACCAATGGTAAATACTTATCCCAACTACCCTTGAAGTCTAGGACTGAGTCTTAATAGATCTTCAAGAGTTTGAATAGTCCTCTCGATTGTCCGTCTGGTTTGGGGATGGTATGCCGAACTAAATCGCAAATCCGTGCCCATAGCTTTTTGCAAGCTAACCCAAAATCTTGAAGTGAATCTTGGGTCACGATCCGAAACTATGGATACGGGCATGCCATGCAACCTCACGATCTCATTTACGCATATACTAGCAAGACGTTCAAGGAATAAGTCTCCGTGATCGGCAAGAAATGAGCGAGACTTGGTTAATCTATCAACAATAACCCAAATAGCATTGATGCCTTGAGAAACCGTAGGAAGACCGTAACGTGAAATCTATGGTAATGTGTTCCCACTTCCATTCCAGGAATCTCAAGTGGTTGCAACGGACCCTTAGGTACTAGATGTCTCCGTCTTTACACGTTAGCAAGTTAAACACATCGAGATAAACTTTGCAATCTCTCTCTTCATATTATTCCACCAAAATGTATGTCGAAGATCACGATACATTTTAGTACTTCGAGGATGGATTGCAAATGGTGTATTGTGTGCCTCCATCATAATCTTGTACTTCAAATCGAGTCGTTAGGAACACAAAGCCTAGAGTGGACTCAAGTATTCCTTCTTCATCAATTCTCGCTTAGGAATAGCTCCTTCTTGTACTTTCTTCTTCATACGCATCGGCTCCGGTCGGTGGCTTGAGCAACCTTAACTTTTCTATTAAAGTTGGCTCTGTCGTGATACTTGACATCATCGCACTTTCGTTTCGCAGATATGATCTTCTACTCGATGCGCGTCGGCTACCACGCTCGCTTTACGGGATGGTATTGAATAGTGTGGTCGTAGTCTTTCAATAGCTCGAGCCAACGTCACGCCAAGATGTTGAGTTCTTTTTGAGTGAAGAAATATTTAAGGCTTTTATGATCTGAATATATCTCCACTTTCTCCCCATATAGATAGTGCCTCCATATCTTTTAGCTGAACGATTTGTTGTTAACTCTAGATCATGAGTAGGATAATTCCTCTCATACTCTTTAAGTTGTCGCGAGGCATAGGCTATGACTTTCCCACGTTGCATGAGAACACATCCTAACCCTTTGCACAAGATCATCATGTAGATAACAAATCCATCCGAACCGGATGGTATTGTTAGAAACAGTCGAAATAAGTCTCCTCTTAAGCTCTTGGAAACTTTTCGCATTCTTCATTCCAAACGAATTTTGTATCCTTAGGAGTTATTTGAGTTAATGGAGTAGCGATTCGAGAAATCCCTTCCACGAATCTCCGATAATAACCGGTTAAGCCCAAAAACTACGTACTTGATCCACCGACTTTCGGTTGCTCCCAACTTTGTATTGCTTCAATCTTGGCATGGGATCAACAGATACTCCATGTTTTGACACCACGATGCCCAAGAAATGCTACTTCCTCGAGCCGAACTCGCATTTCTTCAATTTGGCATATAGTTGGTTTTCACGAAGCCTTTGGAGTACCAAACTTCAAATGGTGCTCATGATCTTCACGACTTTTGGAATATATAAGGATGTCATCAATAAAGACAACAACGAATCGATCCAAATATTCCTTGAATACTCGGTTCATCATATCCATGAAAGCCGCAGGAGCATTAGTTAGTCCGAAAGACATGACTAAGAATTCATAATGCCCATACCGAAGTTCAAGGCGGTCTTTGGAATATCCTCGCTTTTTAATTTTCGGTGATGATATCCGTAAGCTAAGATCGATTTTGAAAAGAATTGTGCCCCTCAGAATCGGTCAAACAAGTCATCAATACGAGGTAGAGGATACCTATTCTTGATGGTGACATGGTTCAATTCAGATAGTCAATACAAAGTCGCATACTCCCGTCTTTCTTTTTTACAAATAAAACAGAGCACCCCAAGGAGATGTACTAGGGACGAATGAAACCGATGTCCAACAATTCTCGTAGTTGGACCTTTAACTCTGAAGTTCAATAGGAGCCATTCGATATGGGGTTTTAGAAATGGGCTTTGTACCAGTTCAAGATCAATAAAGAATTCAACTTCACGTTCGGGGTAGGCAGGGAAGTTCTTGAGAAATACGTCGGAAAGTCAATAACAACAGAATATTATTCAAATTTGGCGTGTCTTTATTCAAATCCATAACATGGGCTAAGAAAGCTTGACATCCGTTTTTCAATAAACGAATAGCTTTATGATTAGATATGACGTTGATTGATTTTAATGGTTTAGTTGCTTGAATTCGCGTACAACAGGTTGGTTAGGAATATGAAAACTAACAACCTTACGAAAACAATCAATTTTGGCATGATGAGTAGTTAACCAATCAATCCCTAAAATCACATCAAAAGCAAGTATCTTTAAAGAGATAAGGTCAACGGGTAAGGTGATGGTGCCAACTTGAATCAAACAAGATTTATAAGCAAGTGGATGTGATGAAAGTTTCTCTAACGGAGTTTCCACAGATAGATCAAAGTCTAATTTCTCCTGGAGTCAAGTTTAAGCGTTGAGCACATGCAGAGAGATAAATGAATGGGTAGCACCCCAGATCAAGTAAGGTATAAACTTGCAAGAATTTATAAATAGCTTACCGTGATCACCTCGTTTGGGTTCCTCGCATTATGACCGATCACAACAAACGCTTCTTCCGGAATCGTTGACTTTGACTTTTTCTCGACGATCTTTTTGAGTCACCGTCCTCATTGAACTAGGTTTCGCCACTGCGTCTAATCTCGAAGCGATATGTCCTTCCTTTCCACAACTATATAGCATACCTTGAATCTGTTGTAGGCGGTTTGACCGATATGTCCCTCTTTTACGCATTTGTAGCATATGAATGGGTGGTCGTTCTCCTCCCTTAGAACCCGATTCTTCACGCAAGACCGCGTCTTCACATAGTCGTTGTTAAATCTCCTTTTTTAAAATCTCCTCGGGACTCGCTTCTTACATTTTTCATGACCATGATTACCACCAGAGTGGTTACCATTTCGTCCGGCTGCTTTCTTTCTCCGCAGTTATCATTATTACATTGATCGCTATATCTCGTACGATCCTCGGTTATGGTCCTCGGTTGACCGTACTTTCGTTATCTCGCTCTAATAATTGAGCCACATTTATAACATCCGAATAAAGAGAAAGTTTATGAGAAATGAGATATTGACGTATGCGGGTTTCAAACCTCTAAGAAACATCCGCGTCATACGTTCTTCATTCTCCACCAAATGAGGTGCAAACACGGATAACTCGCAAACTTTGCCTCGTCATTGAGACACCGTCGTGTTGTTTTGCTCTAATCGATGAACTCCACTTCCTTCATACGCGAACACTTTCGGGAAAGTATTTGTCATTAAATAGTCTCTCAAACGTCTCCCAAGACATGCTGAAAGCGTCTGGATGGGGTACGCTTCACGAGACTCCACCGATGGTAGTCTGCCTTCGCCACGGAACATAAAGGTGGCGAATGGAACCTTCGTTCTCCGTGCATCCCAAGACATCGAATATCTTGGTAATTTGTTTGACCCATGTTTCCGCCCATGATCGGATCGGCTTTCCCTTAAATTCGGTGGTCCCAACTCTTTGAAGCTGCTTGCGTTGTGACAACCCGTGAATTGCTATCATTTCCTCCTCGTATTTTGAACACGAGTCTCCTCAAATGCGATTTTGCATGAACCGCAAAAAGCTTCTAAACATCCCTCGTTCATCATCTTTCGATTGGTGTTGTTTCACGGGAGGAACATTGCCCGACTGTTGCACGTTCTCCTCGTTGGTAAATCTGACGGGCATCTCCACGGTCTCATTTACTCCAATCGTTAATATTCTCGATTCGACATTCTCAAATCTTGTCATAAAACAAGGGTTAATTAAGGAAATCAATATATCACATAATATCCCTATATCTTGACCAACTAACAAATAAGCTTAGGTAGGACACACTAAGCGAAGGATTTACTCGTCTCTCCCTCCTAGTTCTATTCCCCGATCTCCGCTGGAGATCATATCCCTAAGCTCGATACCAAGCGTGACGCCCCCAAAATAGGTATACATCACCCATTACGAGTTGTCAATACATGGTACGTAAACAACTACAACTTTATTATTACAACAAAGAAAGCTGTGAGTTTAAATACAAATATTATCTTCTAGACAATATTTATACTCACATAAATCCTCATCACATTTATTGATACATTATTTTACAAAATGGTGAGGACTACTAAACAATCCTTTCTAAAACCTTCATTCCATACCCCCACTGCGTACTCATTTATATTCTCGCCTCCCGAGAAGAATGGAACAAAAAGGAAAAGGGTGAGCTCAACTAGCTCGGTAAAGAATATTATGACTAAGATAATACACAACAAATTATCGTTAGTCTTCAACAGGAAAAATTTAATAGAATACAATAGACAACAAATTTTCAATCAATATTCGCAATGAAATAATAATTCATTAGAAGAGTTAAGTAGAGAATGCAAACTACTATCTTCTATGTATGAATTTAAAAGTTCATAAATCATCTTTTATCCTGTAACAACAATCAATATACATCCGGAATCAAATATTCATCTTTGCACTACTGAGCCAAAGATATTCATCAATGGTCATGTTCATTTAAACACTGTTCATCTTTGCACTACAGCCAAAGATATTAATCATCGATCGTGGTCATCTCAACACTGTTCATCTTTGCACTACATGCCAAAGATATTCTTGAAATCATTCATCTTTGCTCTACGTGCCAAAGATATTCAATAATATCATCATTTAAGACCGAGGATGATGAAAAATATTTTTAAAGAACGAATCCGATTGAAACAAAATGACAAGGATTAAGGATTAAGGATTCGTACTTTGTTTTATCCATGTCCAACAATACCCCAAAAATAATCACGGTGGTGTAAAATTCAAGAATGATCAAAACATGGATACAATCAAAGCTAGTATCCAAAATAGATGTTTTGGACAAAAGAAGAAATTTTATTTTTGGTGAATAGTGCAGATATCGTGAATAGTGTCAGATATCGTGAATAGTCTTAGATACGTGAATAATCTCAGTATACATGAATAGTAAATCCGACACCAAAAGATAGAAATTCCACAAAAACATCTTCACGCTTCATGAATAGTACTCGTGAATAGTAACTCGTGAATAAGTAACTTCATAAATAGTAACTCATGAATAGTAACTCATGAATAGTAACCCCTACATGAAAAAGTTCCAAATTTGATAAAACTTGGATCAACATTTCAACATAATGATATTGAAGAAATAATATCATTACGAAAAAAAAATAATATCCCTTACCTCAAAGAATCAAGATTGCCCGGAAGGAAAGGTCGGAAGTGATCTTTGAATGAAACTTGTATTGAATAAAGACTCTCAAAGTATCTAAATACTCACAAAATACGCCAATAATAATAGAGAAAGAGAGAAAACTTTGTTTCGGTGTGATTTTCAATTCTAACTTAGCCCTCTATTTATAGGAAAATGTTAAATTACCAAAGAGACTTGACCTACTACACGATGGCTTTTTACCGCTACTATTGCCACCACCACATTTGAAATAAAATTCAGCACATTTCTTCACCAACCACGAGTGGGGCCCACTCAATTCTAGAATTTTCCACCAAAATCAATTATAACCCTAATTTAGAATCGAGACACCTCTTAAAATTCATAACAAATCATTCGTACTTTTTTAACGGTTCAAAATTTGTGGACATATACTCAACTTATATATGTATAACATATCCAAAAATTACCACAATCCAACGGTCGGATTAAAAATTATAATCCCCATAATATATCTCAAAACCCCGATTTAATTTTTTAATACCTCCAACGGTAAAATATCGATAAAACACCTCAACAATAATTTCTTCATTTATAACCACATAAATAAATCCATCATTTATATCCACATAAAATAAATATTTCTTTATCATATGAATCAATAATTAATTATTCACAAATAATATTACGTAATCACAATTATGACAACCAGTAGTTCCGGAAAGAGGGGGCTTTCAGATAAGGATTTCTCTCTTCTTGGCGCCGCAATTAGGCGACCAAACCTCTCCTTGATGAACTTTCTAGACATTGCCAATAATGCTATCTAATAATATTATTCAAATAATATGAATTATTGATCCGATAATGGAGATAATAATGCGGTGACAATTATTGAACAACAATAATATAAAATATCAACGCAAAGAATTATTGAATCAATAAAATAAAATATTGAGCAATAATTCTCTGTGAAAATTATTGAGTAGTGCCTTTCTACGTAAGGATCAATAATTCAACAATCTTGCGTGTAATACTGGTGCTTCATTGTGCGACCACGCAGACATCGTATTTTAACCACGGGTATTCCAACGGTCTTAACGGTAATAACCACGCGTTATTTTTAACCAACTTATATTTGTCTTTTCTTCATCCAATCGCTTTCAGTTATGGGGCCCACACATGGTTTATGCGTCGCATTTAATATTCCCAGACGAAGTCACGAATATTCCACGACCAAACGAATATTCCCAGACAAAATGAATATTTTATAACCACTTGTTTATTTTGAAATATTTGCGTATTTAACCCTTAACTATCCACATTAATCAAATCAACCCTTACTATTTCAAAATAATAAATAAAGGAAATTCCTTTTTATTTAAAAAAATTTCGGGGTCTTACAGATCTTGTGAGGTTTTTATACATTGTCGGATCATTTGAATCTTTTCCGTAGTCATACGTACCAAATACGGTCCCAACAACGTTGCTTCACCCACATCATCCCAGCATACTGGAGAGCGACACTTTCTTCCATACAACGCTTCAAATGGAGCCATGCCAATACTTGCTTGATAATTATTGTTGTAGGAAAACTCCACCAATGGTAAGAACTTGTCCCAACTTCCCTTGAAGTCAAGAACACAGAGTCTTAATAAATCTTCAAGAGTTTGAATAGTCCTTTCCACTACCCATCCAGTTTGTGGATGATATCTTAGAACTAAATCGTAAATCCGTGTCCGTAGCTTTTTGCAAACTAACCCAAAATCTTGAAGTGAATCTTGCGTCTCGATCAGAAACTATGGATACTGGTATACCATGCAATCTTACGATCTCGTTTATGTACATACTAGCAAGACGTTCAAGTGTAAAAGTTTCTCGTATCGGTAAGAAATGAGCAGACTTGGTCAGTCTATCAACAATGACCTAAATTGCATTTATTCCTTAAGAAACCATAGGAAGACCAGTAACGAAATCCATGGTAATGTGCTCCCACTTCCATTCTAGAATTTCAAGTGGTTGCAATGGACCTTTTGGCACTTGATGCTCCGCCTTGACTCGTTGACAAGTTAGACACCTTGAGATAAACCCTGCTATCTCTCTCTTCATATTGCTCCACCAAAATGTTTGTCGAAGATCACGATACATTTTGGTATTCCCAAGATGGATTGCAAATGGTGTGTTGTGCGCCTCCATCATGATTTTTTACTTCAAGTTAGAATCGTTAGGAACACAAAGTCTAGAGTTGACTCGAAGTATTCCTTCTTCATCGAATCTTGCTTCCGGAATAACACATTCTTTCACTTTCTTTTTCATACGCATCAGCTCCAGGTCTGTAGTTTGAGCAGCTTTAACTTTATCGATTAAAGTCGGTTCCACTCGTATATTCTCCTTCATCACATGGGTACCTAGAGTCTTTAACTATATTTCCATCATTTCCAAGTCATACAAAATGGGTCTTTGCGTTGACAATATTGCACTCGTACCCGCATATGATCTTCTACTCAATGTGTCAGCTACTACGTTCGCTTTTCCAGGATGTTATTGGATGGTATGATCATAATCTTTCAACAGCTCAAGTCATCGTCGTTGCCGCATGTTGAGTTCCTTTTGAGTGAAGAAATATTTGAGGCTTTTATGATCCGTATAGATCTCCACCTTCTCTCCATACAGGTAATGCCTCCAAATCTTAAGCGCAAAAACGACTGTTGCCAACTCTAGATCATGAGTAGGATAATTCCTCTCATATTCTTTGAGTTGTCGAGAGGCATAGCCTATGACTTTCCCATGTTGCATGAGAACACATCCTAACCCTTTGCCTGAAGCATCACTGTAGATGACAAATCCCTCCGAGCCAGATGGTATTGTCAAAACAGGTGCTGAAATGAGTCTCCTCTTGAGTTCTTGAAAACTCTTTTCATATTCCTCGCTCCAACCAAATTTTGTATCTTTTCGAGTCAGCTGAGTTAATGGAGTAGCGATTCGAGAAAACCCTTCTACGAATTTTTGATAATAACCAGCTAAGCCGAGAAAGCTACGTACTTCGTTCACTGACTTAGGTTGCTCCCATCTTTGAATTGCTTCAATATTTGCCGGGTCAACAGATATTCCATGATTTGATATCACGTGCCCAAGGAATGCAACTTCCTCAAGCCAGAACTCGCATTTCTTCAACTTGGCATAAAGCTTGTTTTCACGAAGCTTTTGGAGTATCAGCCTCAAGTGTTGCTCATGGTATTTGCGGGTTTTGGAGTATATGAGGATGTCATCAATAAAGATGACCACAAATTCATCCAAATATTCCTTGAATACTCGGTTCATCATATCCATGAAGGCAGCAGGAGCATTAGTCAATCCAAAAGACATGACTAGGAATTTATAATGCCCGTACCGAGTTCTGAAAGCAGTCTTTGGAATCTGACGTATCTTTATTTAAATCCGTGACATGGGCTAAGAAAGATTGACATCCATTTTTTAATAAACGAATAGCTTTATGACTTGATATGATAGTGATTGATTTTAGTGGTTTGGTTGCTTGAATTCGCATATAATAGGTTGGTTAGGAATATGAAAGCTAACAACCTTACAAAAACAATCGATTTTAGCATGATGAGTAGTTAACCAATCAACCCCTAAAATCACATCAAATGTAAGTATTTTCAAAGAAATAAGATCGACAGGTAACGTGCGGTTACCGATTTGAATCAAACAAGACTTATAAACCGTGGATGTAATGAAGGTTTCTCCCAACGGAGTTTCAACAGATAAGTCAAAGTCTATTTTCTCCGGAGTCAAATTTAAACGTTGAGCGCAAGTAGGAGAAATAAAGGAATGGGTAGAACCGGTATCAAATAAAGTATAAACTTCGCTAGAGTTTATGATTAGCTTACCCGTGATCACCTCGTTCGGATTCTTCACTTTTTGGGAGGTTACGACAAACGCTCTCCCTTGAACTACCGATTTTGTCTTGTCTCGGAAACCCTTTGATGCCTCCATCCCAGCTGGACTTGACTTTGGTGCACGATAAAATCGGGCTAGGTGACCTTCTTTTCCACAATTATAACACGCTTTGGACTGCATCGTACAGTTTGGACTTATTTGTCCTTCCCCTCCATATTTGTAACATACGACCGGTGGTCGTTGTCCTTCCTTAACAACAGGTGCTGGTGTTGACGTCTTTCCATCCTTGTTGAATCTTCTCTTCTTGAAATGTCCACTCTTATTGTCATGGCCATGATTACCACCGAAGTGATTATCATTTCTGGCATGTTGATTCCCTCCACGTTTGTTGTCACCGCTTCGATGACTGCTACCACTAGTATTATCGACTTGTCGGTTGCTCTCTCTTGGTTGGGTTGACTCATTATCGTGCTCCAATAACTGAGCCCTATTCACAACATCTGAATACAAACACAGTTTATGAGAAATTAGGTATTGACGTATCTCGGGTTTCAAACCTCTTAGAAATATCCGCGTTATTCTCTCCTCATTATCAACCAAGTGGGAATAAACCGAGATAACTCTGCAAACTTAGCTTTCATCGCGCTACCACGGTCATATTGTTTTGCTCAAGCTTGATGAACTCTACCTCCTTCATGTGACGATACTTTCGGGAAAGTACTTGTCGTTGAAACGCTTCTTGGAACTTCTCCCAAGACATCTCCGGTCTGCGGCAGGTTGAGTACGCTTTACTGATTCCCACCGAAGAATCGCCGTGCCGCTTAACATGAAGGTGGCAAAAGGAACCTTTTGCGCCTCGGAGCATCCCAAGACATCAAATATCTTGTTGATTTGCTTTATCCACGCCTCTCGCCTTTAAGTGGTTTTGGCTCCAAAAACTCCGGTGGTCTCGGCTCCTTGAATCGCTTAGCGTTGATCGTCCAGAAAGTGGTGTCGGTGTTTCCTTTGCATTTTGGGACGAGAGCCGTTTTACCGATGTTGCATAAATTGTATAAAGCCTCACGAACATCCCATCGTTCACCATTTCATCGGTGTTATTATTTTACATGAGGATTATTCTCTTCTGTTGCACATTATTTCGGGCATTAATTTGTGGTGACTCAACGGCCTCATGTGCTTCATTGTTTATCTCAACATTTTTGGATGCCATTTTCAAATACTGCCACAAAACAAGTGTTAATTAATATATAACATATTATTCCTATACTCGATAGACCAATTAAATACCAAATAAACTTAGGTAGGTCATACTAGCGAAGGAATTCCCCGTCTCTCCCTCCTAGTTCTTGTCTCACATCTCACCAGGATCATATCCCTAAGCTTTGATACTAACCGTGACGCCCCAAAATAGGTATACATCACCCATCTTGAGTCACCAAATACATGGTACAAAATTCAAATACAACTTAATTATACAACAGTCGTGTAAAATACGACAAAACATAATCTAAGAGTTTTAATAAGAATATTGTCATCTAGACAATATCCACACTCAATAGAATCCTCATTACATTTATTATCACACTATTTAACAGAATAGTGAGGACTACTAATTCTATCATCTGGACCGTCACTCCATTCCCCGACTAGTCTCGACTACGTTCTCATTTCCTGAAGTTAACAATGAAAGAAAGGGTGAGCTCAACTAGCCTAGTAAGAAATATTATGACTAAGATAATGCAGAATAAATTATCATTAGTCTTCAACAATGTTAAACTGATAAAATACAATAGACATCAAGTTTAGCTAGCAATGAATAAGCAATCCATTAGAAGAGTCAAGTAGAGTATGATATCTACTATCTTCTATGATTTAAAATATTTTCATCAATTTTATCATTTGAGACTCGATTTTAATAAATAAACCAAATCATCGAGTCGTCCCTGTACTACGGGCCAAGGATATTCATTAAATCATCAATGGTTATGACTATACCGAATAATCCCTGGTCATAATCATACCAAAAATTGTCCATCAATGCACTACAGGCTACTGAGGACTTTTACCACATCATTTATAACATTACAGGTCATGATTATAACGAATAATCCCTAGTCATAATCATACCAAGTCCATCTATGCACGTAAGCCAAAGATGACTTTCATCACAATATAAGCACGAGGATGATGACAATGACATAATAATTCAATAAAACAAGTTCAAGAATAAATTTTAAAGATTTATAAGTTAATTTATCTTGAAATCAATTACGGCTAAATTGTCAACATGATACTGCTTTGTGGAGTAAAATTCAAGAATGCTAAGAAGAATATTTCCATGAAAAGATACTAGATGAAGCGCAAATATCCAGGATATTCTACTAATTTCATGGAGTATAGAAGCCAAAACTTTAACCAAATGAGTATCATAGAATATATAAAACTGCAAATGGATTTTAACCCGCCATGCGGTAATCCACGTAGACAGGTTATTCCAAGAGAATAATAAAGAATGGAACCAGGTCATGCGTAATCCACAGACAGGATATTCTAACAGAATAATAAAGAATTGAATAATGTAAGAATTTACCACGCATGCGATAGGCAAGCGCATAAAAGTTATTCTAATGTAATAATAAAGAATGGAACCAGTCTAGCGTAATCCTTATGATACATGATATTCCAAATGTAATAATAAAGAATGGAATAACAAAGAATTCACCGTGCATGCGATAGACCACACATGCACGTGTAATTTTAACGTAATAATAAAGAATGGAACCAAGTCCGGTATGTAATCCGCATGCATGATATTTCAATGAATAATAAAGAATGGAATAACAAAGAATTCACCATGTATGCGATAAGCCATGCACAGACGATAAAGTTATTCCAATGAATAATAAAGAATGGAACCAGTTCAGCGTAATCACGCATGCATGTGATATTCAAACAGAATAATAAAGAATGGAATAATAGAAGAATTTCACCATGTATGCGGTACTTTGCATTGACAGGTTATTCCAACATAATATTAAAGAATGGAATAACAGATGCTCTCTTCATGAATACGAAAGAAAAAATACCCCTTACCTTAGAAGAAACTAGATATTAGAATAGTGAGGTAGCAGACTTCTCTTCTTCTTTCTCTCTATAATAATTGCTCTAAAGCTTTAGTGAATTGGTGAGAAATGAAGGAAGAATGAGCTTCTATTTATAGGAAAATATAATTTCGATAATTGCACGTTTTAGGACTCGAAATATTACAGTACAATACCTTCAACTTTTCTTTCATTTTTAATTTAGTCCTGCAAGTATTATCAAACTTGCACCACCTCCCCTAATAGTAAATAATGTGAATCAATAGTTCAATCATGTGAATCAATAGTTATAATCATGTGAAAATATGAATTACAGTATAGTACCTCCATCTATACCTCTATTTTTAACTTAGCCATGCAAGTATTAACAATTTTACACCAACTCCCCTAATAGTACAAGAATATGAATCAATAGTACACACATGTGAACAAATAGTTATAATCATGTGAATTAATAGCAATTAATTACTCATTTATCCGGTTAATTACCCGACTGGTCAGTATAACTTCCAGACATCAATTAATATCGAAATAAATGTCGATATCCACTAACACTAATAATTCCAACCCAATAGAACTATCAATTTCATCTTTAATCAACATGAACTTATTCATCATTAATATTATAACTCACAATATTTAACAACTAGATCGTTCCCAGGATAGAGGGGGCTTTCCGATAAGGATTTCTCCTTATTGGCGCACAATTAGATGACCAAACCTCTTCTTGATAGAACTTCTAGACATTATAAATATTGCAATTTAATAATATGAATAACTTTGTCGTCTCAATTATTGATTTAATAATATATCATATAATGCATATGATACTGTGACAATAATCGAATCAATAATATGAGAGATATGATGCAACAATTAATATAGTAATAATTGAGTATAATTGAGTGACTTCTCACGTAAGCATCAATAATCAATACCGTGTGCTACTATGAAACCACACATATTACTGTACTTTTACTACCGTGTAGTTCAACAGTTTAATGGTAAAACTTCCGTCGTTATTTTTATAAAAAGATAATTATGTCATTTTCTAATTACGACAATAATTCCGTTGTGGGGTCCACCAATGATTGTGCCGTCGTACGAATATTCCCTATTAAAACGAATATTCCCCGACCAATCGAATATTATATAACCACTTGCTTACTTTGCAAAATTTATAAATATTATCCACAACTATAACATTATATCAAATCCACACCATAATATTCAAAAATATATTTCGAGAAAATTATTCTTTATTCATAAAAGTTGGGGTCTTACAATACTTGTTTCTTTCACTCGTGGTTCCTGGTCATAAGAGTCCTGGAAAGAACTTAGATGTTTACTTGAGACCTCTTATAGACGAGTTGAAGGTATTGTGGGAGGATGGAGTACAGACTTGGGATGTTTCAACGAAAACAAATTTCAACCTTAGGGCAGCGGTTATGTGGACTATAAGTGACTTCCCTGCTTATGGTATGTTAGCTGGATGGAGTACACATGGGAAGTTGGCTTGTCCGTATTGTATGGAGCATACAAAGTCGTTTATTCTATCAAAAGGTCGAAAGCCTTCTTTGGTTTCGATGTCATCGCTCGGTTCTTTAGGTAATTCACCCGTTTCGAAGAAATAGAGAACACTTCAGGAGAGGAAAGTAGACAATGATATGCCTCGCATCGCGATTGCTTTTGAACGGAGATGCGAGATCGTGTGATGAGATGCCACAAACATAATCAATGGGTTTGGTGAATCTCATAACTGGGTTCGGAGAAGCATCTTTTGGGAACTGGCTTATTGGTCTACAAATTTGATTCGTCATAATCTAGATGTGATGCATATTGAGAAGAATGTGTTTGACAATGTGTTTAACACCGTGATGAATGTTACGGGAAAGACAAAAGATAACGATAAGGCACGTTTGGACATGAAATGTAAGACCCCAACTTTTATAAATAATGAATAATTTTCTCGAAATATATTTTTTGAATATTATGGTGTTGATTTGATATAATGTTATAGTTGTGGGTAATAGTTACAAATTTTGCAAAGTAAGCAAGTGGTTATATAATATTTGATTGGTTGGGGAATATTCATTTTAACAGGGAATATTCGTACGATGACACAATCATTGGTGGACCCCACAACGGAAGTATTGTCGTAGTTAGAAAACGACATAATTATCTTTTATAAAAATAACTACATAAAGTGTTACCGTTAAAACCGTTGAACTACCCGATAGTAAAAGTACAAGAATACGCATGGTTGCATAGTAGCACATCAGATTGATTATTGATGCTTACGTGAGAAGTCACTCACTTATACTCAATTATTGCTACAAAGAAGAATCACGATCATATCTCTCATATTATTGATTCAATTATTATCACAAGAGTATCTTCGATAATATGTTATATTATTAAATCAATAATTGAAACGGCTAAAGTTATTCATATTATTATTTGCAATATCGACAATGTCTGTAAGTTCTCACAAGGAGAGGTTTGGTCACCTAATTGTGTGCCAATAAAAGAAATCCTTATCTGAAAGCCCCTCTTCCCGGGAATGACTCACAGATCGAAGATGTCTTGGGAGAAGTTTCAAGAATCGCTCAACGACAAGTACTTTCTCGAAAGTATTCGTCATACATGAAAGAGGTAGAGTTCATCAAGTCGAGCAAAACAACATGACCGTGTCACAAGACGGGCCAAGTTTGCCAATTTGTCCGGGGTCACGTCCCATTTGGTTGATAATGAGGAGAGAATGACGCTAATGTTTCTAAGAGGTTTGAAACCCGAGATACGCCAATATCTTATCTCTCATAAACCGTGTGTTTATATTCGGGATGTTATTAATAGGGCTCGCTTATTGAACGCGATAATGAGGCAACCTAACCAAAAGAGAGAAATTTTAAGCAAAATGATAATACTAGTGATAGTATCATCGAGCGGTGACAATAAGCGTGGAGGAATCAACATGCTGTAAATGGTAACCACTTGAGGGTGGTAATAATGGCCAAAATAATAAGAATGGACATTTCAAGAAGAGGAGATTCAACAATGATGGAAAGACGTCAAAGACCATCATCCCGTTGTTGTTAGGAAGGAGAACGACCACCTATTATATGCTTCTAAATGCGAGGGGAGGGACATATCAGTCCAAACTGCGCGATGCCATCCAAAGCATATTATAATTGTGGAAGAGAAGGACACCTAGCCCGATTTTGTCGTTCACCGAATACAAAGTCCAGCTGGAAAGGAGGCACCAAAGGTCGTCCCAGAAAAGTCAAAGCCAGTAGTGTAAGGGAGAGTGTTTGTTGTGACCTCCCAAAAAGCAAGGAACCCGAATACGGTCATCACGGGTAAGCTTATCATAAACTCTAGCGAAGTATATACCTTATTTGATACAGGTTCTACCCATTCTTTTATTTCTCTTACTTGCGCTTAACGTTTAAAATTGACTCCGGAGAAATTGGACTTTGACTTAGCTGTTGAAACTCCGTTGGGAGAAACCTTCATTACATCCACTGTTTATAAGTCTTGTTTGGTTCAAATCGGTATCCTCACATTACCTGTCGATCTTATTTCATTGAAAATACTTGCATTTGACGTAATTATATAGATTGATTGGTTAACTACTCATCATGCAAAAATTAATTATTTTCGTAAGGTTGTTGGCTTTCATATTCCTAACCAACCTATTATGCCAATTCAAGCAACCAAACCATTAAAATCAATCACTGTCATCTCAAGCCATAAAGCTATTCGTTTATTGAAAAACGGATGTCAAGCTTTCTTAGCTCATGTCACGGATCTAAACAAAAATACGTCAATTTTGAATGATATTTCTCTTGTTAATGAATTTCCTGACGTATTCCCTGAAGAACTTCCTGGCCTACCCCCGGAGCGTGAAATTGAATTTTATATCGACCTTGAACCCGGTACAAAACCTATTTCCAAAGCCCCATATCGAATGGCTCCTATTGAACTTCAGGAGTTAAAGACCCAACTGTAGGAATTGTTAGACATTTGCTTTATTCGTCCTAGTATTTCTCTTTGGGGTGCTCCTGCTCTATTCGTGAAAAAGAAGGATGGGAGTACGCGACTTTGTATTGATTATCTGGAGTCGAACCATGTCACCATCAAAATAAATATCCGTTGCCCACGTATTGATGACCTGTTTGACCCGGTTTAAGGCGCCAAATTCTTTTTAAAGATTGATCTTCGTCTTGATATCACCAATTGAAGATTTAACCGATGACATTCCAAAACGGCTTTTTTAACTCCCAGACGGCATTATGAATTCCTAGTCATGTCTTTTGGATCGACTAATGCTCCCGCCGCCTTCATGGATATGATAAAATTTAGTATTCAAGGATTATTTGGATCACTTTGTGGTCGCCTTCATTGATAAAATCCTTATTTATTCCAAAAGCCGTGAAGATCATGAGCAACACTTGAGGCTGATACTCCAAAAGCTTCGTTAATATAAGCTTTATGCCAAGTTGAAGAAATGCGAGTTCTAGCTTGAGGAAGTAGCATTCCTTGGGCACGTGGTATCAAGTCATGGAATATCTTTTGACCCAGCAAAGATTAAATATATTCAAAGGTGGGAGCAACCTAAATCAGTGACCGAAGTACGTAGCTTTCTCGGCTTAGCTGGTTATTATCGGAGATTCGTGGAAGGGTTTTCTCGAATCGCTACTCCCTTAACCCAGCTGACTTGGAAAGATACAAAATTCGGTTGGAGTGAGGAATGCGAGAAGAGTTTTCAAGAACTCAAGAGGAGGCTAATTTCAGCACCTGTTTTGACAATACCATCTAGCTCGGAGGGATTCGTCATCTACAGTGATGCTTCGGGCAAAGGGTTAGGATGTGTTCTCATGCAACATGGGAAAGTCATAGCCTATGCCTCTCGACAACTCAAAGAATATGAAAGGAATTATCCTACTCATGATTTAGAGTTGGCAGCAGTCGTTTTTGCACTAAAGATTTGAAGGCATTACTTGTATGGGGAGAAAGTGGAGATCTTTACGGATCATAAAAGCCTCAAATATTTCTTTACTCAAAAGGAACTCAACATGCGACAATGACGTTGGCTTAAACTGTTGAAAGATTATGATCATACCATCCAATACCATCCCGGTAAAGTTTAACGTGGTAGCCGACGCATCGAAGTAAGATCATACGCGGTACGAGTGTGATATTGACAACGCAAAGGCCCATTTTGTGTGACTTGCAAAGGATGGAGATAGAGTTAAATACTCCAGGGACCCATGTGATGATGGAAAATATACGAGTAGAACTGATTTTAATTGATAAAGTTAAAGTTGCTCAAGCTACAGACCTGGAGCTGATGCGTATGAGGAAGAAAGTGCAAGAAGGTGCTATGCCGGAAGCAAGAATCGATAAAGAAGGAATACTTCGAGTCAACTCCAGACTATGTGTTCCTAACAACCCTGATTTAAAGTATAGAATCATGATGGAGGCGCACAACACACCGTTTGCAATCCATCCTGGGAGTACCAAAATGTTTCGTGATCTTCGTCATACATTTTGGTGGAGCAATATGAAGAGAGAGATAGGGTTGTTTATCTCAAGGTGTCTAACTTGTCAACGAGTCAAGGTGGAGCTTCAAGTGCCAAAAGGTCCATTGCAACCACTTGAAATTCCAGAATGGAAGTGGGAGCACATTACCATGGATTTCAAGCATCGGTCTTCCCAAGGTTTCTCAAGGCATAGATGCGATTTGGGTCATTGTTGATAGATTGACCAAGTCTGCTCATTTCTTACCGATACGAGAAACTTATACACTTGAACGTCTTTCTCGTATGTATATAAACGAGATTGTAAGATTGCATGGTATGCCAGTATCCATAGTTTTTGATCGAGACCCAAGATTCACTTCAAGATTTTGGGTTAGTTTGCAAAAAGCTATGGGCACGGATTTACGATTTAGTTCAGCATATCATCCTCAGTCGGACGGACAATCAAAGAGGACTATTCAAACTCTTGAAGATTTATTAAGACTCGTGTCCTCGACTTCAAGAGGAAGTTGGGACAAGTTTCTACAGATTGGTGGAGTTTTCATACAACAACAGTTATCAAGCAAGTATTGGATTGGCTCCATTCAAGCCAGTATGGAAGAAAGTGTCGCTTCCAAAGATATCTTTGGGATGAGGTGGGTGAAGCAACGCTTTTGGGACCAAGTTGGTACGTATGACTACGAAAAAGATTCAAACGATCCGACAACGATAAAAACCTCACAAGATCGATAAAAGAGTTATGCTGATCTTCATCAAAAGGACGTGGAATTCGATATTGGAGATCATGTGTTGTTACGTGTTGCTCCATGGAAAGGAGTTACGAGATTCGAAAAGAGTGGAAAGCTCAATCCTCGATTTATTGGCCCATTTTTAATCCTCGAACAGGTAGGAACTGTGGCCTATAGACTCGCTTTACCGCCAAGTATGTCCCGTGTTCATAATGTTTTTCACATATTTATGTTACGTAAATATGTGAAAGACCCGAACCACATTATTGAGTTAGAACCTGACAAAATAGCGGAAGATTTAACATATGAGGAGGTTCCTGTTAAAATCTTGGATAAAAAGGAGCATATTCTATGCTCCAAGGTTATACCTCAAGTCAAAGTTTTGTGGAGGAATCACGGTGTTGAGGAAATGACCTGGGAGTTAGAATCTGAAATGAAATCAAGGTATCCTTACCTCTTCGACATACCAGGTACGTACCCTAATTTTGAGGGCAAAATTTCATAAGAAGGGGAGGTTGTAAGACCCCAACTTTTTTTCTTAATAAAGATGGGTTTTCTATAAATATCATTTTTTTTATAGAATGAATTTGATATAATATTATAGTTGTGGGTAATATTTATAAATTTTGCTAAGTATGCAAGTTGTTATAAAATATTCGATTGGTTAGGGAATATTCTTTTTGTCGGAATATTCGCATAATCGACAATAATCATTGGTGGACCCCATAATAGAATTATTCATCGGATCGAGAAAACGATAAAAATATTTTATAAATAACTATGAGGTGTTATTGTTAAAACCGCTGAACTACCCGGTAGTAAAAGTACGAAGAATACGCGTGGTAGCATAAAGTAGCACACAGATTGATTATTGATGCTTACGTGAGAAGTCACTTAGTTATACTCAATTATTGCTACAAGAATTGTGCGATCATATCTCTCATATTATTGATTCGATTATTGTCACAAGATCATCTCGTGCATTATATGTAATATTATTAAATCAATAATTGAGATGACAAAGTTATTCATATTATTAAATTGTAATATTTACAATGTCTAGAAGTTCTGACAAGGAGAGCTTTGGTCACCTAATTGTGCGCCAATAGGGAGAAATCCTTATTGGAAAGACCCCTCTTTCCTGGGAACAACCTGGTTGCTAAATATTGTGAGTTATAATATTAATGATGAATAAGTTCGTGTTGATTAAAGATGAATTTGATAGTTTCATTATGTTGGGATTATTTGTGTTAGTAGAAATCGACATCTATTCCGATGATAATTGATGTCTGGAGGTTATATTGTTCAATCGGGTATTCGAAAAACTTTTCATGTCAGAGTACTATTCACGAATTACTATTCATGAGTTACTATTCACGAGTTACTATTTACCGGTTACTATTCACTCTAGTATTGTGCATTCGGGTATTTGGGTACAATATTATTCCATGAGGAGATGTGCTAATTTTTCAGACCGTTGGTTGAAGTTATATTAGTGAATCAATATGGACCGCTGGTGGAAAGTTATAATAGTGAATCAATATGGATCACTGGTTTAAAGTTTTAATAGTAAATCAGTATGGACCGTTGTTTTAAGTTTTAATAGTAAATCAATCTAAACCGTCTGTTTAAAAGTAAATCAATCTGGACCGTTCAGAAATTAGTTACTATTCAATCCATTCTTCTATAAATAAGCTCATTCCTTCATTATTTCTTACTTAATTCAATTCAAACTCTGTGAGAGAGAAATTATAGTAGAAAGAAGAAGAGTATTTCGCTACTTCACTACTTCGATATCCAAAGGTCTTTTTACGGTAAGGGGTGTTATTTCTTTTGTATTCATGAAGAGAACTTCTATTATTCCATCTTTATTATTCTCGTTGAATAACTCGATAACGCGGACTTCTATACTTGGTGAAATCCTTATTTTATTCCATTCTTTATTATTCATTTGAATATCCTGTTTGTGCATTTTACGTGGGACTGGTTCCGTATTTATTATTCTCGTTGGAATAACTCTACTGTGTATATCTATCATATGCCCGGTGATTTCTTTTGTTATTCCATTTCTTATTATACTTAGTTGGTTAAAGTTTTGACTTCTATACTCCATGAAATTAGTGGAATATCCTCGATATTTCAAGGCTTCATCCAAAGATCTTTTCATGAAAATATTCTTCCGAGCATTCTTGAATTTTACTCTACAAAGAAGTATCATGTCGATAATTGGACGTTATTAGTTTCTCGGATAAATTAATTCGTGAACTTATTTTATCAATTCTTATATCATTGTCATCATCCTCATGTTTATATTTTTTTAAAGTCATCTGTGGCCTTTAGTGCATAGATGGACTTGGTATGATTATGACCTGTGGATTATTCTAAGTATAATCACGACCGTAATGTTACAAATGATGTGGTAAAAGTCCTCATTGGCCCATAGTGCATTGATGGACGCTTGTTGGCATGATCTTGACCATTGATGAATACACGAATATCCTGGCCCGTAGTGCATGGATAATTTATGGTCGTATTCTAATGAATATCCTCGTCAGAAAGTGCGTGGATGATGTGGATTATTTATTGTCGAGTCTCAACGATAAAAGTGATGAAAAACTTTTTAAATCATGAAAGATAGTAGATTTTATTCTCTACTTGACTCTTTTAATAGATTGCTTATTCCATCAGTAGTTAAACTTGTTGTCTATTGTATTGTATCGCTTAACATTGTTCAAGGCTAATGATAATTTATCCCGCATTATCTTAGTCATAATATTTCTTATCGGGCTAGTTGAGCTCACCTTTCTTTCACCGTTCTCTTCTGTGAAATGAGAACGTAGCAGGACTAATGGGGGACCTAAGTGATGGTCCAGATGATAGCATTAGTAGTCCTCATTATTCTATTAAATTGTGTGATAATAATTGTAATGAGGACTTATTCTGAGAGTGGATATTGTCTAGAAGACAATATTAGTATTAAAACTCATAGCTTTTGTTGTATATTTAAGATTGTATTTGTATTCTGTACCATGTATCTGGCGACCCAAGATGGGTGATGTATACCTATTTTGGGGGCGTCATAATTCCTACTCGATCGAGGATTAAAAATGGGCCAATGAATTGAGGATTGAGCTTTCCTCTCTTTCCAAATCTTGTAACTCCTTTCCATGGAGCAACACGTAATAACACATGATCTCCAATATTGAATTCCACGTCTTTTCGATGAAGATCAGCATAACTCTTTTGTCGATCTTGTGAGGTTTTTATACGTAGTCGAATCGTTTGAATCTTTTTCGTAGTCATACGTACCAAATTTGGTCCCAACAACGTTTCTTCACCCACATCATCCCAGCATACTGGAGAGCAACACTTTCTTCCATAAAACGCCCCAAATAGAGCCATGCCAATACTTGCTTGATAACTATTGTTGTAGGAAAACTCCACCAATGGTAAGAACTTGTCCCAACTACCCTTGAAGTCAAGAACACAGAGTCTTAATAAATCTTCAAGAGTTTGAATAGTCCTTTCCGACTGCCCATCCGTTTGTGGATGATATGCCGAACTAAATCGTAAATCCGTGTCCATAGCTTTTTGCAAACTAACCCAAAATCTTGAAGTGAATCTTGCGTCTCGATCAGAAACTATGGATACTGGTATACCATGCAATCTTACGATCTCGTTTATGTACATACTAGCAAGACGTTCAAGTGTAAAAGTTTCTCGTATCGGTAAGAAATGAGCAGACTTGGTCAGTCTATCAATAATGACCCAAATTGCATTTATTCATTGAGAAACCTTAGGAAGACCAGTAACGAAATCCATGGTAATGTGCTCCCACTTCCATTCTAGAATTTCAAGTGGTTGTAATGGACCTTTTGGCACTTGATGCTCCGCCTTGACTCGTTGACAAGTTAGACACCTTGAGATAAACCCTGCTATCTCTCTCTTCATATTGCTCCACCAAAATGTTTATCGAAGATCACGATACATTTTGGTACTCCCAAGATGGATTGCAAATGGTGTGTTGTGCGCCTCCATCATGATTTTTTTACTTCAAGTTAGAATAGTTAGGAACACAAAGTCTGGAGTTGACTCGAAGTATTCCTTCTTCATCGAATCTTGCTTCCGGAATAACACATTCTTTCACTTTCTTTTTATACGATCACCCGTGTCCGTAGTTTTGAAAGCAGCCTTTTAACTTTATCGATTAAAGTTGGTTCCACTCGTATATTCGCCATCATCACATGGGTACCTAGAGTCTTTAACTCTATTTCCATCCCTTCCAAGTCATACAAAATGGGTCTTTGCGTTGACAATATTGCACTCGTACCCGCATATGATCTTCTACTCAATGTGTCAGCTACTACGTTCGCTTTTCCAGGATGTTATTGGATGGTATGATCATAATCTTTCAACAGCTCAAGTCATCGTCGTTGCCGCATGTTGAGTTCCTTTTGAGTTAAGAAATATTTGAGGCTTTTATGATCCCAGATAGATCTCCACCTTCTCTCCCATGTAATGCCTCCAAATCTTAAGCGTTAAAAACGATCATTGCTAACTCTAGATCATGAGTAGGATAATTCCTCTCATATTCTTTGAGTTGTCGAGAGGCATAGGCTATGACTTTCCCATGTTGCATGAGAACACATCCTAACCCTTTGCCTGAAGCATCACTGTAGATGACAAATCCCTCCGAGCCAGATGACAAATCACTGTAGATGACACATCCTAACTCTTTTCACATTCCTCGCTCCAACCAAATTTTGTATCTTTTCGAGTCAGCTGAGTTAATGGAGTAGCGATTCGAGAAAACCCTTCTACGAATTTCAGATAATAACCAGCTAAGCCGAGAAAGCTATGTACTTCGTTCACTGACTTAGGTTGCTCCCATCTTTGAATTGCTTCAATCTTAGCCGGGTCAACAGATATTCCATGATTTGATATCACGTGCCCAAGGAATGCAACTTCCTCAAGCCAGAACTCGCATTTCTTCAACTTGGCATAAAGCTTATTTTCACGAAGCATTTGGAGTGTCAGCCTCAAGTGTTAATCATGGTCTTCGCGAGTTTTGGAGTATATGAGGATGTCATCAATAAAGATGACCATAAATTCAGCAAAATATTCCTTGAATACTCGGTTCATCATATCCATGAAGGCAGCAGGAGCATTAGTCAATCCAAAAGACATGACTAGGAATTCATAATGCCCGTACCGAGTTCTGAAAGCAGTCTTTGAAATGTCATCAGTTTTAATCTTCAACTGAGGATATCCGGAACGAAGATCAATCTTTGAAAAGAATTTAGCTCCTTGCAACTGATTAAACAGGTCATTAATGCGAGGCAACGGGTACCTATTTTTGATGGTGACATGATTCAACTCCCGATAATCAATACAAAGTCGCATACTTCCATCTTTCTTCTTTACGAATAGAACAAGAGCACCCCAAGGAGACGTACTAGGACGAATAAAACCGATGTCTAACAATTCCTGTAGTTGGGTTTTTAACTCCTGAAGTTCAATAGAAGCCATTCGATATGGGGCTTTGGAAATGGGTTTTGTACCGGATTCAAGGTCGATACAAAATTCAACTTCACGCTCTGGGGGTAGGCCAGGAGGGAATACGTCAGGAAATTTATTAACAATAGAAATATCATTCAAATCTGACGTATCTTTATTTAAATCCGTGACATGGGCTAAGAAAGCTTGACATCCATTTTTTAATAAACGAATAGCTTTATGACTTGATATGATAGTGATTGATTTTAGTGGTTTGGTTGCTTGAATTCGCATATAATAGGTTGGTTAGGAATATGAAAGCTAACAACCTTACAAAAATGATCGATTTTAGTATGATGAGTAGTTAACCAATCAGCCCCTAAAATCACATCAAATGCAAGTATTTTCAAAGAAATAAGATCGACAGGTAACGTGCGGTTACCGATTTGAATCAAACAAGACTTATAAACCGTGGATGTAATGAAGGTTTCTCCCAACGGAGTTTCAACAGATAAGTCAAAGTCTATTTTCTATGGAGTCAAATTTAAACATTGAGCGCAAGTAGGAGAAATAAAGGAATGGGTAGAACCGGTATCAAATAAAGTATAAACTTCGCTAGAGTTTATGATTAGCTTACCCGTGATCACCTCGTAATCTGCCTCTGCTCGCAACATGAAGGTGGCAAAGGGAACCTTTTGCTCCTCGGAGCATCCTAAGACATCAAATATCTTGTTGATTTGCTTTATCCACGTCTCCGCCTTAAGTGGTTTTGGCTCTCCAAAAAACTCCGGTGGTCCCAGCTCCTTGAACTGCTTAGCGATGACCGTCCGAGAGATGTCAATGTTTCCACCTGCATTTTGGACAGGAGCCGCTTTCGCCTGATGTTGCATGAATTGTATAAAGCCTCTGAACATCCCATCATTCACCATTTCATCGGTGTTATTGTGTACATGAGGATTATTGTCTTCCTGTTGCACATTATCCTGGGCATTAATTTGTCGTGACTCAACGGTCTCATGTGCTTCATTGTTTATCTCAACATTTTTGGATGCCATTTTCAAATACTGCCACAAAACAAGTGTTAATTAACTTATCACATATTATTCCTATACTCTGACCGACCAATTAAATACCAAATAAACTTAGGTAGGTCATACTAGCGAAGGAATTCCCCGTCTCTCCCCTCCTAGTTCTTGTCTCACATCTCAGCCAGGGATCATATCCCTAAGCTTTGATACCAACTGTGACGCCCCCAAAATAGGTATACATCACCCATCTTGAGTCACTAAATACATGGTACAAAATTCAAATACAACTTAATTATACAACAAATGCGGTAAAATACGACAAAACATAATCTAAGAGTTTTAATAAGAATATTGTCATCTAGACAATATCCACACTCAATGGAGTCCTCATTACATTTATTATCACACTATTTAATAGAATAGTGAGGACTACTAATGCTATCATCTCTGATCACTCTGTTCCCGACTAGTCTCTTGCCACGCTCTCATTTCAAGAGAATAAAGTGAAAGAAAGGGTGATAAAATACAATAGACATCAAGTTTAAGCTGCAATGAATAAGCAATCCATTAGAAGAGTCAAGTAGAGCATGATATCTACTATCTTCTATGATTTAAAATATTTTCATCAATTTTATCTTTGAGACTCGATTAATAAATAAACCACATCATCGAAGTCAATTCTCGCACTACGCCAAGGATATTCATTAAATCATCAATGGTTATGACTATACCGAATAATCCTCGGTCATAATCATACCAAAAATTGTCCATCAATGCACTATGTGCTATCGAGGACTTTTACCACATCATTTATAACATTACAGTCATGATTATCCGAATAATCCTCGGTCATAATCATACCAAGTCCATCTACGCACGTAAGCCAAAGATGACTTTCATCACAATATAAGCATGAGGATGATGACAATGACATAATAATTCAATAAAACAAGTTCAAGAATAAATTTTAAAGATTTATAAGTTAATTTATCTTGAAATCAATTACGCCTAAAATTGTTAACATGATATCGCTTTCAGGAATAAAATTCAAGAATGCTCGTAAGAATATTTCCATGAAAAGATACTGGGATGAAGCGAAATATCCGTGATATTCTACTAATTTCATGGAGTATGTAAGCTCAAACTTTAACCAAACGAGTATCATAGAATATATAAATCGCAAATGGATTTTCACCCGCCATGTGATAATCCACGTAGATAAGTTATTCCAAATGTAATAATAAAGAATGGAACCAGTCACGTCACGTAATCCACGCATGTGATATTCCAATGTAATAATAAAGAATTGAATAATGTAAGAATTTACCGTGCATGCGATAGATAGATCAGCATGCATGATTATTCCAATGTAATAATAAAGAATGGAACTGTGTCTAGCGTAATCCGCATGCATATGATATTCCAAATGTAATAATAAAGAATGGAATAACAAAGAATTCACCATGCATGCGATAATCGCATGCATGTGTAATTTTAACGTAATAATAAAGAATGGAACCAGTGTCTAGCGTAATCGCATGCATATGATATTTCAACAGAATAATAAAGAATGGAATAACAAAGAATTCACCATGCATGCGATAGACCGCACAGACAAGTTATTCCAACTGAATAATAAAGAATGGAACCAGGTCTAGCGTAATCCGCACAGACAGGATAATCAAATAGAATAATAAAGAATGAAATAATAGAAGAATTTTACCATGTATGCGGTACTTCACATAGACAGGTTATTCCAACATAATAATAAAGAATGGAATAACAGAAGCTCTCTTCATGAATACAAAAGAAATAATACCCCTTACCTTAGAAGAAACTAGATATTAGAATAGTGAGGTAGCAGACTTCTCTTCTTCTTCCTCTCTATAATTTCCCTCTATAATAATTGCTCTAAAGCTTAGTGAATTGGTGAGAAATGAAGGAAGAATGAGCTTCTATTTATAGAAAATATAATTTCGATAATTTCACGTTTTGGGGCTCAAAATATTACAGTACAATACCTTCAACTTTTCTTTCATTTTTAATTTAGTTCTGCAAGTATTATCAAACTTGCACCACCTCCCCTAATAGTAAATAATGTGAATCAATAGTTTAATCATGTGAATCAATAGTTATAATCATGTAAAAATATGAATTACAGTATAGTACCTCCATCTATACCTCTATTTTTAACTTAGCCATGTAAGTATTATCAATTTTACACCAACTCCCCTAATAGTACAAGAATGTGAATCAATAGTACACACATGTGAATAAATAGTTATAATCATGTGAATTAATAGCAATTAATTACTCATTTATCCGGTTAATTACCCGACTGGTCAGTATAACTTCCAGACATCAATTAATATCGAAATAAATATCGATATCCACTAACACTAATAATTCCAACACAATAGAACTATCAATTTCATCTTTAATCAACACGAACTTATTCATCATTAATATTATAACTCACAATATTTAACAACTAGGTCGTTCCCAGGAAAGAGGGGGCTTTCCGATAAGGATTTCTCTTTATTGGTGCACAATTAGATGACCAAACCTCTCCTTGACAGAACTTCTAGACATTGTAAATATTGCAATTTAATAATATGAATAACTTTGTCGTCTCAATTATTGATTTAATAATATATCATATAATGTAGATGATACTGTGACAATAATCGAATCAATAATATGAGAGATATGATGCAGGAATTACTGTAGCAATAATTGAGTATAATTGAACGACTTCTCACGTAAGCATCAATAATCAATACCATGTGCTACTATGCAACCACGCGTATTACTGTACTTTTACTACCGTGTAGTTCAACAGTTTAATGGTAAAACTTCCGCCGTTATTTTTATAAAAAGATAATTATGTCATTTTCTAATTACGACAATACTTCCGTTGTGGGGTCCACCAATGATTGTGTAAATGCATTTAATATTCCTGTTAAAATGAATATTCCCAGACCAATCGAATATTATATAACCACTTGCTTACTTTGCAAAATTTGTAAATATTACCCACAACTATAACATTATATCAAATCAACACCATAATATTCAAAAATATATTTTGAGAAAATTATTCTTTATTCATAAAAGTTGGGGTCTTACAATACTTGTTTCTTTCACTCGTGGTTCCTAGTCCTAAGAGTCCTGGAAAGAACATAGACGTTTACTTGAGACCTCTTATAGACGAGTTGAAGGTATTGTGGGAGGATGGAGTACAGACTTGGGATGTTTCAACGAAAACAAATTTCAACCTTAGGGCAGCGGTTATGTGGACTATAAGTGACTTCCCTGCTTATGGTATGTTAGCTGGATGGAGTACACATGGGAAGTTGGCTTGTCCGTATTGTATAGAGCATACAAAGTCGTTTAATCTATCAAAAGGCTCAAGCCTTGGTTGGTTTGATCATCATCGCTTGCTGCTTGCATTAATTCACCCGTTTCGAAGAAATAGAGAACACTTCAGGAGAGGAAAAGTAGACAATGATAGGCATGCATCGCGATTGTCGGGAACGGAGATGCGAGATCGTGTGATGAGATGCCACAAACATAATCAATGGGTTTGGTGAATCTCATAACTGGGTTCGGAGATGCATCTTTTGGGAACGGCCTTATTGGTCTACAAATTTGATTCGTCATAATCTAGATGTGATGCATATTGAGAAGAATGTGTTTGACAATGTGTTTAACACCGTGATGAATGTTACGGAAAAGACAAAAGATAACGATAAAGCACGTTTGGACATAAAATGTAAGACCCCAACTTTTATGAATAATGAATAATTTTCTCGAAATATATTTTTTGAATATTATGGTGTGGATTTGATATAATGTTATAGTTGTGGGTAATAGTTACAAATTTTGCAAAGTAAGCAAGTGGTTATATAATATTCGATTAGTTGGAGAATATTCGTTTTAACGGGGAATATTCGTACGACGACACAATCATTGGTGGACCCCACAACGGAAGTATTATCGTAGTTAGAAAATGACAGAATTATCTTTATATAAAAATAACGGCGAAAGTGTTAAAGTTAAAACTGTTAAACTACCCGATAGTAAAAGTACAGTAATACGCGTGGTTACATAGTAGCACACGGTATTGATTATTGATACTTACGTGATAAGTCACTCAGTTATACTCAATTATTGCTAC
This sequence comes from Panax quinquefolius, assembly GCA_020205615.1. Lineage (NCBI taxonomy): Eukaryota > Viridiplantae > Streptophyta > Magnoliopsida > Apiales > Araliaceae > Panax > Panax quinquefolius. The sequence continues at coordinate 47,338,433 of CM035156.1, forward strand.
AGTAATTGCTGCATTATATCTCTCATATTATTGATTCAATTATTATCACAGTATCATCTGTATAATATGTTATATTATTAAATCAATAATTGAGACGGCAAAGTTATTCATATTATTATTTGCAATATTGACAATGTCTAGAAGTTCTGTCAAGGAGAGATTTGGTCACCTAATTGCGTGCCAATAAGGAGAAATCCTTATCGGAAAGCCCCCTCTTTTCTAGGAACGATCTGGTTGTTAAATATTGTGAATTATAATATTAATGATGAATAATTTCGTGTTGATTAAAGAAGAAATTGATTGTTCTATTGTGTTGAAATTATTAGTGTTAGTGGAAATCGACATTTATTTCGATAATAATTGATGTCTAGAGGTTATATTGACCAATCGGGTAATTAATCGGATAAATGAGGAATTAATTGCTATTAATTCACATGATTATAACTATTTATTCACATATGTGTACTATTGATTCACATTCTTGTAATATTAGGGGAGGTGGTGCAAGATTGATAATACTTGCATGAATAAGTTAAAAATGGAGGTATAGATGGAGGTACTATAATGTAATTCATATTTTCACATGTCTAGCTAGAACTATTGATTCACATGATTTACTATTGATTCATGTGATTTACTATTAGGGGAGGTGGTGCAAGTTTGATAATACTTGCAGGACTAAATTAAAAATAAAGGAAAAGAGGAAGGTATTATTCTGTAATATTTTGAGCCCCAAAACGTGCAATTATCGAAACTATATTTTCCTATAAATAGATGCTCATTCTTCCTTCATTTTTCACCAATTCACTAAAGCTATAGAGCAATTATTATAGAGAGAAAGAAGATGAGAAGTCTCAACACCTCACTATTTCAAAGATCCAGCTTTTTTTCTAAGGTAAGGGGTATTATTCTTTCGTATTCATGAAGAGAGTTATTTTCTTTCAATACTCGTAAGGGTTGTTATTCTATTCTTTATTATTATGTTGGAATAACCTGTCTATGCGAAGTACCGCATACATGGTGAAATTCTTCTGTTATTCAATCCTTTATTTTTCTATTAGAATAACCTGTTTGTGCGGTCTATCGCATGCCTGGTGAATTATGTTGTTATTCCATTCTTTATTATTCTGTTGGAATATCCGTCATGCGTGCGATTACGCAAGACCTAGTTCCATTCTTTATTATTATTCGTTGGAATATCTTGTTCGTGCATGCGGATTACATGACCTTGTTCCATTCTTTATTATTCATTGGAATATCCTGTTTTGTGCATTATTACGCATTTGACTCGGTTCCATTCTTTATTATTCGCTGGGAATAACTTTTATGCATGCGGTGATATCGCATGCATGGTGAATTCTTTCGTTATTCCATTCTTTATTATTACATTGGAATAACTCGCCTATGTGAATTACCGCACGCATGGTGAATGATCCTTTGTATTCATTCCTTATTAAATTGTGGGAATGATGCATCGCTCGTGGATTACCGCATGGCGAAGTAAAATCCATTCATAGCTTCATATATTCTATTATACTTAGTTGGTTAAGTTTTGGCTTCTATATTCCATGAAATTAGTAGAATATCCTGGATATTTTTGCTTCATCTAATATCTTTTCATGGAAACATTCTTCTGAGCATTCTTGAATTTTACTCCACAAAGCAGAATCATGTTGACAATTTGGACGTTATTGGTTCCTGGATAAATTAATTTATAAATCTTTAAAATTTATCCTTGAACTTGTTTTATTGAATTATTAGGTCATTGTCATCATCCTCATGCTTATATTGTGATGAAAGTCATCTTTGGCTTACGTGCATAAATGGACTTTGTATGATTATGACCAGGGATTATTCGGTATAATCATGACCGTAATGTGACGAATGATGTGGTGAAAGTCATCATTGGCCTATAGTTCATTGATGGACAGTTGTTGGTATGATTATGACCAAGGATTATTCGGTATAATCATGACCATTGATGATTACATGAATATCCTTAGCCGTGGTGCAGGGATGATTTGATTTTATTTATTAAACTGAGTCTCAGTGATAAAGTTGATGAAAATTTTTTTAAATCATAGAAGATAGTAGATTTTATGCTCTACTTGACTCTTCTAATGGATTGCTTATTCCACTGCAGTTGTTGATCTAAAACTTGTTGTCTATTATATTCTATCAGTTGTTATACTGTTGAAGGCTAAGAATAATTTATTTTGCATTATCTTAGTCATAATATTTCTTACTGGGCTAGTTGAGCTCACCCTTTCTTTCACTGTTCTCTTCAGGAAATGAGAATATAGCTGGGACGAGTCGGGGAACGGAGTGACGATCCAGATGATAGCATTAGTAGTCCTCACTATTCTGTTCAATAATGTGATAATAAATATAATGAGGACTCCATTGAGTGTGGATATTGTCAAGATGACAAAATTTGTATTAAAACTCATAGCATATGTTTTGTCGTATTTTACACGACAGTTGTATAATTAAGTTTTTATTTGTATTTTGTACCATGTATTTGGCGACTCAAGATGAGTGATGTATACCTATTTTGGGGGCGTCACATGAAAGATATTTGTAAGCGTCCTGGATTAGAATTGTATGAATCTCCTAATGGTAAGATTGTCAAACCGCATGCACGGTACACATTGTCCAAAAAGCAAGTTGAAGATGTGTGCACATGGGTTAAGTCTCTGAAACTACCAGATGGATATGCGTCAAACATTGCAAGGTGTGTTACGGGTGGGAAATTGCAAGGGATGAAGAGTCATGACTATCATATGTTCATGGAGAGACTCATGCCTATAGCATTTCGGGATCTGCTTGATAAACCAATATGGGATGCTTTAACGGATCTTAGTCGTTTCTTCAAAGACTTATGTTCAAAATCATTAAATGAGAAGGACATGTCTATACTTGAGAAGAACATCATAGAGATCACGTGTAAACTGGAAAAAATATTCCCACCCGATTTTTTTGACTCCATGGAGTATTTGCAAATCCATCTTCCTTATAAAGCTCATGTTGGGGGTCCAGTTCAATATAGATGGATGTACCCTTTCTAGAGGGTGATGCAAAACCTTAAGAGGAAGGTGAAGAATAGAGCTTATGTCGAGGGGTCGATATGTGAGGCATACAGTTTCGATGAGATATCTAAGTTTGTCTCAGACTATTTTCCAAACGAAGTCTTGACAAAGGCCAATCGAGTATCGAGACATGATGATGGGGGAAATGTTGAACTAAATGGCCGACTCTCTGTATTTGGTCTATCGGGCCGCGCTTATGGAAAAGGGAAGCGCATATTCCTCTCTGAGCAAGAATTACATGCTGCACATACTTACATTCTTCTTAATTATGAGGAGATTGATTTAATTTGTGAGGTACACATGTAAACTTGATAATTTATCTTTTAAGTTGAAAATTTATTCCAATATGTTAATGTTTATAACATGGTATAGATTGTACGATGACGAGTTAAAAGTGAAGAATCCATCATAACTGATAAAGATATTCAAATCAATCGTGATAAAAAAATTTGCACTTTGGCTAAAGGACAAAGTAAGTTCAATTTCTTAAGCACGACATGTAACGCCCCCAAAATTAGGTATACGTCACCCATCTTGGGTCGCCACTTACATGGTACATAAATTCAAATACAACTTACTTAACCTAAGCGTAGGTAATAATACGATATAAACCGTGAGTTTGAATACAAATATTGTCTACTAGATATTATACAAACTCAAAAGGAGTCCTCATTACAACTATTATCACACTATTTCACGAGAATAGTGAGGACTACTAATGCTATCCTCTCGGACCATTACTTCGTTCCCCGACTCGTCCCGCCTATGTTCTCATTTCAAGAGAACGGTGAAAGAAAGGGTGAGCTCAACTAGCCCAAGAAGAAATATTATGACTAAGATAATGCGAGAATAAATTATCATTAGCCTTCAACAAAGATGTTAAACCGATAAAATACAATAGACAAACCGGTTTAACTACAATGAATAAGCAATCCATTAAAAGAGTCAGTAGAGAATAAAGTCTACTATCTTTTAGGTTTTAAAAGGTTTTCATCAATTTTTATCATTTGAGACTCGACTTAATAAATAAACCACCACATCTAATCATCCCCGCACCATGGTCAAGGATTTTCATCAAATTATCAATGGTCACGACTATACCGAATCACCCCCTCGGTCATAATCATACCAAAACTATCCATCATCGCATTACAGAGCCATCGAGGACTTTTGTCACATCATTTATATCAAGTCATGATTATACCGAATGATCCTCGGTCATAATCATACTAAGTTCATCTATGCACGTAAGCCAAAGATAACATAATATATCATGAGGATGATGACAATGACATAATAATTCAATAAAACAAGTTCAAGAATTATTTTATCCAGAATTAGTAACGCCCAAATTGTTAACAAGATACTATTTTGTAGAGTAAAATTCAAGAATGATCGGAAGAATATTTCCATGAAAGATCTTTGGATGAAACGCAAATATCAAGGATATTCTACTAATTTCATGGAGTATAGAAGTCAAAGTTTTAACCATTTGGGTATAATAAAGAATGGAATAACAAAAGAAATCACCATGCATGCGGTACTTGCGACAGTAAAGTTATTCCAATGTAATAATAATAACGGAACCGTGTCGTGAAATTCACACCAAGCGAGGATGTTCCAACAGAATAATAAAGATGGAACGGATCCGGTGTAAAACACACGATAGGATATTCCAACAGAATGATAAAGACGGAACCAGTCAGGTGTAAAACACATGCATACATGATGTTCCAATGTAATAATAAAAGCGGAACGTGTCGGTGTAAAACACATGCACAGGATGTTCCAATGTAATAATAGAAGAATGTCACCAAGTATAGGTAAACCAGCGTATACAAAGTTATTCCAATGTAATAATAAGCAATGGAATAACATAAGGATTTCACCAAGTATAGGTATATCACAGATACAAAGTTATGTATAGGTATGCCACTTTTACAAAGTTATTCAATGTAATAATAATGAATGGAATAATGAAGTTCTCTTCAAGAAGAAAGAATAACACCCCTTACCGTAAAAGAACCGAATATAGAAGTAGTGAAGTAGCAGAATACTCTTCTTCTTTCTATAATTTTTCTCTATAGCTTCTTTCTATAATTCTCTCTCAGAGTTTCAATGAATTCGTAAGAAAACAATGAAGGAATGAGCTTTATTTATAGGAAAATGGAATGCATAAGAACTAATCCATGAACGGTCAGATTGATTTACTTTAATCTGACTCGGTCCATATTTAAAGAAAAATCTTTTAAATAAAATATAATATATTCTATTTATATAAAAACATTTTACTATGCAAACACTATGCAATACTATGCAAAACACTATGCAAAACACTACGCAACACTATGCATAATAAAATATAATATATTCTATTTATAGAATAACTTTAATAAAGTATTCTATTTTATATAAAAGATGTTTCGCTTTTATTACGTTAATAATACGTAATAAAACAAAACGTCATTATCGCTATAATAATTCATATTATTAATCGACAATAATGGAATCAGTGGTGAGTGACTTCTCACATAAGCATCAATAATCAATACCGTAGTAAGCTACTTATGGAACCACACGTACATCGCATTTTTACTACTGAAAGTAGTTCAACAATAACCACGGTAAAACTTCCGCCGTTATTTTAATAAAATATTTTTGTCGTTTTCTCAATCCAAATGATAATTACATTTATTAGGGTCCACAATGATGATTGAGTCATTGTATACGAATATTCCCGCTAAACAAGAATATTCCCCACCAATCGAATATAATATAACCACTGCATACTTTTGCAAAATTTATAAATACTACCCACAACTATAATATTATCTTAAATTCACACCATAATATTAAAAATTATTTCAACAAAATTTAAATCTTTATTGATAAAATCTGGGGGTCTCACAATTTCCCCTCCTTATGGAATTTAGCCCTCGAAATTAGGGTACGATACTGATATGATAAAGAGGTGAGGATACCTTGAATACCTTTATCGTTGAAAACATTAAATTCATTTTTGCAATCCTACCAAAGATATTCATTAACAATTCATCTTTGCACCATGTGCCAAAGATATACAATTGTAAAACCAATAATATCGAGACACGACTTAATAGTATCACGACCACGAATTATCCATGCACTAATCGCCAAGGATATTCGTGTTTTCAATTACTGATCATGATTATACCGAATAATCCGTGGTCATAATCATACCAAGTCTATCAATGCACTACTACAAAGATGACTTTTACCACATCCATGAATTAATATTTCATTCTTTGAGACTCAAATTTCAATAATTAATCCATATCATCGAATTATCCCCGCACTACGTGCCAAGGATATTCATTAGTATTACCACAAATTATCCATGCACTACTACCAAAGATAATTGTGTATTCATTAGTATCACGACCACAAATTATCCAAGCACTACTACCAAAGATAATTGTGTATTCATTAAGTATCACGACCACAAATTATCCATGCACTACTACCAAAGATAATTGTGTATTCATTAAGATATCCGACCACAAATTATCCATGCACTACGACCAAAGATAATTGTGTATTCATTAAGAGTATCACGACCACAAATTATCCATGCACTACTACCAAAGATAATTGTGTATTCATTAGTATCACGACCACAAATTATCCATGCACTACTACCAAAGATAATTGTGTATTCATTAGTATCACGACCACAAATTATCCATGCACTACTACCAAAGATAATTGTGTATTCATTTACTGATTATGATTATCAACAATCCTCGGTCATAATCATACCAAGTCCATCTACAAGCCTGAGATGACTTTCAACATAATATAAGCATGAGGATAATGATATAAAGAATCAATCAAATGAGATAAAGGATAAATATTAAACATTTATAATATAATTTATCCAGATTCAAGAATATCCCCATGTTTTCAATCACTTAATAATCTCATAATCTAATATCATTAATATTATAACAATATTTTAATCACTTCTTAAATTTATAAACAATTTATCTTAATTGTTTACGCTTTACCATATAATGCATTTAATCATTCGTAAATGTCATACTCATAAAATATCATCACCAATTATCAAATCCTCATCAAAAAAATATGCATATACTCTATATAGGATTCTCTAGCCATAAAATCCTATTTTCAACTTTGTTACTTCACATAACATATTTAACTCATATGTTCGTAACTAAACTATTTTCATGAAAAATACCAAATCAGCCCCAAAATATATTTTTTTCTGGAATTTAGCATAATATAGTCGCATAATGAAAAATATATTTTCTCGAAATTTTAAAATTCATTTACTATTTTTAAAAATCAATTTCCACTTAATTCTTTAAGAAATTAGCTACCTCAAGTTTAACTCCAAAATTCCCAAATCTTGGCAGGACCTTACACATGTTAACGTGAGCTTCCAGTTTAAATTTCATGGTCACCTGAGTTATAGAACTCCGGTTATAGCGTTTTAAATCGGAAAAACCTAAATATTGAAATAGTCATAACTTGCTCATTTTAAGTCGAGAATGAGCTCATTTTTGGACAGGAGGTACTTTATACCATATACTTTCATGTCCCTAAAGGCCAGAATTTTTTCTCATAATTTAAGTGGCCGAAACATCCCTTAAAGTTTCTGGGCAGTAGCATTTTGAAATTTACAGCTTTGGCCTCCTTTGCTAAAATCAGTCCACACAAAAATCTACAATACCTTTTCCAGTAATTCCACTTGGATTAGTTAGGTAACTCATAGATCTAACTCTAGGACTTGACCACATTCAAAAATTCAAAATATAATAAGAGATATGGTCAATTGAATTTCATGTTACGTTTTTCACCAAAATCGATTTTCAACTCTTTGTGATTTCTAAGAAACTTTCATGTTTTTACATACTAACCAACATAACTCATCATAAAACTTACTAATACCACGAATACCCATGATTTTCATTATTCCAATGCTTTTATTATGACTTTCATCATAAACCACGTAAGCTGTTCATTTAGTTGAAGAAATATTTGAGGGTTTAAGAAATGGGTTTTTTCAGATCTTTGGGTCAATACAAAATTCGATTTCACGCTCTAGGGTAGGCTAGGAAATCTTCAAGAATACGTCAAGAAATTTATTAATGATAGAAATATCATTCAAAAGCGTTACTTTTATCCAAGACTTGGATAAGACGTCACATTGATACCAACTGTGACTTCTATCCCTTAACCTAGATAACACCTCACAATGATACCTATAAACTTGCCATCTTCATTCACGATGTCGCCTCATGAAAGTCCGCTTTGGTGCATTCCACACAAGGAAGTCAACAACGAAAGGTTCGGGGCTCTTTACTTATGGCTTGATATGACAATGATTAATTTTAGGGTTTGGTTACTTTGAATTCGTGTAACAGGGTTGTTATAAATATAAAAGCTAACAACCTTACGAAAAGCATGATGAGTAGTTAACCAATTGATTCCTAAAATCAAAGGCAAGTATTTTCAAAGAGATAAGATTGACAGGTAACGTGAAAGTGTTTATTTGAAACAACAAGATTAATAAACAGTGGAGGTAACGAAGGTTTCTCCCAACGAAGTTTCAATAGATAAATCAAAGTCTAATTTCTTCAGAGTCAAATTTAAACGTTGAACGCAAGAAAGAGAGATAAAAGAATGGGTAGAACCGGTATCTAATAAGATATAGACTTCGCAAGAGCTTACGATTAACTTACCCGTGATAATTTTATTCAGGTTCCTCGTCACGAGAAAAAAAACGCTCTCTCTTAAACTCATGGCTCTGGTTTGTGCCGGGATGACCTTTGGTGCCTCCATCCTAGTTGAATTCGTCTTCGGTAAACGACAAAATCGAGCTAAGTGGCCTTCTCTTCCACAATTATAACATGTTTTGGATGGCATGGCGCAGTTCGGACTGATGTGTCCCTCTCCTCCGCATTTGAAGCATATGATAGGTGGTCCTTCTCCTTCCTTAACAACAAAAGTCTTTGGTCTTGACGTCTTTCCATCATTGTTGAATCTCCTTTTCTTGAAATGTCCATTCTTATTATTTTGGCCCCGATTACCACCAAGTGGTTACCATATCCGCCTGTTGATTCCTCCACGCTTGTTGTCACCGCTTCGATGACTACTTTACCGGTATTATAATTTTGCTTACCGCTTCTCTTTTAGTTACGTTGACTCGTTATCGCGCTCCACTAAGCGAGCCCTATTTACAACATCTGAATAAAAAACACGGTTTATGAGAAATAAGATGTTGACGTATCTCGCTTCAAACCTCTTAAAAACATTCGCGCCATTCTCTCTTCATTATCCACCAAGTGGGGCCTTGAATCGTGATAACTCGCAAATTTTGCCTCGTATTGCTACACACGGCCATATTATTTTGTTCCAACTTGATAAACTCCACCTCCTTCATGTGGCGCGAATACTTTCGTGAAAGTATTTGTCGTTTGAATGACTCTCCCGAACTTCTCCCAAGATATCTTGAAGCAATGAAGTTGAGTCGTTTACCGATTCCCACCAATGTCTGCCTCTCGCACAACATAAAGGCGTGAAAAGGAACCTTTGCTCCTCGAGCATCCCAAGACATCAAATATCTTGGTAATCTTCTTAATCCATGCTTCCGCTGGAAGTGGTTTTGGCTCTCCCTAAACTCCGGTGGTCCCAACTCCTTGAATTGTTTAGTGGTGACCGCCCGAGAGTTTTCCGTGTTTCCACCCACGCTTTTGTGAGTCGCTTTCACCGATGTTGCATGAATTCTAAAAACCTCTTAAACGCATCTCGTCGTTAGTCGATTGATCGGTGTTGTTGTTTCTGGGAGGATTATTGCCATCCTGTTGTACATTGTCTCCGATTATTGATCTGTGGAGAATCAGCAGCCTCTCTGTGCTCCATTGCTATTCTCAACATTCTCGAATGCCATTTTCAAATCTCGCCATAAAATAAGGGTTAATTAACATATCACATATTATCCCTATAATCGACCGACCAATTAAATACCAAATAAATTTAGGTAGGTCATACTAGCGAAGAATTTCGCCTCTCCCTCCTAGTACTATTCTCACACATCTTAGCCGTGGATCATATCCTAAGCTCGATACCAACCGTGCGCGCCCCAAAATTAGGTATCGTCACCCATCTTGGGTCGCCACTTACATGGTACATAAATTCAAATACAACTTACTAACCTAAGCTGTCGTGGTGTACAATACGACATAAAGCGTGAGTTTGAATACAAATATTGTCTACTAGATATTATACAAACTCAAAAGGAGTCCTTATTACAACTATTATCACACTATTTCACAGGAATAGTGAGGACTACTAATGCTATCCTCGGACCATTACTTCGTTCCTCGACTCGTCTCCACTATGTTCTCATTTCAAGAGAACGGTGAAAGAAAGGGTGAGCTCAACTAGCCCAAAGAAGAAATATTATGACTAAGATAATGCAGAATAAATTATCATTAGCCTTCAACAAGTGTTAAACCGATAAAATACAATAGACAAACCGGTTTAAGCTGCAAGTGGAATAAGCAATCCATTAAAAGAGTCAAGTAGAGAATAAAGTCTACTATCTTTTAGGTTTTAAAAGGTTTTAATCAATTTTTATCATTTGAGAGACAAACTTAATAAATAAACCACCACATCTAATCATCCTCGTACCATGGTCAAGGATTTTCATCAAATTATCAATGGTCATGACTATTAGAATCACCCCTGGTCATAATCATACCAAAACTATCCATCATGCATTCTGAATATCGAGGACTTTTGTCACATCATTTATATCAAGTCATGATTATCCGAATGATCCACGGTCATAATCATACTAAGTTCATCTATGCACGTAAGCCAAAGATAACATAATATATCATGAGGATGATGACAATGACATAATAATTCAATAAAACAAGTTCAAGAATTATTTTATCCGAGGAATTAGTAACGCCCAAATTGTTAACAAGATACTATTTTGTAGAGTAAAATTCAAGAATGATCGGAAGAATATTTTCATGAAAGATATCTTTGGATGAAACGCAAATATCAAGGATATTCTACTAATTTCATGGATATAGAAGTCAAAGTTTTAAACTATTTGGGTATAATAAAGAATGGAATAACAAAAGAAATCACCATGCATGCGGTGCGCGCATGAGGCAAAGTTATTCCAATGAATAATAATAACGGAACCGAAGTCGGGTGAAATTCACAAGCGGGATGTTCCAATGTAATAATAAAGATGGAACCGATCCGAGGTGTAAAACACACAGATAGGATATTCAAGCGAGAATGATAAAGAGCGGAACCGGTCGGTGTAAAACACATGAACATGATGTTCCAATGGAATAATAAAAAGCGGAACCGGTCGGTGTAAAACACATGAGCAGGATGTTCCAATGAATAATAGAAGAATGTCACCAAGTATAGGTAAATCATGGTATACAAAGTTATTCCAATGTAATAATAAGCAATGGAATAACATAAGGATTTCACCAAGTATAGGGTGTCCGGCGTATCACAAAAGTTATGTATAGGGTATGCCACTTTTACAAAAGTTATTCAATGTAATAATAATGAATGGAATAATGTAAGTTCTCTTCAAGAAGAAAGAATAACACCCCTACACCGTAAAAGAACTGAATATAGAAGTAGTGAAGTAGCGAATACTCTTCTTCTTTCTATATTTTTTCTCTATAGCTTCTTTCTATAATTTCTCTCTCTAGAGTTTCAATGAATTCGTAAGAAAACAATGAAGGAATGAGCTTTATTTATAGGAAAATGGAATGCATAGTAACTAATCCATGAACTATCCAGATTGATTTACTTTAATCTGACGGTCCATATTTAAAGAAAATCTTTTAAATAAAATATAATATATTCTATTTATATAAAACATTTTTACTATGCAAAACACTATGCAATACTATGCAAAAACACTATACAAAAACACTATGCAACACTATGCATAATAAAATATAATATATTCTATTTATAGAATAACTTTAATAAAGTATTCTATTTTATATAAAAGATGTTTCGTTTTATTACGTTAATAATACTGAATAAAACAAAACGTCATTATCATTATAATAATTCATATTATTAATAAATAATAATGGAATCAAACCGAGTGACTTCTCACATAAGCATCAATCGATAATACCGTGTGCTACTTATGGAACCACACGACATATTTTGTCTTTTACTACCGGAGTAGTTCAACAAGAACCACGATAAAACTTCCGCCGTTATTTTAATAAAATATTTTTGTCGTTTTCTCAATCCGACAATAATTACATTGTGGGGTCCACCAATGATTGAGCCAGTTATACGAATATTCCTGCTAAACCGAATATTCCCAGAACCAATCGAATATAATATAACCACTTGCATACTTTTGCAAAATTTATAAATACTACCACAACTATAATATTATCTTAAATTCACACCATAATATTAAAAATTATTTCAACAAAATTTAAATCTTTATTGATAAAATCTGGGGTCACACATATATATATATATATATATATATATATATATATATATATATATATATACACACACACTTCATGTTAACTATGACTTCATTTAATAAGATGGAGTTTGTGTAGGCTTTGACTGAGGGATCAACGATTCTGGCTAATGTACAAGTCCTAGCTATGGGACCAGACAGGGACCAAGTCGGCCGCAATGGTTATAAAATAAATGGTTGTGAATTTCATACAAAGGCATATGGGCGCGGTAAAAGAACAACGAACTCTGGAGTGTGTGTCCAAGGAGATTATTACAATGAGCTTGGTCGTGCCTTTTATGGGGAGTTGGAGGAAATCGTAGAGTTGTCGTACAAGGGCACGTACGGAGGTCATATTCACTTGTTCAAGTGTCGTTGGTTTGATTCGGAAAAGGATACGTGTTGATGCATATGGAATCGTCGATATTGACCTCCATAGGTCTGCGTACTCCAAACTAAGCAGTTTGTTTTTACCAACTCAAACAAAGACAAGTATACTACACTCCTAGTCCCGTTAGGAAAAGGGATAGACCGCCTTCTGATTGGCGAGTTGTAATTCATACTCCCCACGTGTAGTCGTGTAGAAGTAGTTGATGGGGAGATTTACCAAAAACAGATGCTTCATAGTCAAACTATAATAAATGTGGAGGATGACAATGAAGTAATCCAGTTAGATGGTGGAGATGAACCACATGAATTAAATCTGAGTCAATACCGTGTCGGATGACATTGATAATCGAGGAGGAAGAGTTATTGATCGAATCGACATCTTTGAATCTAAAAGCAGATGATGGTTATGAATCGCAACACGATATCAAGATGATTACGAATCGCACATCGACACTTGAACAAATGAAATGTATGTTTAGCATTACATGTTTTTTATATCATTGTAATGTTTATGTACTTAACTATTTAAATGAAATTTTTGTTTATTGTCATTTTATATTCATATATATACATGTTTATATCATCCATGTTTATTGTCATTTTATATATTCATATATACATGTAATCAAATATAACTCATATATACATCTTGAAATTTGTAATATCTGATGGCTTTCAAGCGGTAGCGAAAAAGCGGCTTGGGTAGGGGACCTAATCATGTGCCCAAGGCCCCTACTAATCCGGATGATCGGATTCTTATTGATTCGCCTCCTCCTAATAAAGACGACGTCTCCACATCATTTATATATAAGTATTTTAGATTTCATTTTAGATGTAAATTGCTTTAATATATCTACTTATCGTTGATGTAAATTGTTGTATACTATAGTGATTTTTTAAATAATAAGATCGTCAAGTGCATATCACAGTTGTATTTACTGAATTGGCATACGATTACACGTGGAAGACACCTATCGCCCACAAGATCTTTCGTGAAATTTGAATTCGTGTATGTTTTTTTAATTATGACAAATAATATAATATTCTAATTAAGGATAATTGTTTAGTAATGTTATTATTGTTGTTTTATTTGCGTAAAAGGTATAGATGGGAGGGCAGCATGCTTCAAAGTTGATTAGAGACATTATTCTCGGCGAAGGTAATGCCGTCCGCATTCAAGGATAATTTGAACAAAGAAAGACAAAAGCCCTTCACAATGCCAAGATCGACCATTCGTGCCGGGAGAGGATTACATGCACGAGCATAGCCCTCGGTGATGCACCCAATCCATATGGGATGAGATGTGTGCCCAATGGAGAGCCGAGAGAAATTTGGGTGAAAAGACGAAAAGACCGCCGCCACTACCAGATCCTCGGGTGTTGCGATAAAAAAGACTAAAGGAACATACAAGGGGCGGCAAGATTTCACGATTATGATATATCTTTGTCGGGATAACGATTTACAAGTTTTAATATGTTTACAATCATGAATTATAGAAAATATATCACATTTTTACTTAGTAATATTGTGCTATTTTTTGTATAGGAGTCTCGATCTCAAGGTCACTTTATCCATGTTTGGATATGCATGTGGCCACCCGTGATGGTCTGCCTGATGCTATCCAAATAGCGGTAATAAGTTTTAACAACTTGATCTTGTTTATCAATGCTTACAGAATTTATTTTTAACTATTTAATTGTTAACATGATGACAAGATACTTATAAGCGTTTATTGAATGAGCGATATCCTGAAGGCACTCCACGTCCGCCTATTGATCAAGAGTTATGTGAGAGGGCGTCTGTTGTAAAGAAGAACTATATTAAAGGTCAAGGACAACGACGACGCCCATCCTTCAGTGGCTCAGGTTACTCTTCTACCTAGTCTTCACGGTCATCGAGCCATCCAAATTGCTCATACTCCTACCGATCGTGTGAGAGAGCTATATGTCGAGATCGAGATCTTCGTAAGATATCCGGCGGGCATCCGGGGCTCGAGTCCCGAGGAGTTAGTCAAGCAGAAGGCAGCAGCAGTGATAGCAAGCAGGACAACATGGGGATGGCGACGAGGTATAAAATCAATTTGTTGTATATATTGTCGTAATATACCAATATTAACATAGTTAGTATATATTTGTAACTTGTTTTATTATTTTGTTAATTACAGGGTGATCAAGGAGAAGCTAATCAAGACGACGATGCTTGACGATCGATCTGATTGTGTTTTATAGTTCTTTGAGAATTTTGTACTTTTATATTCATTCATGTTACTTAAACATTAGATTTGTTTATATTTATTCAATTCATATTGGTTTAAAGGTTTATATACTAGTTTGGTGTATGTGTCGGTGGACGATTGATGTTTACATTATTGTGTAAGATGTTTATATTGTTGTGTATGTGTGTTGGGATAAAGCAGGTACAAAACAGGTACAAGTTTTTTGGGAATTCTGCTAAACAGCAAAAATCTGATTTTTTAGTTTATTCACATCAACGACTGCTAAACATTTGATGGTATCAACGATCTTGACGCGGTCATCGGCCGATTCTGATCGCCGACGACACGTGGACCACGTCACTTTTTGGCCCCGAGCCATGTCGATTTCAGATTAGCGAATCAAATGATAAATTTGATTGCCGCTAATATGATCATGATATATCGGTCGCTAATAGTGGTCGTTGGTGTGCACATCTGCGACCAGATTTTATGCGACGACTATCCGTGACTGCAGTCGGTCGCTGATAGGTATCTGCGACCCACAGCGGTCGTTGATACGCAGTCGCTGATAGACCCTTTTCTTGTAGTGTAAAATCTTTTCACATTGGTGGTAATTTTTCAATAATAGCAGCAACTTGAAAAGATTCACTTAAAAACATACCTTCTGCATGTATTTCATGCAGGATAACTTGTAATTCTTGGACTTGATTGATGACAGCCTTGGAATCAACCATCTTGTAGTCCAAAAACCTGCCAACTATGAACTTCTTCGTGCCAACATCTCCTGTCTTATATTTCTTATCCAAGGAGTCCCATAGTTCTTTTGTTGTTTTAAGAGAACTATACACATTATATAATGTGTTTTCCAATCCATTGAGGATATAGTTTCGGCACAAAAAATCAACATGTTTTCATGTATGAATAGCAACAACCACTTGTCTATCTGTTTCATTCTCATTAAGCACATGGGAGTCTTCATGAAGAAACCTCGCTAAGTTTAGCGTAGTGAGATAAAACAACATCTTTTGTTGCCATATTTTAAACTTTGTTCCATTGAACTTTTCTGATTTTTCAGCATGGTTCACAGGAACATTTGGTATAGAAGGTGTATAAGAAGAAGAACCGATTATAGTAACAGAATCGGTAGCCATATTTATTTTAAAATATATATATATATATATATATATATATATATATATATATAAACTTATCTCAAACTGTAAAATTTAACTTGTCAAGTTTAGTACTTGATACTATGTCTTTAAGACAATTATGCATTCCGTATGGTGGTAAGAGTTGATAGCACTTGTCTTCCAGAATACAATGACAACGTGTGTTATAGCAACATTACAAATAACACACTCAACAAACCAAAATAAATGCTCTAGACTCTCTCTCAATATAAACTATTTATGAAATGAAGAAAAAGAAGACTTATAATGATTAATTAATGCTCGAATGATTTGAATGAATGAAAATGGTAGCCCCTCTTGTAAGTAACCCATCAGAAGGGACACAACTCACTTAAAATGTATGATTAAGCCAAAAACGACGTAGTTTTGGCTTTAAACAGAAAAGACGCATCTGTTTGGAACAAAAAAACGACGTAGTTTTAGGCTCTGGAGAACAAAAACGACGTAGTTTAATGCTTTAATAGAAAAGGCGCGTCCATTCAGGCAAAAATGACGTAGTTTTGCAGTGCCTGTTTAGGTAGATAGCATTTTCTAAAACGATGCAGTTTAGACACGTTCGTTCGGCACAATTTTGATTATAGAACTAAATAAATAATAAAATAAATTTTAAATAAATTTTTAATTAAAAATTAAATAAATTTTGTCCAAAAATTATATCTGATGACCTGCACTCTACAAGTCAAATGGAATTGGCCAATGGCCACGCAGATATGTGGATTTGAGCCAAGCCTTGGCTAAGTCATCTCCCTTCCACAAAACTAAGATGCACCTTGGGGCCCAAACCCAAGAGCAACTTTTATGTATATAATAAACCTATTAAATTTTTAGTTCTTAACCAATGTGGGACTTGGCTTCCCACATATATTTATTATCATTTAATATCTCATTCATTACTACATGGATTTGAATATTTTTCTAAAACGACTTATATTAAGGAACGGAGGGAGTATTTATTATCATTTAATATCTCATTCATTACTCTATGGATTTGAGATTCCAAATACTTAATTTAATCTACTCATACTCATGAAGTAAAACACATTGATATTTGAATTCACTTCAAATAATTAATTAAATCCACTTTAATTTTGGCTCAAATTATAACAATCTGTTGGTTCCTTAAATCTCTTGTGGATGAATATTGTCCAAGCTAGTTTAACATTTGGTTCCTTAGGACGAGCTCTCTTCATGGATTCTCAACATTCACATGAGAGATATCCGGCCAATAGATTTGTGTTTTTGGCTCAACCCTTACCCATCCGTTTTATCACTTATAAGTGAATGCCTGATAAGTCCGTGATTTACCCCAATCTCAAGTTTCGTGGGTGCTGTTAGGATCGATGATCTCTATTCACAGTCTCTTTGAAGTTAGACCTGATCTATGCTTTTGAAAGGTCATTTCATTATGTCTTTAATTACTTACAATCAGAACCCACACCTCATTCATCAAAAGGGAGGTCCATTCATTTAATTTGCCCAACTCTTGTCACGTGTTTGCGGGGTCCATGCATAATCAGTTGGTTAAACATTTAAAGAGTTCAATTGGTACGTAATATATGCAGGGTCTATATGGCATCAACCATTTTTAGATACCGACAGCTTGGAGCCCGGTCATACTTTTCCATAGCCGCAAGGTCTCGTGGATCCTTTTTGGCTTGTCATTTGAAGAAAAAAAGGCATGAAATGTACTATATAAGCTCATGAAAGACGTAGATAAATTAATGAAGACGAAATGTTGATGCTTAGTTTTTTCTTGCACCTTATGTTAATTAGTTTTGTGGTCATTTTGGAACAAAAGTATCGAATACGCGGAGAATGTATTGATCCTTTGTCCCAATGGTATGATCTAACCCATGGTAACCATGAGATTTGGGAGTTTGACACGTCAAGAAAAAGAGTGTGTGAATTTAAAAAATTATTAATATAAAATTATAAAAAAAAATATGTATTGATCCTTACAAGTGATTTGTAATCCCCTTTTGTACATACAATGTACTTGATCATACTCCTTGCATGTATGTCTGAACATATTATTTGACCTTCGTCTTCACCTCATATTTAAATCTTAATTTTGTCAATTAAACCATAGCTCCAGCCTCCAAGCACCGCTAAACCATAGCCTCATATACACTTAATATATTAAAAAAAGAAATAATAAAATAGGTGAAGACTGAAGAGTGTATGTTTAATTCTCCACTTCCTATTGGTTTCCTTAGTCACGAAGGTTTGAAATAAACATAATTTAATTGAACAGCCGTTTTTTATTTAGAAAATTATATATTTCGTGACTGTTTACATCCATTATTTAATTGTGAATTACGAATATAAGTATTAATGATAATTTTTCTTATAAAAAACAGTGTAATAAGTGATGCTTTTATAATTTTCATCAATCCTATATATATTAAATTTTACAACTGTAATTTAACATAAATTTATTGTAAAACATAACCAGTGTTGCAAGACTCATTTTATTTAAGAGGAGTCAACCTTTTGAACACTACACAGAAGGAAAGGATCCGGTTAACATGAGGTAAGTTCATTTCATACTCAATACAAAACTGACACACAGACAGCACTGTATTGAATATAATGTAAATTTACTATGAAGTTCACTTTATGTTAACCACCCAAAAAATAAAAGTCCAAAAAAAGTTCACCGCCTTTGGCTCAAGAAAACGTGACATGCTGCATGCATCGCCAGTTGTGCCATGCGGCCGCATGCAGACGAATGAGATGACTTGATTTGGTGGCGCATATGTTCTTACAACGCCCACCCACCTTTACTCTTTTGTCTTTCTGGCATTAATTCCGGTGGCGTTTCCCTAACTCAATTCTTTTTTACCGCCTTTAATTTGTCCGTAGCAGGCTAATTAAATACAAGTCCATCTATTTTTAAGGATTTGTATGTGTTTGGCGGTTCGAAAGAAGTAGTTATAAATAGAGTTAGAATATTGGAGTAGTTATACGATGCAAGAGAGAAGAGAGTGTTGAGACGCACAAAGCGTGGAACCATCGGTCCTCTATTTTAAACAAACAGATGATACATGGTGCCACGCTGTGTGCGTCTTAAAATACACTCTTCTATTAATTTGCAAGTATAAATGTTGATCGTGATTCAAGTTAACAAGTTCAGGTTTGACGATGTGTGGTTGCATTCATAAAATTATTTCATAATCAACATTGTGTTACATTAAGTTATTTAATTTACAAGATATTCAACCTATATATATATATATATATATATATATATATATATATATATATAGTGTAATTTTATAAAAAGTCACTTTGTTGTATTTTATCCGTCCCTTAATATAAGATTAATATAAGACGTTTTAGAGAAGTTTTTTTATCCCTTAATATATGACGTTTAAGAATTTCAAGTACAAGTACATATTAATTGCTTAGTTTCCAATATTATCTCGAGTATTAAATGTAACTTTGGTTCTTTCATTATTTTTTGTTCAATAAATAGTAGTAATATCTGTTTTCAATACAAGAGCAATATAAACATTTAATATTATATTTAATACTATACAATTATTTTCTTAATACTTGTGTATAAGTATAAAAAGTCTTAATTAAGGGATGTAGCATATTATTGGAGGGAATGTGGTACTGGTCCGCGGCTGATAAGGGTTGTGGTATACTAACAAGAATTTTAATACGTTGTTTTATTTCTTTTTTATGCGCTGCCGATAATAAATATATCTATACAAAAACATAACATTAATAAATGTAAATTCAATCACAATTGCAAGTATATTTCTTCTTTAATAAATTTGAGATTTTAAATTGAATATTGAGAATCCAAATATATTATATAATATATATATATATATGACTAAATGACATTTTTTTCTCTTTAAGTTGTTATTCAATTTTAAAATCGTTCCTAAAGTTTACTTTTTGTCAATTAATCAGTACTTAAAGTGATATTTTGTGTCAATTCCCTTCTTATTTTACAATTTCACTGAATTCCGCTTAAAACCGACCCGATCCATTTTGATCCAATCAATTTTATTAAGGGCATTTATGTCTTTATCATTATTATATGTATTCTTAATATTAGAAATTTAACAAACAAAAATTAAACATTAAAATTAAAATACAAAAAAGAAAAATAAAAGATATATAAAAAAACTAATTCAATTTCTTATAAAAAAAACTATAAAGTTTTAAAAATAATTATTATGTTTATGGAAAAAATAGAAAATTTTATTTTTTTAAAAAATGAATAATTTTCATAAAATATAGATTCAAAACAATTAAAGTTTAAAATTTTAGTTTTTTAAAAGTTTAATTTTTAAATAAATTTAATTTTTATTTATATATTTTATGAAAATTTACTCATTTTTTAAAAATAAAAATTTTCTAATTTTGTTTTCTAAAATAAAGTATTTTTATTTACTAATTTTGAATCTATATTTTATGAATCTCATTTTTAAAAATAAAAATTTTCATTTTTTTTTTGAATCTATATTTTATGAAACTATTCATTTTTTTAAAATAATTTTTTTACTTTTTTCCTGAAAATAAATTTTATGTTTTTATTTACTTTTTTGAATCTATATTTAATTTATGAAACATTACTCATTTTTTAAAAATAATTTTTTTATATATATAATGAAACTTTACTAATTTTTTTAAAAATAAAAAAGTCTACTTTCTTATGAAAATAAATTTTAATCTTTATAAATCTTTATTTTATGAAGCTTTAAAGTTTAAAAAATAAAAATATTGAATATTTTCAATTTTTAAAATAATAAGTAATTTTAAAACTTTTTATTTTTATTTTTTTAAATATTGAGTTCGAGATAGAATTTTGAGATATAAACTACACGGTTGAGTTCGGAACGTCAAATTTAATAGTAAAAGACTGTAAACGTAAAACTTATTTTTAGAAGTAAAAAATGACAAATGGTTAATTAAATTGTTAAGTGATAAATAAAAGATGAGAAATTTTTTTATGGAGGAATGTTGGGCCACATGGGGCGGCTGAAGTTTGAGAAGTGGAAAAGTCGAGGAAGAGAATAAGGTGGAGGAAGAAAAAGAAAGGAAGAGGAAAATATTTGAGAAAAAGAGAAAAAAGAAAATTTATAAATAAAACACTTTACCCACCTCATTCACACGAGAAAGAAGAGAGAAAGTTACACAGCAAAAGACGATAAAGAGAATAGAAATAATCACATAAATTGAATTTATGTACTTTGTAATCACAAGAATTTACAAAGTTTATGATAAATTGACTAAATAATCAAATGTTTTATAAATCATAATAGTAATAATGAGAGTTATCCCTAATTACATCAGTCTTGCACCATATTTATACTTCTCAAACGAATCCTAATCCTAAAAGGAAATAATAAATTGATTTGAAATAAAAATCTACGTAAAAAGATTCCTAATTACAATAGAATTGAAAAACTTCCTAAAATTACTAAATAATAATCAAAACTATCTTACTACTAATTAATAAGTTAAAATACATCAAATATTTAAATTGTCTATAAATACCAAAACATAAGTTATATCGAATCTTGACAGATAACTCTTCCCGTGTCGGAGAGAAAGAGAGAGAGAATTGCATAAAATGAAAAAAAAAAAAGAAGAAAGAAAGAACATACTAGCTAAATGTCTAAAACTTTGATTTAATACATTGATTTTCTTATATGGTTATTAAGTTTTATTAAATTTTTGAAAAGAGGACATGTTATGCTTATTTGTGATGGATTAAACTTGTATAATCAAGAAATCAAACAAAGAGTAAAATTTGTAAATTTTTAGAAAAATTAGTTTACTATATGTTTTTTGTAAAATTTATATCTTGTGATATATAAGGAATTTAAATGTGATATTTATGTTTAAAAATAATTTTGTAAGTCAGCTACACAGAATTAAGAATCACTCAAAATGTCGAGTAGAAGATTTATTGTGATTTTTCGAGTCAGATTGGTTCAGAGAAAAACGCTACTGTCAAAATATGGAAAATCAATTTTCTATATTTAAAGTCTATGCATGGGTTATATCTCTAAATCTGACCGTTAGATCGTTATTATTTTTGGATATGTTATACATATACAAGCTGAGAATATATTCACCAATTTTGAACCGTTAAAGATTAACATACGATTTCTTATGAATTTTAAGAAGTGGCTAGTTTGGGATTTTTCAAGCAAATTTTCAGCAATAAGTCCTAATATTTAAAAATGTATAACATATAATGATTTTAAATTCGATTCGGGTGATTCTTGAGGCTAAATTAAAGTATTTGATGTAAAACCCCAACTTTTAATAAATAGAATTTATTTTTCTTATAATTCTTATTCTAAGTAGTAGTGTTAAATTGATAAAATGATAAAGTTAAGGGTGATATGTGCAAATTATAAGATAAAAAGTATTACTTAAAATATTCGTTCTGTCGGGATAATATTCGTTATGTCGAGAAATATTAGTATGACAACGCCAAAACAATCTATCATTGGTGGTCCTACAACGACATAACTATTGGATACCGAAAATGATAGAAATAACAATTTTAATAAAAATTGACAACAATACTAACACTTTTAACTATTGAAATACCTGATAATAAAAGAATAATAACACACATTATTCCATAGTTCCACGTAGTACTCCATAGTAGCACACGGTATTGCACAATATTTCATAGTTTTGATTCAATAATTGTTACAGTAGCAATTGCATAATATTTTAACTCAATAATTGTTACAGTAACATCTACACATTATATTATATTATTAAATCAATAAATATTGTCACGAAATAATAACTCATATTATTTGACATTATATTATTAGACCAGTTACCATTATTGACAATATTTAGAAAATTATGTTAATGAAAGAGGTTATTTGATTGTCTGTCGTTTATACGGAATGTCCCCACTTTCTTAAAAACGATTTGATTGTCAATTTTGTGAGTCTATAATATTAATTGTGAAAAATTGTTGAAAGATCGAAAAGGTGTAAATAATTGATGAATAAAAAGTGTTGATTAAATATAAGTATAATAAGTGACGTGTGGTAGATAATTGTTCAATTTTTGACATAAATAAAGGGATCATTTACATGAGGCGTTTGTTGTAAGTTTAACTTATTTTTTCATGGTACCCACAAATTTATTTTTCTGGGACCCATTATTATCTTCTTCAACAATAATATTAATTTAAGAACTTTGCTACCTCTCTGGTCATGTCTCATCGCTCTTGTTTCAACTCAATTGTCTAAGTTATAAAGTAGGGTGTTTGGAAATTCATCTGATTTATTATAATATATTATATATAAAGTTATTTGTTTTATTATAATATACTCCCCCCGTCCCAAATTAATTGCTCAGTTTTGACTTTTTAAAGTCAAATTGACCATTTTTAAAACTAATCTTTTTACTATTTTTGCTAAAATATAGGTGAAGAGATTATAACCAAAAGAAAATATATACAATTTATTACTAACCCCAATTTTTATAATTTTAGAAATATATTTATATATGCTTAATTATTAATTCTAAAAATAGTCAATTTGACTTAAAAAAAAGTTAAAACTGAGCAATTAATTTGGGATGGGGGGAGTATTAAATTAAATCTATATAAAGTTATTTATTTTATTTATTTTATTATAATATATATTAATTTATTTGTTTTATTATAATAAATATAAAGTTAGTTGTTTTATTATAATATTATATTATTATAATAAAAATCAAATGAAGTCAAGTTTCGTCTGACGATTTTTTTTTTTCAAATTTGGTGTGCTACCATTGTACTATAAATAGGTTTTTCAATTGAACAACGAAGAACACACCAGAAACACAAAATTATTCTACTACAATAATATTATGAATATTTATTTTGAGTATAAGGATACTTTGAGTGTTGCTAAAAGCAGAATTACTTAAGTTAATCTCCTATATAACAGTTAGATCTAGTCTCCTACTAAAGTAATGAATATCATTTTATTTTATACTTCTATATTATGGTAATTAAGAAAGCATTATTCGTTTCTACAACTTTATCATTAAATGATGAAAATTCTTAAAATAATTAGAATTTCTTAATAGTTGGTACTTCATCAATTATCTTTTGACATAATTTTTTGATTAAATTTTAATCGTTATATTTGAACTGTGAACCATACATTTCTTGAACTTTAATTTATATTTTATCAAGAACTCTAATCGATTTTCTGGATATTGTATTGACAATTTGGACTATATATATTGTGAGTTTCAATACAAATATTGTAACGTATATAATACGATAATATTCATATTAAAATTATTACAATGCCATATAAAATACAGTAACAAATATTTCAAGTTCTCAAAGTAACACGAGAAGATTTATGTCATCCTCGTTCTAATGGAGTGCATTTTTTAAGCTTCCAAAGTCGGGTTCTCATCACCCTATTGTTGTTTACCAAAATTAAATATTAAATGACGTATAAAATACGTCACACACATTTTAAGTTCTCAGTACAATTATTATGCCATATTGTTCTATAACTTGATAAGGATCGCGACTAATTCAAAATACCATTTTATACTCATGTTCTCTCAGCTAGTCCTAGCTACACTTTTATTTCCTGAAAGGAATTATGAAGCAAAGGGGTGAGCACAAATAGCCTAGTAAAGAATATCATGACTTAAGATAATTAAATTATGAATAGCCTTCATCAGTAATAAATCAGATATTTAGAATATATGATAGATGATAAAAGTTTGCAATCATAATTGCAGCGGAATTAACAATCCATTATAAGAGTCAAGTAGAACATAATGTCTAATATCTTATCCAAATTAAAAGTTCATCATCAATATTTTATTCCTATAATACCAATCAATAGCTCTTCGTTGTACCCAAGACAAAGAGAACTTTCACCACCTGTTTTTACCTGAAACACCAAAGATCATGGTTATACCAATTCACAGTTTATATTTATAATTATGCCATTAAATTACTCTTTGCACTCCAGGCCAAAGATATTCAATTCAAACACTAATAGTCATATCAATTAACAGTCCATCTTTGTACTACGACCAAAGACATACAACTATAAAATCAATAATCAGCAATCCATGTTTGCACTACGGGCCAAAGACATACAACTGTAAAACTAATAATCAAAAGTCCATCTTTGCACTACGGGCCAAAGACATACAACTGTAAACCAATAATCAAAAGTCAATCTTTGCACTACGGGCCAAAGATATACAACTGTAAACCAATAATCAACAGTCCATCTTTGCACTACGGCCAAATATATACAACTGTAAAATCAATAATCAATAGTCCATCTTTGCACTACAGGCCAAAGATATACAATTATAAAACCAATAATCAACCTTCCATCTTTACACTATGAGCCAAAGATATATACAACTGTAAAATCAATAGTCATGTTATACCAATACACAATTCCGGTCATGATTATACCAATACACAATTCCTGGTCATAATCATACTAATCGACAGTTCATCTTTGCACTACGGGCCAAAGAAATCTTTCTAACACAAATTTAAGTATGAGGATGATGACAATGATATATATAATGAATGGACAAAAATAATAAGATAAAATAGATCTTAGTGATTTTCAACTTAATTATCCAGAGTCCAAATTGGCAACATGATATCCAGAAAATCAATTAGAATTCTTGATAGAATATAAAGTTCAAGTAATGTAAAGTTCCCGGCTCAAATATAATAACTTAAACTGAATAGAAATATTCAAGTCAAGATATTAGATGAAGCACAAACTATTAAGGATATTCTAATCATTTCAGGATTTTTCATCATTTAATAATAAGCTGAAGAAACGAATAATAATATCTTACCATAATATGGAGTATGAAAGAAAATGATATCCCTTTACCATAAAAAAATGATGCCCCTTACCTTAGCATGTGACTTGATTTTGGTTTCTATGAAGTTGATCAACTTAAACAATGCTTGCATTCTTTATCCACACTTGGAGTAACCTTACACTCAACAGAAATACTCACAATATTATACTCATAATATTTTAGAATTTTTTTTTTATTTTTTTAGTGTAGTGATGGTGTGTTTTGTTTCTCATTTAAGAAATCTATTTATACTGAAAATTGAGGAGACAACTAGCACACCCCTTTTGACAAAATAACCAAATGAGGTATATAATAATGCTGATAGTGGAATTTGTGGTCCCACGGAGAAAACTAAACCAACTTATACATGTTTTAACAATAATTGAGTTGTGGTAAAAACTTCTTTAGGAAAAGTAGAGTGTCGGCAAGTCCTGTCAGACTTACTTTTGTAAAAAAAAAATATTGAACAAATATTTGCATATCATACTTATCTTTAATCAGCACCCTTTTCATTCTTTGAACCATTATTCACAATTATTAGACTCACAATACTGCCAACTTGTGAGACCTCGAATTTTATGAAATGAAAGTATTCAATTTTCTTATAATTATTCTATTTAGTAAATGCATGGTTAAATTGATAAAATGTTAAAGTTAAGGGTGATATGTGAAAATTTTCAAAATATGCAAGTTGTTATAAAATATTCGTTTGGTCAGGGAATATTCTTTTTGTCGAGAAATATCCGTAGGACGGCACAATCATTGGTGGACCCCACAACAGAAGTATTATCATAGTAAGGAAACGATGTAATTATCTTTTTATAAAAATAATAAATGAAAGTGTTACCAAATTAAAACTATTAAACTACTCAGTAATAAAAGTACAAGAATACGCATGGGTTGATAGTAGACACGGTATTGATTATTGATGCTTACGTGAGAAGTCACTCATTATACTCAATTATTATTACTGAGAATTGTTGCATCATATATCTCTTATTATTGATTGATTATTGTCACAGTATCATCTGCATAATATTTTATATATTATTGAATCAATAATTGAGATGACAAAGTTATTCATATTATTATTTGAAATATTGACAATGTCTAGAAGTACTGTCAAGGAGAGGTTTGGTCACCTAATTGCGCGCCAATAAGGAGAAATCCTTATCGGAAAGTCCCATCTTTCTTGGGAACGACCTGGTTGTTAAATATTGTGAGTTATAATATTAATGATGAATGTTATTAAAAATTAAATTTGAGTTTGGAGTTGAATTTGGAGACGCGAACGTGATATTTGAGTCCGGAATGATGAAATTAGTAGAAATAGACTAAAAACACAAAATTCGCTGGGGTTGGCTTTTTGGTCAAAAAAATCAAATGTTGACTTTTTCGGAAAAAGTCAAACTTCAAAATTTCAAAAATGAAATTTTTGAGAAAAATATTTTCATTGTGTTGGGATTGTTAGTGTTAGTGAAAATTGACATTTATTTCGATAGTAATTGATGTTTGGAAGTTATATTGACCAACCGGATAATTAATCGGGTAAATGAGCAATTAATTGCTATTAATTCACATTATTATAACTATTTGTTCACATGTGTGTACTATTGATTCACATTCTTGTAGTTGCATGACTAAGTTAAAAATAGAGGTATAGATGGATGTACTATACTGTAATTCATATTTTCACATGATTATAACTATTGAGTCACATGATTGTACTATTAATTCACATTATTTACTATTAGGGGAGGTGGTGAAAGTTTGATAATACTTGCAGGACTAAATTAAAAATGAAAGAAAAGTTGAAAGTATTATACTGTAATATTTCGAGCCCCAAAACGTGCAATTATCGAAATTATATTTTCCTATAAATAGAAGCTCATTCTCCCTTCATTTCTCACCAATTCACTAAAGCTATAGAGCAATTATTATAGAGAGAAATTAATTAGAGAAGAAGAAGAGAAGTCCGCTACCTCACTATTCCAAAGATTAAGTTTTTCTAAGGTAAAGGGTATTATTCTTTCGTATTCATGAAGAGAGTTATTTTCTTTCAATACTCGTAAGGGTTGTTATTCCATTCTTTATTATTATGTTGGAATAATATGTCTATGCGAAGTACCGCATACATGGTGAAATTTTTATGTTATTCCATTCTTTATTATTCTGTTGGAATAACCTGTCTGTGTGGTCTATCGCATGCCTGGTGAATTCTATTATTATTCCATTCTTTATTATTTTGTTGGAATATCCTGTTTGTGCGGATTACGCATTACCTGATTCGATTCTTTATTATTCATTGGAATATCACATGCATGACGGATTCGCATGACTGGTTCCATTCTTTATTATTACATTGGGAATAACACGTCTCATGCGATCTATCATCACATGCATGGTGAATTCTTCTGTTATTTCATTCTTTATTATTCTGTTGGAATAACCTGTCTATGTAGATTACCACATGCATGGTAAATGATCCTTCGTATTCATTTCTTATTAAATTGTGGAAATGATCTGTCTACGTGGATTACCGCATGGTGGACGAAAATTCATTTGCAGTTTCGTAATTTTTCTGACCCTCAAAAATTCTGGAAAAATTTGAAATGATAACTTGATGAGTTTTCTAGATTGTGTCCAAAGATGGTGATTTTTGGATGTATAGATTAAGAGTTATGAATTTTATGAGAAAAGACTATTTTAAAAATAAACCCTTATAACTACTTGTGATTAACTCCAAAATTGGTGAAATTTTTATTCGAAGTACAGGTATATAACAAGAGTATACCCTTTAAATTTCGAAATTTTTGGACAAAAGTACGATTTATGATAAATGTCTAAATATTCGGCAGTTTTGGCCATATGAAAAATTGTAAATGAATTTTAAAAATTCCGAGAAAAATATATGTTCAATATGGGACTATATTCTGCTAAATCCCAGAAAAGAAATATTTTTGGAGCTGATTTGGTATTTTTCATAAAAATGAACTAGTTATGAGTAAATGAATTAAATATATTATGTGAAGTAACAAAATTGGAAAATAGGACTTTATGGCTTGGGAATCCTATATAGGGTATATACAGATTTTTGATGAGGGATTTAATCATTGGTGATGAAATCTTATGAGTATGGCATTTTTGAATGATTAAATGCATTATTTGGAAAAGTGTAAACAATTGAAATAAATTATTTATAAGTTTAAGAAGTGATTAAAATATTGTTATAATATTAATAATATTATATTATGAGTTTATTAAGTGATTGATAATATTTGGATAAATTTAAAGTCTTTAATATTTATCCTTGTTTTCGTTTAATTAATGCTTATATCATTGTCATCATCCTCATGCTTATATTGTGATGAAAGTCATCTTAGGCTTACGTGTAAAGATGGACTGTTGATTATTAATTTTACAATTGTATATCTTTGGCTTACGTGCAAAGATGGACTGTTGATTATTGGTTTTATAGTTGTAATCATTGGCTTACGTGCAAAGATGGACTGTTGATTATTGATTTTACAATTGTATATCTTTGGCTTACGTGCATTGATGGACAGTTGTTGGTATGATTATAACCAGGGATTATTCGGTATAATCATGACCATTGTTGAAAACACATAGTGCATAGATAATTCGTGGTCGTAATACTAGTGAATATCATTGGCTGTAGTGCAGGGATGATTCAATGATGTGAATTATTTATTAAGCTGAGTCTCAGCGATAACATATTGATAATACACTTTTAATTTGTTGAAGATAGTAGATATCATGCTCTACTTGACTCTTCTGTAATACAGTTGTATGTCTTTGGCCTGTAGTGCAAAGATGAATTGTTAATGAATATCTTTGGCCGTAGTGCAAAGATGAATTTATTATTATGATTATGAGCAGGAATTGTGATTTGGTATAACCATGATTTTTGATGTTTCAGGTGAAGATAGGTGATGAAAATTATCTTCGTCCTGGGTGCGAAGAGAAATTTAGAATCACAATTATGATTAAGATTTATTCATATGATTGTGGACATGAATTGTTGAATGATGTTATAGGGATAAAACATTATTGGTGGACTTTTAACATGGAGAAGATAATAGATCTGATGGTCTATTTTACTCTTCTAATGGATTGCTCGTTCCACTGCAACAATGGTTGAAAAGTTTTATCATCTACCATATGTTCTAAATCTCTGATTTATTACTGATGAAGGCTATTGATGATGTAAATTATCTTTAGTCATGATATTCTTTACTGGGCTAGTTGTGCTCACCCTTTTTGCTTCACAATTCTTTCGTGTAATAAGAGTGTAGAATGGGTGAGCTGTGGGTAATGAGGAGAATAGAACGGTGGTCTATAGCTGTTGAGGTTCTCCCTAAATAGTATGAAAATAATTTTATTGAGAACTTTAGATAAGTGTGTTGTATTGTATACGTCATTTGATATTTAATTTTGGTAAACCGAATAGTGTGAGGTGAACCCAACTTTGGAAGGCTATTTTGCCACTATCATACAAGATATCTAATGACACACAACCTCGTGTTATCATAAGACAGGGTTGTGCACATCCACTGGCTGAGTATATCTACGAGCACTACCTATATAATCTTGGAGTTTGTTTGAAATATGATTCTCAATTGGAGACAATGGAGATAATTATAAGTCAAGAGAAGACTCACCATTGGAAAGAAGATGATAGCAATCTTCTTATTTTTCTTTGGGGACTATTGGGTCAACCAAGGATAATTCTGTGGACATATAATATCTATCATAACCTAGATTCATGGCCTCCTATGTACGAAGGTTTTCTTGAGTATTTTCCAAAGATTTTAATTTCTAAAATAGTTATTGACAGTACTTTTATGTAAAGTACCATTGTAAGGTTGTGGTCGAGGCACCATGAGAGTTACATACATTTGTATTAAAACTCACCGGTTTAAGCGTGGGTCGTATTCTCGCATTTACGCGATTCAACGAGCTTATATAAATGAAGTTTGTAAATGATTTTTATTGTGTGATATCTGGCGACTCAGAATGGGTCGTGTGGACCTATTTTGGGGGCGTCACACAACTGGTCTAATTATTTCATATCAAATAATATGAGTTACTGTGTAATAACTACTGTTACAATTATTGAATAAAATACTGAGTGACTTCTTACGTAAGAATCAATAATATGAATCACTGTACAATACTGCTAATAAGGAATATCGTGTACTACTGTAGAATCACGCGTATTACTGTATTTAATCATCGGTATTTCAATAGTTTAACGGTAAAGGTTTTGCCATTATTTTTTATAAAAATATTATTTCTGTCGCTTTCTATATCCGACAGTTATTCCGTTATGTAGTCCACCAATGATTTCGCCATGGTACAAATATTCCCTGAAAAAAAAAATATTATTAGACCAAACGAATATTTTATGACAACTTGCTTACTTTACAAAATTTGCATATATATATCACTCATAATTATATCATTATATCAAATCAATACCTTACTAATTCTATTAAAAGTCGGGATCAACACTAGAACATATTTACCTTGGATTACATATAAATCAACTTATAATTAATTATTCATTCAAGTTGTTTTTATTTATCGCACTATATTCCAAAAACTTATAAATGAATAACAAAACTAAAGAAACCCATATATATGACAATTTATTTTAAAAACATCAGTCAACTGTTATGTTATTATCACCATTAACCAAAACTTAACTATCAATTTAATTAATTTTAACAGAAGCTAGACTTCAAATAATCCAATTCAGCATCAAAAATCACCCAAATTGGATTTAAAATCATTAAGTTATACATTTTTAAAACTTAAAGTTTGTTACTAAAAATTCTGCTTGAAAAATTCCAAACCAGCCACCTAACGAAATTCATAACAAATCATACGTTAATCTTTAACGGTTCAAAATTTGTGGACATATATTCAACTTATATATGTATAATATATCCAAAAATTACAAAGATCCAACTGTCGAATTAAGAATTATAACTCACGCAATAGAGCTTAAGAAAATTGATTTTTTAGACTATGAGTCCTTCATACCAGTTTCATTGAAACAGTCACCACAAATAATCCACTAGAAATTTTTAGGTGATTCCAATTTATGTGTTTAGTTTACTTCTAAGGCTCATCTCCAAACTCATTATACACAAAGAGTTATAGATTTTACAAAAACATAATAGCGAACAAACTTTTCTGAAATTTTCAGATTTCATTTTTCATTTGATTTCTTGATTTCTCTCATTTGATTCATGTTTATGCAAGTTTAATCCATCACAAATTAATAAGCATAACATATCCTCTCTCCATAAATTTCATAAAACTTAATAACCATATATAAAAATCAAAAATTAACAAAGGTTTTGAGTTTACCTTTCTTTGTTTTCATTTATTCTTCATTCCTTCTTCTTCATCTTCTTCTCATTCTCTCTATTTCTTTCCTCTCCATAATTGGCAGCCAAGTATGAAAAACAGTAAATAGGAAATGGGGTGTAATATGAGTGGATGAAATAAGTGGTAGATGGGTGGAGTATTATTATTTCTTCTTTCCCCTTTTTCTTTGTTTTTATCCCCCACTTCTTTTTCCTTTCTTTATCTTTTATTCTCTCACCTCTTTATCTCCCACATTTTCTCTCACCTCTTTAGCCACCCCCAATGGCCCACCATTTCATTAACTTTTATTTACTCACTTATCCATAAAATTGTCCATTTAACCATTTATCAATTTAATATTTTACAGTTTTAGAATAATAATCATAAATTAAATTAGACTTTTATTTCATAAAGTCGGGATCTTACAGCTGGGACTAGCGGGAAGAGAAAGGGAATAAATGATGATTTGAATTAGTAGTTGTAGTAGTTCTCACCAATTTTAAAATAGTGTGATAATAATTGTACTAAGAACTTAAAGTGTATGTTGCAGTATTTTCATTGTGTTGTATAAGAATGAGAATGTATTTATATTGTTTGATTTTGGCGACTCAAATTGGGTGGTATTGACCCGAATTTAGGGGCGTCACATTACTTACTATATTTTTTGTAGAATTAAGCTAGCTAAAACATTTACATAAAAATAGAGTTTTTATTACATTTACAAACATATATCATCAATTTGTAGGGATTTCGGCACATAAAAGGAACATAATATAAAATTTATCAAAGCAATTTTTGAAACCCTAAAACAGGATACATGCAAAAATATATTAATTCAGTGGTTTAGATATTATACCGATTATAGAAAATTCTGAAACGGCTTCGAATCTCCAATGCAATCCAACAGAACTGCGCCTCTACGGTATCCACATGAACGTCCCGCGAATAGTCGCAAGATCTGCAGTAAAAGGAGTCGCGATACTAGCCACCAAGGATCAGGATTTTCAAAACTTTTTCTCTCTAGTCTCTCTCTAAGAGTGGCTAGCTAGGGTTTTTAGGTTAATGATACTACCACACAAAATGGCTAATATATCACATATATAGAAGTCTAAAAGAATTAATCAAAACCTAATTCAATTATAAAATCCAAATTTATATATATATTATATCTTAATTAAGTCTTACTTAATTAATATACATATATACAAATTATCCTATTAATTACGTTGGCAATAATTTTAAAATCATATTATAAAATTATAAACAGTGAACGACATCTAGTAATGCATCACTGCTACCCAAGTAATAATAAGATCGATGATTCGATGCAACCTTTTCGTGACCAATGTTTCAATGTAATTTAATCCTTTTAACCTTGACATCCTAGATTAAACTTGAGTCATGGAATACGTCATACTCTTCATAATTTAATCTGAGTTTTCTTGATCAATGAGTAGAATATATGAAACAAATCACTATTTGAGCATGGGCATGCATTTCATAGTCCTACTCAATCAAAAGGCCTATGGATATCACTCCTAATATATATAAGGGTTAAATTCCATCTATATCACTCATATTCCTCACACGATTCATGATGTACCCAATAATCACCTTTATTGTCCACCCTATTAAAGGTGACTTTTGATGATATCAAAGTACATAAATTTCCGTGTAATAATATAGTAATTTCAGGTCGGAGGATCATTACATCATTGTCACTATGAGAATCGCTAATAACACTTTGCATAATGCTCCACGTAGAATTCTCATGGTGGGTCCGCCCGAAGACATCGCTTCTCAACATGTACCTATGCATTGACTCAATATATCATATATTTATGACCAATGAGATTTGGTCATCAGTCAATCTACATACTAGTCACAATGTATAATTGTTGTCCCATTAACAATGATACTCGACTAGGGACATTTAAGAGCAATGATACTAATTGTAATTATATAATCTCATGTTCAAGTCACATACTTGAAGCTATATAATTTGTATCATTATTCTAAGGACTTTTATTATGCTAACATTTATATAACGCAGTAAATAAAAGCATAATAAAATAATTCATTTATTCAATCAAATATAATACCAAAAAATGTTAAGCAATTATATCAAATAATTTGCCTCTCCGAGGCATAAACTCTAACACAATTAACTCAATATTTGTAAAAATCAATTACTTATTTCACATATATTAAGTGATAAGTATCAACCAATCCAATTATGTACCATAAACTTATTAAACTAATGAAAGAAATACCTAGTAGTAAATATTCAAAATTCAAATGTATTTCATCCATATTTTTTATAAACATTATAATAAAAGTTCATATTTGTATTTGGGCTTTAGAAATTAGGAGTTAAAAGTTTTTGATTTAGTTAAGCCACTTATATAAGTTAAAAAAAAAAGTTAAAATGCATGTTTTTAGTTCACTTTGATAGGATTGTACTATGTACGAGTGTGGGCTTAAGATGTAATTCTTTTCTAGAGTTGAGTAAACCATTACATTAGAATCTCATTATATTCTCTTCCGAGAAATGTGAAGAAAGAAATCAACTCCTTTCTCTATAGAAGGCGGTAGTGTAGTAATGTATTTTTAACAGAGAGTTTTCATTTCGCCCTAATTAATGAATAAAGCAGAGAAAACCCACAAGGTTCGACTGTACTAAATAAGCAAGAAAAGTCTATCTTATTAGTCAAGAGCACTAGCTGGAATCAAAACCCTTTAAACCGAGGATATCGAAAAGTACATAGGAAAGATAAAAACTTGGTGATCACTTGCGTTAATTATCCTACGATTTTATGCAATCTTATGCATATTTGTTATCCTACTTAGATTCAAATAGTTTCTTTCCATGAAATCGTGATCCTATAAGATCTTACGACCCGAATTTAGATTTTAACAATCATTACAAAAAAACAGGTTATTTTCGACGGAATTTTCCATCGGGTGTAAAGATATTTCGTCGAGAGTATATTACTTCCAACAAAATAGTTGTGAGACCCCAAATTTTATGAATAAAGATTTAAATTTCTCTAAATATTTTTTTTGAATATTATGGTGTGGATTTGATATAATGTTATAGATGTGGGTAGTATTTATAAATTTTGCAAAGTATACAAGTTGTTATAAAATATTCATTTGGTCGGGGAATATCCGTACGACGGCACAATCATTGGTGGACCCCACAACAGAAGTATTGTCGTAGTTAGAAAATGACAGAATTATCATTTTATAAATGGCGAAAGTGTTACCAAGTTAAACCGTTGAACTACCCTAGTAAAAGTACGAAGAATACACGTGGTTGCATAAGAGTACACGATATTGAATATTGATGCTTACGTAAGAAGTCACCGGTTATACTCAATTATTGCTACAAAGAATTGTTGCATCATATCTCTCATATTATTGATTCAATTATTGTCACAAAGATCATCTCAGATAATATGCTATATTATTAAATCAATAATTGAGATGGCAAAGTTATTCATATTATTATTCGCAATATCGACAATGTTTAGAAGTTCACAAGGAGAGGTTTGGTCACCTAATTGCGGCTAATAAGGAGAAATCCTCACCGAAATCCTCTCTTTCCTGGGAACGACCTGGTTATTAAATATTGTGAATTATAATATTAATGATGAATAAGTTCGTGTTGATTAAAGATAAAATTGATAGTTCCATTGTGATGGGATTATTAGTGTTAGTGGAAATATTCTTTTTATTTCAATAATAATGGATGTCTGGAGGTTATTGGGTAATTAACCGGATAAATGAGCAATTAATTGTTATTGATTTACATGATTATAACTATTTGTTCACATGTGTGTACTATTGATTCACATTCATTTACTATTAGGGGAGTTGGTGCAAGATTGATAATACTTGCATGACTAAGTTAAAAATAGAGGTATAGATGGAGGTACTATATTGTAATTCATATTTTCACATGTCTAGAACTATTGAGTCACATGATTTACTATTGATTCATATGATTTACTATTAGGGGAGATGGTGCAAGTTTGATAATACTTACAGGACTAAATTAAAAATGAAGAAAAAGAGGAAAGTATTATACTGTAATATTTCGAGTCCCAAAATGTGCAATTATCGAAACTATATTTTCCTATAAATAGAAGCTCATTCTTCCTTCATTTCTCACCAATTCACTAAAGCTATAGAACAATTATTATAGAGAGAAATTATAGAGAGAAAGAAGAAGAGAAGTCTACTACCTCACTATTCCAGTATCCAATCTTCTTTTAAGGTAAGGGGTATTATTCTTTCGTATTCATGAAGAGAGTTTTTTCTTTCAATACTCGTAAGGGTTGTTATTCTATTCTTCATTATTATGGTGGAATAACCTGTCTATGCGAAGTACCGCATACATGGTGAAATTCTTCTATTATTCCATTCTTTATTATTCTCGTGGAATAACCCGTCTGTGCTATGTCTATCGCATGCTCGGTGAATTTCGTTGTTATTCCATCTTTATTATTACGTTGGAATATCCCGTCTGTGCGATTACGATGACGTTTGGTTTCGTTCTTTATTATTCTCGTTGGAATATCCTCATGCATGCGGATTACGCATTTGACCGGTTCCATTCTTTATTATTTTGTTGGAATATCCCGTCTGTGCGGATTACGCATTTAATTCTGGTTCCATTCTTTATTATTTCATTGGGAATAACATGTCTGCATGCGATCTATCGCATGCACGGTGAATTCTTTCGTTATTCCATTCTTTATTATTTCGTTGGAATAACTCGCTCTATGTGGATTACCGCATGTATGGTGAATGTACCTTCAGATTCATTCTTTATTAAATTGTAGAAATGATCCATTCACGTGGATTACCGCATGGCGGTGAAAATCCATTTCATAGCTTTCAGATATACTATTATACTAATCTAGTGATATCATTTCTTTTTTGTACTCGCCATAAAATATCGCTTTCTTTGGTATTTTTCTCACATGAAGTTACTATCCACTCAAGTTACTATTCACTCTAGTATTATTCACTCGGGTATTCGGGGCACTTTTCATGCCGGAGTACTATTCACGAGTTACCATTCATGTGTTATTATTCACCCGATTACTATTCATTCTAGTATCATTTACTCGGCTATTCGGGACACTTTTCGTGTCGGGGTACTATTCACGGGGTACTATTCCCGAATTACTATTCACGGGGTACTATTCACCCAAAAAATATATTTCTTTTCTGTCCAAATTATATTTGGTACATGAATATTATTCTTGATTTTTACTCCATAAAGCAGTATCATGTTGACAATTTGGACGTTATTGATTCCTGGATAAATTAAATTATAAATCTTTAAAATTTATCCTTGAACTTGTTTTATTAAATTATTATGTCATTGTCATCATCATCATGCTTATATTGTGATGAAAGTCATCTTTGGCTTACGTGCATAGATGGACTTGGTATGATTATGACCAGGGATTATTCGGTATAATCATGACCGTAATGTGACGAATGATGTGGTAAAAGTCCTCGTTGGCCTGTAGTGCATTGATGAACAGTTTTTGGTATGATTATGACTAGAGATTATTCGGTATAGTCATGACCATTGATAATTTAATGAATATCTTTAGCCGTAGTGCAGGGATGATTCGATGATGTGGTTTATTTTTTTAAGCTGATTCTCAGCGATGAAGTTGATGAAAAACTTTTTAAATCATAGAAGATAGTAGATTTTATGCTCTACTTGACTCTTCTAATGGATTGGTTATTTCCGCTGCAGTTATTGATCTAAAACTTGTTGTCTATTGTATTCTATCAGTTGTTATACTGTTGAAGGCTAAGGATAATTTATTCTGCATTATCTTAGTCATAATATTTCTTACTTGGATAGTTGAGCTCACCCCTTTCTTTCATTGTTCTCTTGAAATGAGAATATAGTCGGGATTTAGCCTGGGAAATGGAGTGACGGTCCAGGATAAATGGCTTTAGTAGTCCTCACTATTCTACGGAATAATGTGATAATAATTATAATGAGGACACCATTGAGTGTGGATATTGTCTAGATAACAGTATTCTTGTTTCAACTCTCAGCTATATTTTATCGTATATTACTCAACAGTTGTATAATTAAGTTTGTATTTGATTTA
The DNA here is from genome assembly GCA_020205615.1 of Panax quinquefolius. Classification (NCBI taxonomy): domain Eukaryota; kingdom Viridiplantae; phylum Streptophyta; class Magnoliopsida; order Apiales; family Araliaceae; genus Panax; species Panax quinquefolius. The sequence continues at coordinate 47,377,288 of CM035156.1, forward strand.
TGTACCATATATCTGGCGACCCAAGATGGGTGATGTATACCTGTTTTGGGGGCGTCACAATAGTCGGTCGAAAATTTGATCTGACATAAGAACATCGAAATTAAGTCCGTCGAGATTTCAGTCGGAAATGCCAACGTCCGACAGACTTTTTCTCGATCGAAATTTTCGTCGGACCTAAGATAACCTCGACCGAATCCCTTCCGTCGACTATAATCAGTCGGTTTTACTCTGCCACGTGGCGCAATCTGCTGCCATGCATTCAGGATTAATTCCTACGGAATTCTATCGGTAATACGTTATTCAGTCGAGAAAAAGGATTATTTTTTTGAATGCTTGCTCTGTTTTAGCAACATCTAGGGTTTTAACCCACATTTTTGTACCTATAAACTTGTTTATTTTTTCAACCACCAACACATACAACATAATAATAACCTTCCAACAACATATATACATACAGTAATAACTAGCTTTTGTTCACATACAAGTCCAATATGAATTAAAAGTCCAACAATAATAAAAATACATTAATTTTCCATAAAATATACAAAAATGACATGTAATTACAAGCTTTAACTATAATATGTCAAACATCAACTAAACTACAAAAATTAAAGCTTCCAATTAAGCTAAACTAAAGTAAAGATGAATAAAATATGTATTAATTGTAGGAAACGAGTTCTAAATAAATTAATAATTTTTACTTTTAAAAATTATTATCCCAAGATCTTTCTCATAATTTAGCATAATAAAAAAAATTAAATAAATTATATTACATACCTCGTGCTTTGTTGTAGCACATTGGAGAATTTTTTATTTATTCTGATGAAGACTTTTCCTTCCTCTTGATCTTCCTCCCCATGACCCTTATTTTTGATATTACGTACTTTTCTGAGAATGGACTCAAAATACTGCAAAGTGATATAATATATAGAGTCCTCAACTCCCTGATATTTATCAGGATAATTTGAAAACTTTTCTGATATATTTTATCCTGCTATTTTGTTATATCTTAATAAGGGCTAGAGTGAGGATCAAGCAGGATTCTATAATTCTAGCTCCAATATAATACTAATTTCTGATTAACTCTTTAATAAATTAGAATTATATTAATTATAATTAATTCCACTAAATAGTTATAATTGCACTCTAGAATTAATATAATTAAAATTAATTAATTAAATCCTTCCATTATTAGTATCTTGCAAAATACTCCTCTACAATAATATCCATAAACGCATGTAGGAATAAAAATGTTAACCCACTATGTTTACTGTTTATATCCTTGACTACATACTTTATAAACTTTTGATCACACATTAATTTAATAAATTAAATTAATACTTTAGTAATTTGAATTACTAAAATACTTGGCCAAGATTCTGGTGATCAACCAATAAATTATATCAAGGGATATTATAATTTAATTGTAAAATTCCATCTTGAAAAATACATGTTCCTAATTTCATAACATATATCACCCAACATATCGAGGTATTGTTTGTATTTAAAATCTCACTCTTTAATATATTAAAGTGACATACATTATAAAATTAAGTTCATTATTCTCTTAGGATTAAGAGTAATTGCACATTAATAGTAATTGAAAAATATTTATAATAACAGTATTTAACAAATAATTTTTCGCAACGATACAGTTTTATGTATTTCAAAAATACACCAATACACTAGATAAAAGTCTTCACTTTACATGACTAAGACAAATCATCCAATCAAGTGTTTTACAATCTACTAGAATGATTTGTCCATTTCCATCTAAGATTGAGAACAATATATTTTTTTAATTATACATAACATATAATTTATGTCTTCTGTATATGGCACTCCTTCATATACATAAATTATAAAATATATAATTATGGACAAAATTTATGAAACATTTAATTATGCAAAATGAAATTAAATTTTATTACTAAAATAATAAAATAAATATCAACAATGGGTTTTTCTAGGCTTAAAACCTTACAGTAATCATCCACAAAACATAGTAATTCCAATAGTACTATCCCCGGTGTGAGGAGGATCATCGGGCAGATATAGACGCTATTGCTCTAGCATATGAAAATCGTCGACGTCGTGATCGGAGTGAGCAGCCTCCTCGGCATCGCCAGCTTTTCATTATATTCATCCAACACAATATTATCGCTATATATATAAACATTACTGCTATATAAATACAATATGCATAAGCTAAACAATCACAAGATTATCTCTTCACGATCATCTTGCTGATGTGTTGCTCTTGCCATTGCATAAGTTAACTCCTCAGGACTCGGAGACTGCAAATGCCCGTCAAGTGAAAGACGAAGATTACTATCTTCATCTCCATCTCTATTATTTGTAAATTATACAAAATGAGTCTTTGACAATATCGTACTCGTACTTGTATACGATCTTCTACTCAACACGTCAGCTACCACGTTCGCTTTTCCAGGATGGCATAGTCAGAACATGTGCTGAAATGGGTCTCCTCTTGAGTTCTTCGAAGCTCTTCCCACATTCCTTTCTCCATTCGAATTTTGAATCTCTACGAGTCAGTTGCGTTAATGGAATAGCGATTCGAGAATATCCTTCAACGAATCTCGGATAATAACCAACTAAGCCTAGAAAGCTACGTATTTCGATTACCGACTTAGGTTGTTCTCAACTCTAACTCATATCCCAACCTTGGATAAGACGTTACAATGACACCTATCGCTTTACTATCGCATCTAATATGGTGTCCCTTACGGAGAGTCTAGCCGGTGCATTCCACAAACGAAGTCACGAGATAAAAGGCTCGTGTACCAAATTTATAGTTGAATTTTAACTCCTCAAGTTCAATAGAGCCATTCGATATGAGATTTTAGAAATGAGTTTTGAACGGGTTCAAAGTCGATACAAAATTTAATATCAGGCTTTGGGAGTAAGCCAAGAAATTCTTCAGGAAATACGTCAGGAAAAATCAATAACAACAGGAATATTATTCAAATCTGACGTGTCTTTATTCAAATCTATAACATGGACTAAGAAAACTTGACATCCGTAATAAACGAATGACTTCATGGCTTGATATGAAAATGTTTGACTACAATGGTTTGATTGCTTGAATTGAATAACAAAGTTGCTTAGAATATGAAAACTAACAACCTTACGTAAAGTAATCAATTTCGGCGTGATGAGTAGTTAACCTTAAAATCACATCAAAAGCAAATATCTCTATAAAAATAAGGTTAACTGTGTAATGTGATTGTGCCAACCTGAATCAAGCAAGATTTCTAAACAACGGATGTAATGAAAGTTTCTCCTAACTGAGTCTCCATAAATAAGGTCAAAGTCTAATTTCTCCGTAGTCAAGTTCAAACGTTGAGCGCAAAGCAAGAGAGATAAAAGAATGGGTAGAACGGTATCTAGTAAGGTATAAACTTCGCAAGAATTTATAATTAACTAACCCGTGCTAACTTCGTCGGGTTCCTCGTGATTTTGACCGGCCACGACAAACGCTTCTTCCAGAATCGTTGACTTTGACTTTTCTAGGACATCCTTTTCGAGTCACCATTCCTAATCGGATGGATTTCGATACTGCATAATCTCGAAAGCGATATGTCCTTCTTTTCCACAATTATAGCATACCTTAAACTGTTGCAAGGCGCTTGGGCCGATATGTCACTCCTTCCCAAGATTTGTAACATACGACCGGTGGTCTTTCTCCTCCTCGAACCGGGCCACTCATCGGGCGCCGACGTCTTCACATGGTCGTTGTTGAATCTCCTCTTTAAAATCTCCTTCCGACTCGCTTCTTCTATTTCACGGCCACGATTACCACCGAGAGTGGTTACCGCTTTGTCCGTATTCTTCTTTCTCCTTTGGTTATCATTATTCGATGATCGCTATCTTCAATATGATTTCTCGTTATGGTCCCTCGGTTGAACGTGATTTCGTTATCTCGCTTCTAACAAGTGAGCCCCGCTGACAACATCCGAAGAGAGAAAATTTATGAGAAATGAGATATCGACGTATGCCTGTATCAAACCTCTTAGAAACATCCCGCCATCATGCTCCTCATTCTCCACCAAATGAGGTGCAAACTCGATAACTCCGCGAACTTCGCTTCGCATCGAGACACCGCCATGTTATTCTCGCTCCAGCCTAATTAACTCCACTTCCTTCATATGATTTAATACTTTCGTGGAAGTACTTGTCATTGAACTCGATTCTAAAACGTCTCCCATGACATGCCGAAAGTGCAATTTGGATGGGTACGCTTCATGATTCCCACCAAGAATCGGCCTCGTTAAGGAACATAAAAGTAGCGAATGGAACTTTCGTTCCTCCGCATCCCAAGACATCGAATATCTTGGTAATTTGTTTGACCCACGCCTCGCTTTAATCGGATCCGGCAGATTCCCTGCAATTCGGTGGTCCCAACTCTTTGAATCGCTGGCCATTTGTGACCACCCGTGAATTGCTATCATTTCCTCCTCGTATTTTGAACACGAGTCTCCCACGTCGATTTTGCATGAAATGCATAAAGCTTCTAAACATCCCCTCGCTCATCATCTCGCTAAGTGGTGTTGTTCACGGGAGGAACATTGCCACTTTGTTGCACGTTCTCCTCGTTGGTGAGTACAAGCGCTCCACTGGCCTCATTTCCATTGTTAATATTCTCGGTTGACATTCTAAAATAATCGTCATAAAACAAGGTTAATTAAGGAAATCAATATATCACATAATATCCCTATATATCTTGATTAACTAACAAATAAGCTTAGGTAGGACACACTAGCGAAGGATTTACTCTGCCTCCCTCCTAGTTCTATTCCCCGATCTCCGCCAGAGATCATATCCCTAAGCTCGATACCAACCGTGACGCCCCTAAAATAGGTCCATTCAATCCAACCCATTTCGAGTCGCCAAATACATGGCATGTAAATAACTACAACTTTATTATTACAACATATAAACCGTGAGTTTAAATACGAGATATTGCCATCTAGACAATATCCACACGCAAATAAATCCCCATCATAATTATTGATACATTATTTTACAAAATGGTGAGGACTACTAAACAACTCTCTCTATAACCATCATTCCATACCCCGACTCGCACTCATTACATTCTCGCCTCCGAGAAGAAAAATGGAACAAAAAGGAAAAGGGTGAGCTCAACTAGCCCAAGAGAAGAATATTATGACTAAGATAATATACAACAAATTATCGTTAGTCTTCAACAGGAAAAATCTAATAGAATACAATAGACAACCGCTTTTAAATCAACAACTGCAATGAAACAACAATTCATTAGAAGAGTTAAGTAGAGAATGCAAACTACTACCTTCTATATATGAATTTAAAAGTTCATCGTCGATATTTATCCCTCGTAACATCAATCAATATATATCTAGAATCAAATATTCATCTTTGCACTACAGCCAAAGATATTCATCGATTGATCATGTTCATCTAAACACTGCTCATCTTTGCACTACTACGGCCAAAGATATTCATCAAGAAATCATTCATCTTTTGCACTACGTGCCAAAGATATTCAAGAATATCATCATTTAGACCGAGGATGATGAAAAATATTTTAAAGGAAACGAATCCAATTGAAACAAAAGAACAATATTAAGGATTCAGTATTTTAAACAATCCAAGTTCAAAAATACTTCATAAGTAATCGAGTGGAGTAAAATTCAAGAATGATCAAAACATGGATACAATCAAAGCTAGTATCCATAGTAGATATTTTTGGACAAAAAGAAGAAATTTCATTTTTTAGGTGAATAGTGCAAGTATTCGTGAATAAAGGCAAGATTATACGTGAATAGTGCCATATACGTGAATAAGAACTCGACACCAAAAGATAGAAATTTCACAAAAAATATCTTTACGCTTCATGAATAGTACTCGTGAATAATAACTCGAGAATAGTAACTCATGAATAGTAATCGTGAATAAAGAACTCATGAATAGTAACCCGACATGAAAAAGTTCCAAATTTGATAAAAGTTCCAACCAATATTTCAAAGATAATGATATTGAAGAAATAATATCATTTGAGAAGAAAATAACATCCCTTACCGAAAAAAGACAAGACTTCTAAATAAACACCGGATATAGGTTATGACTTGAACTTGCACCAGATAGCAATACTCAAAGTATACTCAAAATACTCACAAGAATACTCGATAATATAGAGAGAAAACTTGAGTTCTGGTGTGATTTTCAATTCTAACCCAAGACCCTATTTATAGGAAAATGCTTTAGAACACCAAAGCGTAAAATTTAATATAATATTAATATATATTTTCCAAAACCTCATATACATAAACTTGCCAACTGAATTCAGCTCCTACACATGTTAAATGAGGCCACCTAAACATTCCAAAAACGTTTTTGGTAATTAAAACAATTAAAACTTCCAAAAATCAATTATTTTGAACTTTGGAACTTCAATAATTCATAATAAATAGCTCTTTTATCAGAAAAATTAAACTCATGACTTTCCATAGGAAATTCTATTATCTACAACTTTGCGTAGGAAATTTTTCCAAATTCCAAACAAAAATTAACTGAAATCCATAAGCCAAGCGATTTTTTGTGCTATAATCAAATTTCTATTAATAATTGTGTCCACCAACACACAAAATATGTGTTAAACATTTAATGCCACAAAAATACTCTTCCTCCTCATATACTCATATATCCCACATTCATTATAAAATATCACCGTTAATATATTATTAAAATAATATATTTAAATGAATTATTTTATCGTAAAAAGATAAAATATTAATTTTCAACAATTGTTATTTTAAAAAATTCTCCATCTATATCCACATAAAATCAATATTTTCCTCATCATATAAATCAATAATTAATTATTCACAAATAATATTACAGAATCACAAGATCGCAACCAGCCGCTCCTCAGAAAGAGGGGCTTTCAATAAGGATCTCTCCTTATCAAGCGCCGCAATTAGGTGACCAAACCTCTCCTTAGGATGTAACTTTCTAGACATTGCCAATAATGTTTTCTAATAATATTATTCAGATAATATGAATTATTGTTCGATAATGGAAAATATTGTAATGACAATTTATTGAAACAACAAGAATATAATATATCAATGCAACAATTATTGAATCAATAAAATAAAATATCGAATAAAGAATTATCGTAATAATTATTGAGTAGTGCCTTCACGTAAGAATCAATAATTGGTGCAATACCGCCAACAACGCCAGATTAGTGTGTTTTAAACCAAGGGTATTCCAACAAGATAATTCAGAATAACTACGCCGTTATTTATAAACAACTTATATTGTCATTTTCTTCATCCAATCGCTTCCGTTATGGGGCCCATAAAAGATCGCTACCACGAATCTAATATTCCCGACAAAGACGAATATTCCACCACCAAACGAATATTCCCCGACAATAATGAATATTTTATAACCACTTGCTTATTCAAAATATTTGCGTATTTTACCCATAACTATCCACATTAATCAAATCAACCCTTACTATTTCAAAATAATAAATAGAGGAAAATAAATTTCATTTATTAATAATTTGGGGTCTTACAGTCCACCTCTACATGAAATCAGAAAATATCCTCGGTTTTAAAGCCCTAGGCCTTTCAGATATTACTCATGTTTTTGCAAAATCATTTGCGCGCCCTAGAGTGAAGGGTTGCTAACTGAGATATTTTTTACACATAGTCTTATCTGCCTTAAGGTTTGCATGTACTAAATGTGCTGTGGAGATTGCATACCCATTGTATCATTAATCAGATGACTTATCAACAAATAACTTTTGAATTTCATGCAAAATCAGACTTATTGGGAAATATGATAAACAAAAGGAGAGTTGCAGGAAATTCAACAGTTCCAACTAAAAATATTTCAAAATCAGACTTATTGGGAAATATGATAAATAAAATTAATTACCATAGAGTGAAGGGTTGCCAACTAAAAATATTTTTTAATCGTAGCTTTATTTGCCTCAATGGTGTATGTACTTAATATTGAATTTTCAACAAAGTGGTTCACCATGAACCACTTTTGTCGTAAATTCAAGAGGAAATAGTGATTTATAAGGAACCACTTATTTACGAAAAATATTCAATTTGTTGATTAATTATTCAGATCAACGATACTGGGTACAATCTTTTACTTCACATTTAGTACCGATGCAATTTCGAGGCAAATAAAGCTACGATTAAAAAATATTTTTAGTTGGCAACCCTTCACTCTATGGTAATTAATTTTATAAAAACACGAGTAACATCTGAAAAGTCTAAGACTTTAAAATCGAGGATGTTTCCTAATTTCATGTAGAAGTGGGCCACAACTAGCTTTTACACTTCTCAATGAGTATTGGGGAAAAACTTTATCGTGTTAGTCTTAAATATATAGTGCATGAGAAGTCGCAATCTATTTGTTCAAAGAATATAATATATATCATCAAGACGTATATATAAAATACTGAAAGATATATATGTTAATATACTCAAATGACAATTATTTAATTAAAAAAAAGAATGACAATAAATAAAAGAGAGTTGCAGTTGCAGCTAATTGTGTCCCATACTGAAATTGAATATTTGAATTACTGTAGACATTCCTCACTGTTCCATCAAAATAAATGACAACATCCCGAAGGAAGGCCATTGTTGCAAAGTGAAGAAACAACATAAGTTGGAATCCGCATGGTATTATGCAACTTATCACCCAACTCATTGTGAAGAAATCATTAACTGCCTTAGCTTTTTTCACAATTCGTCCCCGCAACCGCTTTTTGGACCATTTATAAGTTCTTTTTATCCAATTAATCTTCTTAAGTAAACGTATTAAAACTGTTATCCTTTTAAAATAGAAAGCTATAAATTACAATTAACTATATACAAATGAGCAAAGTTGAGCAACTAATTAACCGGTCAATTCAAGAATTTGCGATTAGAATTCTTGGAAGTTGCAGAGGTCTTGAACGGGTAACTAATACCACAATGAGGGCAAAGAACGGAAGGTGGAGAATACTTTAATTCGTCGCGTCACATAAAGAGTTGCCTTGTATGTGACGCCCCCAAAATAGGTATACATCACCCATCTTGGGTCGCCAGATATATAGTACTAAATACAAATACAATCTTAAATATACAACATGGGCTGTGAGTTTAAATACAAATATTATCTTCTAGACAGTATTCAAACTCAAAATAAGTCCTCAATACATTTATTAACACCCTATTTCATAGAATAGTGAGGACTACTAATGCTATCCACTGGACCGTCACTCCGTTCCCCGACTAGTCCTCGCACGCCTCATTTCTCAAGAGAACAATGAAAGCAAAAGGGTGAGCTCAACTAGCCCAGTAAGAAATATTATGACTAAGATAATGCAAAATAAATTATCATTAGCCTTCAATAATGTTAAACTGATAAAATACAATAGACATCAAGTTTAACTACAGCGGAACAAAAAATCCATTAAAAGAGTCAAGTAGAGAATAAAATCTACTATCTTTTATAATTTAAAAGGTTTTTCATCACTTTTATCGCTGGGACTCAGCTTAATAAATAATCCACATCATCGCTGCACTACGGCCAAGGATATTCATTAGTAACACAACCACAAATTATCCATGCACTACGGGCTAAGGATATTCGTGTATTCATCAATGGTCATGATCACGCCAACTACTTTCCATCAATGCACTACGGCCAATGAGGGCTTTTACCACATCATTTATAACATTACGGTCATGATTATACCGAATAATCCCTGGTCATAATCATACCAAGTCCATTTATGCACTACAAGGCCACGATGACTTTCAACATAATATAAACATGAGGATGATGACAATGATATAAGAATTCAATAAAACAAGTTCAAGAATTAATTTATCCAAGAACTAATAACGTCCAAATTGTCAACATGATACTTCTTTGTAGAGTAAAATTCAAGAATGCTCAGAAGAATATTTCCATGAAAAGATATTGGATGAAGCGCAAATATCAAGGATATTCCACTAATTTCATGGATTATAGAAGTCAAAATTTTAACCAACTGAGTATAATAAAGAATGGAATAACAAAAGAAATCACCATGCATGCGATAGATCGCATGCATGAGTTATTCCAATAGAATAATAAATAATGGAACCAGGTCATGCGTAAACGCATAGATAGGATGTTCCAATAGAATAATAAATAATGTAACCGTGTCATGCGTAAAAGCACGCATGATGAGGATGTTCCAAAGTAATAATAAACAATGTAATCCAGTCATGCCAGAACGCACGCATGGGATGTTCCAATAGAATAATAAAGAATGGAAATAATGTAAGAATGTCACCATGTATGCAGATTGCTTAGTATGACAAAAGTTATTCCAACATCATAATAAAGAATGGAATAATGTAAGAATTTCACCAAGTATAGGGTAGACCATTATGATACAAAAGTTATTCCAACGAATAATAAAGAATGGAATAAATGAAGTTCTCTTCATGAATAAGAAAGAAATAATACCCCTTACCTTAAAAGAAGAGTAATTGGATATAGGAGTAGTGAAGTAAGCGTAATCACTCACAAAAAAGGTCTATCGGCGACCAGCGAGATCGGCGACGCACCATCGATCGGCCGATATTAGTCACAATGATGATCAATATCGCGCTAATCGACACGTAAACTAGTCGCTGATATTTAACAATGATCGCGACGCGATCACGATCATCGCTATATAAATTTCCCACCAAAATTTTGGGCCGGAAATGTCATTTGAGATGTGCCCAATGGAGAGTCGAGAGTGGGTGAAAAGACGAAAGACCGCCGCCACCAACAGAGCCTCGGGTGTATCCGATGGCTAAAAGGCTAAAGGAACATACAAGTATATGAAGATTTCACGATTACAAAGATATCAACGCCCGCACGATTTACAAGTTTTAATATGTTTACAATCATGAATTGTAGAAAATATCCCATTTTACTTAGTAATATTGGCTTTGTTTTGTATAGAGTCTCGGTCTCAAGGTCACCCTATCCATTGGTCGGATGTGTACGTGGCCACCCGTGAAGGTTCCACTCGAGGCTATCCAGATAAGCGGTAATAAGTTTTAACAACCCGATCTTGTTTATTAATACTTACAAAATATTATTTTAACTATTTAAGTGTTAACATGATGATGACAGGATACTTATAAACGTTTATTGAATGAAGCTTATCCTGAAGGCACTCCACGTCCGCCTTTATCGATCAAGAGTTGTGGGAGAGGCGGCCACATTGTGAAGAAGAACTACATTAAAGGTCAAGGACAACGATGACGCCCATCCTTGATGGCTCAGTGACTCTGCTACCCAATCTATTATCATCGAGTCATCCATTGTTCATACTCCTACCGACCGTGTGAGAGCTATATGTCAAGATCGAAATCTTTCAAGATATCAAGGGCACTGGGGCTCTTGATCCCGAGGAGTTAGTCAAGAAAGAATTATAGCAGCAGCAGGATGGCATGGGGATGGCGACGAGGTATAAAATCAATTTGTTGTATGTATTGTCATAATATATACCAAAGATCAACATATTTATTATATTTGTAACTTGTTTTATTATTTTGTTAATTACTGTGGTGATCAAGGAGGGATGACGCTTGACATAACCTTGTACTTGTATATTCATTATTTCGATGTTTGTATATATGTTACTTAAACAAGTTTTGAAATGTTATTATATTTATTCAAATCATATTGGTTTTAAAGGTTTATATACTAGTTTGGTGTATGTGTTGGTGGACGATGGATGTTTATATTGTTTCAGTATGTTGTTTATCTTGGTGTGTATGTGTGTTGGGATAAAGCGGTAGAAAAGCAGTACGTGTTTTTGGGAATTTCGCAAAACGGCAAAAAATCTGGTCGTAATTTTTTTTTATATCACAATCGTGACGCGCGTCACGAACGTTATTATGACGAATAAGATAGTATCGCCGATCGCGACGCGATCGGCCGATAATGGTCGCCGACACGTGGACCACGCCGCCTTTGGCCTCGGACCATGTCGACTCATTTCAAATGAATCAGATTTGTCATTTTCGCCGCTCATAGCGTGATCGAGATATCTTGTCAGCTAATAGTGGTCGCCGATGTGCATCCCAATGATCAGATTTTATCGCGACGACTATATCACGATCGCGACTTTCGTCGCAGAGAATAGCTATCTCACATCGAAAGTGCGATCGCCGATAATCGATCACCGATAAACCTTTTTGTTGTAGTGAATACTTTTCTTCTTTCTCTCTATAATTTCTCTCTCTAGAGTTTCAGTGAATTCGTAAGAAATAATGAAGGAATGAGCTTCTATTTATAGGAGAATGGAAAGGCACTGTGTAAGGATTTTTCTTAAGGACGCACAATGTTTGAAATTCACAGGCTAAAATCATTCGCTAGATTTTCAAAACCATATTTTATAATATATATATATATATATATATAAATGCATGCTATATTAGAAAAATCCTACCATCCGTACATCATTTTTCAAGGTGCTGGCCAATTAGAAGAAAGAGAAAAAAACTAGTACACGCCAAGTTGAGAAAATGGCTTTATACACATACTTGATAGCATTATTGGATTGCTCAACCAATAAGGTGCAAGCTTTGAAAATAACATCACATATCCTGCCAAACATTATTCTCCACCACAACCCACTCACCCACATTTAATATATATAAATACAACCTCCCCTTCTTAAGAAATTTTGCCCTCGAAATTAGGGTACGTACCTGGTATGTCGAAGAGGTAAGGATACCTTGATTTCATTTTACATTCTAACTCCCAGGTCATCTCCTCAACATCGTGGTTTCTCCATAAAACTTTGACCTGAGGTATAACCTTGGAGCGTAGAATATGTTCCTTCTTATCCAAGATTTGAATAGGAACCTCTTCATACGTTAAATCTTCCTCTATTTTGTCCGGTTCTAACTCAATAATGTGGTTTGGTTCTTCCATATATTTACGTAACATGGATATGTGAAAAACATTATGATCACGAGACATACTTGGCGGTAAAGCGAGTCTATAGGCCACAGTTCCTACTCGATCGAGGATTAAAATGGGCCAATAAATCGAGGATCGAGCTTCCTCCTCTCTTTCTAAATCTCGTAACTCCTTTCCATGGAGCAAACACATAACAACACATGATCTCCAATATCGAATCCACGCCCTTTCGATGAAGATCAACATAACTCTTTGTCGATCTTGTGAGGTTTTTATACGCTGTCGAATCGTTTGAATCTTTTCCGTAGTCATACGCACTCAACTCAAATCCCAACAACATTGCTTCACCCACCTCATCCCAAAGATAATCGAGAGAACGACACTTTCTTCCATACAACACCTCAAATGGAGCCATGCCAATACTTGCTTAATAACTATTGTTGTAGGAAAACTCCACCAATGGTAAGAACTTGTCCCAACTTCCCTTGAAGTCAAGGACACAGAGTCTTAATAAATCTTTAAGAGTTTGAATAGTCCTCTCTGATTGTCCGTCCGTCTGAGGATGATATGCCGAACTAAATCGTAAATCCGTGCCCATAGCTTTTTGCAAACTAACTCAAAATCGTGAAGTGAATCTTGGGTCCCGATCCGAAACTATGGATACTGGCATACCATGCAGTCTTAAAATCTCGTTTATGTATATCCGAGCAAGACGTTCAAGTGTATAAGTTTCTCGTGTTGGTAAGAAATGAGCAGACTTGGTCAAACTATCAACAATGACCCAAATTGCATCTATGCCTTGAGAAACCTTGGGAAGACCAGTAACGAAATCCATGGTAATGTGCTCCCACTTCTATTATAGAATTTTAAGTGGTTGCAATGGACCTTTTGGTACTTGATGTTCCGCCTTGACTCGTTGACAAGTTAGACACCTTGAGATAAACAACGTTATCTCTCTCTTCATATTGCTTCACCAAAATGTATGACCAAGATAACGATACATTTTGGTACTCCCAAGATGGATTGCAAACGATGTATTGTGCGCCTCCATCATGATTTCATACTTTAAATCAAGGTCGTTAGGAACACAAAGTCTAGAGTTGACTCGAAGTATTCCTTCTTCATCGATTCTTGCTTCCGACATAGCACCTTCTTGCACTTTCTTCCTCATACGCATCAGCTCCAGGTCTGTAGTTTGAGCAGCTATAACTTTATCAATTAAAGTCGGTTGTACTCGTATATTTTCCATCATCGCATGGGTCCCTGGAGTCTTTAACTCTATCTCCATCCTTTGCAAGTCGACGCCCAAAATAGGTCCATTCCATCCAACCCATTCTCGAGTCGCCAAATACATGGTATGTAAATAACTACAACTTTATTATTACAACATATAAACCGTGAGTTTAAATACGTATATTGCCATCTAGACAATATCCACACGCAAATAAATCCCCATCATAATTATTGATACATTATTTTACAAAATGGTGAGGACTACTAAACAACTCTCTCTAGAACCTTCATTCCATACCCCCGACTAAGACTCGCTACATTCTCGCCTCCCGAGAAGAAAAATGGAACAACAAGGAAAAGGGTGAGCTCAACTAGCCCCAAGAAGAATATTACGACTAAGATAATATACAACAAATTATCGTTAGTCTTCAACAGAAAAAATCTAATAGAATACAATAGACAACAAATTTTAAATCAATATTCGCAATGAAATAATAATTCATTAGAAGAGTTAAGTAGAGAATGCAAACTACTATCTTCTATATATGAATTTAAAAGTTCATCGTCGATATTTTATCCCGTAACATCAATCAATATATATCCGAATCAAATATTCATCTTTGCACTATGTGCCAAAGATATTCATCACTGGTCATGTTCATCTAAACACTGCTCATCTTTGCACTACGGCCAAAGATATTAATCACCTGGTCATGTTCATCTCAACACTGCTCATCTTTGCACCACGGCCAAAGATATTCATCAAGAAATCATTCATCTTGCAGACATGTGCCAAAGATATTCAAGAATATCATCATTTAGACCGAGGATGATGAAAATATTTTTAAAGAAACGAATCCAAAGGAAACAAAATGACAAGGATTAAGGATTAAGGATTCGTATTTTGTTTTATCCATGTCCAAAAATACCTCAAAATAATCATAGTGGTGTAAAATTCAAGAATGATCAAAACATGGATACAATCAAAGCTAGTATCCGTAATAGATATTTTGGACAAAAAGAAGAAATTTCATTTTTCTATGAATAGTGTCAGATTCGTGAATAAGGTCAGATACGTGAATAAGGCCGATAATGAATAGTAACTCGACACCAAAAGATAGAAATTTCAAAAAAACATCTTCACGCTTCTGAATACGACTATCAGAACTCGAATCTCGTGAATAAGAATCGTGAATAAGAACTCATGAATAAGAACTCGTGAATAAGAACTCATGAATAGTAACCCGACATGAAAAAAAGTTCCAAATTTGATAAAAGTTCCAACCAATATTTCAAAGATAATGATATCAAGAAATAATATCATTCGAGAAGAAAATAACATCCCTTACCTCGAAAGACAAGATTTAGTCAAAACACCTGACATAGGCTATGACTTGAACTTGCACCAGATAGCAATACTCAAAGTATACTCACAAAATACTCACAAGAATATATCGAGAGAAAATAGAGAGAGAAAACTTCAGCTTCTGGTGTGATTTTCAATTCTAACCCAAGACCCTATTTATAGAAAACGCTAGTAACACCAAAAAGTAAAAATTGAATATAATAATATTATTTATAAACAAAATTCCTTAGCCCACCTTTTGAAATCTGATTTCAGCCATAGCACATGTTAAATGAGGTTCACAAACTCACCAAAAACGTTTTTCTCAAAATAAATAATTAAAACTCCCAAAAATCAATTATTTTAACTCAAACTTCAATAATTCATAATAAATAGCCTTTTATCGTAAAATTGAATCTCATGGATTTTTATAGGAAATTCAATTTCTACAACTTTGCGTAAGAAAGTTTTTCCAAATTCCAAAACAAAATTGATCAAATCCACAAAACCACGATTTTACAAAGTTTATAATCAATTTTGGCCAAGAAATGGGTCCACCAACACACAAAACATGTGTTAAACATTTAATGCCACAAAATACTCTTCCTCCTCATATACTCATATATCCCACATTCATTATAAAAAATATCACCGTTAATATATTATTAAAATAATATATTTAAATGAATTATTTTATCGTAAAAAGATAAAATATTAATTTTCAACAATTGTCACATTAAAATTTTTCCATCTATATCCACATAAAATCAATATTTTCCTCATCATATAAATCAATAATTAATTATTCACAAATAATATTACAGTAATCACAAGATCGGCAACTGTGCCGCTCCTCAGAAAGAGGGGCTTTCCAATAAGGATCTCTCCTCATCAAGCGCGCAATTAGGTGACCAAACCTCTCCTAGATGTAACTTTCTAGACATTGCCAATAATGTTATCCAATAATATTATTCAGATAATATGAATTATTGTTTCGATAATGGAAAATAATCGCAGTAATGACAATTTATCAAAAACAAAGAATATAAAATATCAACGCAAGCAATTATTAAATCAATAAAATAAAATATCGAATAAGAATTATCGTAATAATTATCGAGTAGTGCCTTCACGTAAGAATCAATAATTGGTGCAATACCGTGTGCTATCGCTCAACAACGCAGACAGTGTGTTTTAACCACCGGTATTCCAACAAGATAATCTCAGAATAACTACGCCTGCTATTTATAAACAACTTATATTTGTCGCTTTCTTCATCCAATCGCTTTCCGTTATGGGGCCCATAAAAGATCAAGGCTGTCAGCATTTAATATTCCCCGACAAAGATTTAATATTCCACCACCAAACTAATATTCCCCGACAATAATGAATATTTTATAACCACTGCTTATTCAAATATTTATGTATTTTACCCATAACTATCCACATTAATCAAATCAACCCTTACTATTTCAAAATAATAAATAGAGGAAAATAAATTTCATTTATTAATAATTTGGGGTCTTACAACCTCCCTCCTTATGAAATTTCGTCCTCGAAATCGACGACGCATTCTGTGTGTTTCAAAAGATGAGAATACCTCGCTTTCATTTCGCTTCCAACCCTGTGTCATTTCCTCAATAGCATGGTTTCTCCACAAAACTTTAACTTGTGGTATAACCCCAGACATGTGACATGTTCTTTCCTATCCAAGATCTTGACAGTACCTCCTCGTGACGTTAAGTCTCTTGGCTATCTCGTCCGGGTTCTAACTCAATGACGTGGTTCGGGTCGTCCACATATTTACGTAACATCGAGATACGTGAAAAAACGTTATGAACACGCCATCATACTTGGCGGTAAAACGAGTCTATAGGCCACAGCTCCTATTCGATCGAGAATTTCAAATGGATTAATAAATCAAGGTTCGAGCTTTCTCACCTCACCGATTCTCGCTTTTGAAATAACAACTTTCGACCTCCTTCTTCAAATTCATCACCCGTGTAGTATCTCAATAAATTTTAACTTTATCGATTAAAGTCGATTATACTCAGATATCATCACGTGGGTACCTAGAGTTTTCATCTCCATCTCTATTATTTGTAAATTATAATTAAATTAGTCTTTGACAATATCAGACTCAGATCAGATATACGATCTTCTACTCAACACGCCGCCTACCACGCTCGCTTTTCCAGATGGCATGGTCGTAACATGTGTTTAAAATGAGTCTCCTCTCGAAGTTCTTCAAGCTCTTCCCACATTCCTCGCTCCATTCGAATTTTGTATCTCTACGAGTCACCACATTAATGGAATAGCGATTCGAGAATATCCTTCAACGAATCTCCGATAATAACCAACTAAGCCTAGAAAGCTACGATTTCGATTACCGACTTAGGTTGTTCTCAATCGTGACTCATATCCCAACCTCGATAAGACGTTACAATGACACCTATCGCTTTACTATCGCATCTAATATGGTGTCCCCTACTTGAGAGTCCGCTTTTTGCATTCCACAAAGGAAGTCACCAGATAAAGGCTCGTGTACCAAATTTATAGTTGAATTTTTTAACCTCAAGTTCAATAGAGCCATTCGATATGAGATTTTAGAAATGAGTTTTGACGGGTTCAAAGTCGATACAAAATTTAATATCTTTGGGAGTAAACCAAGAAATTCTTCAGAAATACGTCAGAAAAATCAATAACAACAGAATATTATTCAAATCGACGTGTCTTTATTCAAATCCATAACATGGACTAAGAAAACTCGACATCCGTAATAAACGAATGACTTCATGGCTTGATATGAAAATGTTTGACTACAATGGTTTGATTGCTTGAATTCAATAACAAAGTTGCTTAGAATATGAAAACTAACAACCTTATTTAAAGTAATCAATTTCGGCATTGATGAGTAGTTAACCTTAAAATCACATCAAAAGCAAATATCTCTATATAAAAATAAGGTTAATGTGTAATGTGATAGTGCCAACCCGAATCAAGCAAGATTTCTAAACAACGGATGTAATGAAAGTTTTCCTAACTGAGTCTCCATAAACAGGTCAAAGTCTAATTTCTCCGTAGTCAAGTTCAAACGCTGAGCGCAAGCAAGAGAGATAAAAGAATGGGTAGAAACCAGATTCAGTAAGGTATAAACTTCGCAAGAATTTATAATTAACTAACCTGTGCTAACTTCGTCGTGTCCTCACATTTTGACCGGCCACGACAAACGCCTTCCAGAATCGCTGACTTTGATTTTTTTCGACATCCTTTTGAGTCACCATTCCTCACTGGATCTGGTTTCGATATCGCATAATCTCGAAAGCGATATGTCCTTCTTTTCCACAATTATAGCATACCTTAAACCGTCAGGGCGCTTCAATGATATGTCCCTCTTCCCAAGATTTGTAACATACGACCGATGGTCTTTCTCCTCCTCGAACCAGCCACATCGGGCGCGACGACGCATCTTCACATGGTCGTTGTTGAAATCCTCTTTTAAAATCTCCTCCCGACTCGCTTCTTCTATTTTCATGGCCACGATTACCACCTCGAGTGGTTACCACCTTTGTCCGATTCTTTCTTTCTCCGCCGGTTATCGTTATATTCGATGATCGCTATCTTCTAGATGATCCTCGGTTATGGGTCCTCATTGAACGTATTTCGTTATCTCGCCTAACAATCGAGCCCTCATTGACAACATCTCGGAATAGAGAGAAAATTTATGAGAAATGAGATATCGACGAATTTCGAAGTTTCAAACCTCTAAAAAACATCCGCCATATACGCTCCTCATTCTCCACCAAATGAGGTGCAAACTCGATAACTCCGCCGAACTTCGCCGCAGATCGGGACACCGCCATGTTATTCTCGCTTCAGTCTAATAAACTCCACTTCCTTCATATACGATTTAATACTTTCGTGAAAGTACTTGTCATTGAACGCTGCTTCAAACGTTTCCCACGATATGCGCCGAGAAAAGTAATGGACGGGTACGCTTCATGATTCCCACCAAGAATCGCCTCGCCATTTAACATAAAAGTAGCGAATGGAACCTTCTGTTCCTCCGCATCCCAAGACATCGAATATCTTGGTAATTTGTTTGACCCACGCCTCCGCCTTTAATCGGATCCGCTTTCCTGCACTCGTGGTCCCAACTTCGAATCGTTTGGTCGTGACCAACCCGAATCGCTATCATTTCCTCAGATTTTAACACAAGTCTCCTCGTCTCGATTTTGCATGAATCGCAAAAAGCTTCTAAACATCCCTCGCTCATCATCTCGCTCAAATGGTGTTGTTTCACAGGAGGTACATTGCCACTGTGCAGACGCTCTCCTCGCTGGTAAGACAGCATCTCCACGCCTCATTTACTCCATCGTTAATATTCTCACGACATTCTCAAATACCGCTATAAAACAAGGGTTAATTAAGGAAATCAATATATCACATAATATCCCTATATACTAACTAACTAACAAATAAGCTTAGTAGGACACACTAGCGAAGGATTTACTCTGCCTCTCCCTCCTAGTTCTATTCCCCGATCTCCGCCAGAGATCATATCCCTAAGCTCGATACCAACCGTGACGCCCCCAAAATAGGTCCATTCCATCCAACCCATTCTCGAAGTCGCCAAATACATGGTATGTAAATAACTACAACTTTATTATTACAACATATAAACTGTGAGTTTAAATACGATATTGCCATCTAGACAATATCCACACGCAAATAAATCCCCATCATAATTATTGATACATTATTTTACAAAAATGGTGAGGACTACTAAACAACTCTCTAGTAACCTTCATTCCATACCCCGACTAAGACTCGCTACATTCTCGCCTCCCGAGAAGAAAAAAATGGAACAACAAGGAAAAGGGTGAGCTCAACTAGCCCAAGAAAGAATATTATGACTAAGATAATATACAACAAATTATCGTTAGTCTTCAACAGGAAAAATCTAATAGAATACAATATACAACAAATTTTAAATCAATATTCGCAAATGAAATAATAATTCATTAGAAGAGTTAAGTAGAGAATGCAAACTACTATCTTCTATATATGAATTTAAAAGTTCATCGTCGATATTTTATCCCTCGTAACATCAATCAATATATATCCGAATCAAATATTCATCTTTGCACTATGTGCCAAAGATATTCATCATTGGTCATGTTCATCTAAACACTGCTCATCTTTGCACTACGGCCAAAGATATTAATCACCAATCATGTTCATCTCAACACTGCTCATCTTTGCACTACTGCCAAAGATATTCATCAAGAAATCATTCATCTTTGCACTACATGTGCCAAAGATATTCAATAATATCATCATTTAAGACCGAGGATGATGAAAAATATTTTAAAGAAACGAATCCAAAGGAAACAAAATGACAAGGATTAAGGATTAAGGATTCGATTTTGTTTTATCCATGTCCAAAAATACCTCAAAATAATCATAGTGGTGTAAAATTCAAGAATGATCAAAACATGGATACAATCAAAGCTAGTATCCGTAATAGATATTTTGGATAAAAAAGAAGAAATTTCATTTTTTTCTATGAATAAGGCCAGATTCGTGAATAAGGTCGATATACGTGAATAGTGCCGTGATACGTGAATAGTAACTCGACACCAAAAGATAGAAATTTCAAAAAAACATCTTCACGCTTCATGAATAATATCGTGAATAAGAACTCGTGAATAAGAATGAATAGTAACTGAATAATAAATCGTGAATAAGAACTCATGAATAGTAACCCGACATGAAAAAGTTCCAAATTTGATAAAAAGTTCCAACTAATATTTCAAAGATAATGATATCAAGAAATAATATCATTCGAGAAGAAAATAACATCCCTTACCTCGAAAGACAAGATTTTTAATAAACACCTGACATAAAGCTATGACTTGAACTCTTGCACCGATAGCAATACTCAAAGTATACTCAAAATACTCACAAGAATACGCCGATAATATCGAGAGAGAAAGAGAGAAAACTTCAGCTTCGGTGTGATTTTCAATTCTAACCCAAGACCCTATTTATAGAAAACGCTTAGTAACACCAAAGCGTAAAATTTAATATAATAATATTATTTATAAACAAAATTCTTAGCCCACCTTTGAAATCTGATTTCAGCCCACACACATGTTAAATGAGGTTCACAAACTCACCAAAAACGTTTTTCTCAAAATAATTAATTAAAACTCCAAAAATCAATTATTTTTAACTTCAAACTTCAATAATTCATAATAAATAGCCCTTTTATCGTAAAAATTCGAAATCTCATGAATTTTTATAGGAAATTCAATTTTCTACAACTTTCAGTAAGAAAGTTTTTCCAAATTCCAAATGTAAATTGACCAAATCCACAAACCAACGATTTTACAAGCTATAATCAAATTTCAACAAGAAATGGGTCCACCAACACACAAAACATGTGTTAAACATTTAATGCCACAAAAATACTCTTCCTCCTCATATACTCATATATCCCACATTCATTATAAAATATCACCGTTAATATATTATTAAAATAATATATTTAAATGAATTATTTTATCGTAAAAGATAAAATATTAATTTTCAACAATTGTCACATTAAAAATTTTTCCATCTATATCCACATAAAATCAATATTTTCCTCATCATATAAATCAATAATTAATTATTCACAAATAATATTATGTAATCACAAGATCGATAAACTGTGCTCCTCCAAAGAAAGAGGGGCTTTCCAATAAGGATCTCTCCTCATCGCGCAAATTAATTAGGTGACCAAACCTCTCCTTAGATGTAACTTTCTAGACATCGCCAATAATGTTATCTAATAATATTATTCAGATAATATGAATTATTGCTTCGATAATGGAAAAATAATGTCAGTAATGACAATTTATCAAACAACAAAGAATATAAAATATCAACGCAAAGAATTATCGAATCAATAAAATAAAATATCGAATAAGAATTATCGTAATAATTATCGAAAGTAGGCCTTTCACGTAAGAATCAATAATTGGTGCAATACCGCATGTGCTATCGCTCAACAACGCGACATTACAAGTGTTTTTTAACCACCGTATTCCAACAAGATATACTCAGAATAACTACGCCCTTATTTATAAACAACTTATATTTGTCGTTTTCTTCATCCAATCGCTTTCTCGCTATGGGGCCCATAAAAGATCAACCGTTGCATTTAATATTCCCGACAAAGCATTTAATATTCCACCACCAAACTAATATTTCCCGACAATAATGAATATTTTATAACCACTGCTTATTCAAATATTTATGATTTTACCCATAACTATCCACATTAATCAAATCAACCCTTACTATTTCAAAATAATAAATAGAGGAAAATAAATTTCATTTATTAATAATTTGGGGTCTTACAACCCTTTTCCAAGCATCACTTTGTGGATGACAAATCCTCCGAGCCGGATGGTATTGTCGTAGCGGTGTTGAAATGAGTCTCCTCTTGAGTTCTTGAAAACTCTTCTCACATTCCTTGTTCTAACCAAATTTTGTATCTTTTCGAGTCAGCTGATTTAATGGAGTGGCGATTCGAGAAAACCCTTCTACTAATCTCCGATAATAACCAGCTAAGCCGAGAAAGCTACGTACTTCGATCACTGATTTAAGTTGCTCCCAGCTTTGAATATCTTCAATCTTTGTTGGGTCAACTGATATTCCATGACTTGATACTACGTGCCCAAGGAATGCTACTTCCTCAAGCCAGAACTCGCATTTCTTCAACTTGGCATAAAACTTATATTCACGAAGCTTTTGGAGTATCAGCCTCAAGTGTTGCTCATGATCTTCACGGCTTTTGGAATAAATAAGAATGTCATCAATAAAGACGACCACAAATTGATTCAAATATTCCTTAAATACTCGGTTCATCATATCCATGAAGGCAGCAGGAGCATTAGTCAATCCAAAAGACATGACTAGGAATTCATAATGCCCGTCATCGGAGTTCCGAAAGCCATTTTTGGAATGTCATCTGGTTCTAATCTTCAATTGGTGATATCCGGAACGAAGATCAATCTTTGAAAAGAATTTGGCGCCTTGCAACTGGTCAAACAGCTCATCAATACGTGGCAACGGATATCTATTTTTGATGGTGACATTTTTCAACTCCCGATAATCAATACAAAGTCGCATACTCCCATCTTTCTTTTTCACGAATAGAATAGGAGCACCCCAAGGAGAAGTAGTAGGACGAATAAATCCAATGTCTAACAATTCCTGCAGTTGGGTCTTTAACTCCTGAAGTTCAACAGGAGTCATTCGATATGGGGCTTTGGAAATGGGTTTTGTATCGGGTTCAAGGTCGATACAAAATTCAATTTCACGCTCTGGGGGTAGGCCAGGAAGTTCTTCAGGGAATGCGTCAGGAAATTTATTAACAATAAAGATATCATTCAAAACTGACGTATTTTTGTTTAAATCCGTGACATGAGCTAAGAAAGCTTGACATCCATTTTTCAATAAACGAATAACTTTATGGCTTGAGATGACAGTGATTGATTTTAATGGTTTGGTTGCTTGAATTCGCATAATAGGTTGGTTAGGAATATGAAAGCTAACAACCTTATGAAAATAATCAATTTTTGCATGATGAGTAGTTAACCAATCAATCCCTAGAATTACGTCAAATGCAAGTATTTTCAATGAAATAAGATCGACAGGTAATGTGAGGGTACCGATTTGAACCAAACAAGACTTATAAATAGTGGATGTAATGAAGGTTTCTCCCAATGGAGTTTCAACAGATAAGTCAAAGTCTAATTTCTCCGGAGTCAAATTTAAACGTTGAGCGCAAGTAAGAGAAATAAAAGAATGGGTAGAACCGGTATTAAATAAGGTATAAACTTCGATAGAGTTTATGATAAGCTTACCCGTGATGACCTCGTTCGGGTTCCTTGCTTTTTGGGAGGTCACAACAAACGCTCTCCCTTGCACTACCGACTTTGACTTTTCTGGGACGGCCTTTGGTGCCTCCATCCTAGCTGAACTTATCTTCGGTGAACGACAAAATCGGGCTAAGTGACATTCTCTTCCACAATTATAACATGATTTGGAAAGCATCGCGCATTTTGGACTGATGTGTCCCTCCCCTCCGCATTTGAAGCATATGATAAGTGGTCGTTCTCCTTCCTTAACAACGGTTGCTGGTGCTGACGTCTTTCCATCATTGTTGAATCTCCTCTTCTTGAAATATCCATTCTTATTGATTTGGCCCTGATTACCACTGAAGTGGTTACTATTTCTGGCCTGTTGATCCCCTCCACGTTTGTTGTCACCGCTTCGATGATTGCTCTCACTAGTATTATCATTTTGCCGGCTGCTATCTTTTGGTTGGGTTGACTCATTACCACGCTCCAATAACTGAGCCCTATTAACAACATCTGAATACAAACACAGTTTATGAGAGATAAGATATTGACGTATCTCAGGTTTCAAACCTCTTAAAAATATTCGTGTCATTCTCTCCTCATTATCAACCAAATGGGACGCAAACTGAGACAACTCGGCAAACTTAGCTTCGTACTGCGATACGGTCATGTTGTTTTATTCCAGCTTGATGAACTCAACCTCTTTCATGTGACGAATACTTTCGGGAAAGTACTTGTCGTTGAATAAGTCTTGGAACTTCTCCCAAGTCATCTTCAGTGCGGCAGGTTGAGTACGTTTTACAGATTCCCACCAGTAATCTGCCTCTGCACGCAACATGAAGGTGGTAAAGGGAACCTTTTGCTCCTCGGAGCATCCCAAGACATCAAATATCTTGCAGATCTGCTTTATCCACGTCTCCGCCTTAAGTGGTTTTGGCTCTCCAAAAAACTCTAGTGGTCCCAGTTCCTTAAACTGCTTGGTGGTGACCATCCGAGAGTTGCCAGTATTTCCACCTGCATTTTGTACAGGAGCCGCTCTTGTCTGATGTTGCATGAATTACATAAAGCCTATGAACATTCCATCGTTCATCATTTGGTCAGTGTTGTTGTTTGCCTGAGGAATGTCGCCTTCCTGATTCACATTATCCTGATTATTGATCTGTGGAGACTCAACGGTCTCCTGTGCTCCATTGATATTATCAACATTCTCGGATGTCATTTTTAAATACTGCCACAAAACAAGGGCTAAATAACATATCACATATTATCCCTATACTCTGACCGACCAATTAAATATCAAATAAACTTAAGTAGGTCATACTAGCGAAAAAGAATTCCCGCCTTTCCCTCCTAGTTCTTATCTCACATCTCACTAGGATCATATCCCCAAGCATTGATACTAATCATGACGCCCCCAAAATAGGTATACATCACCCATCTTGGGTCGCATGGATACATAAGTATGTAATACAAATACAATCTTAAATATACAACATGAGTTGTGAGTTTAAATACAAATATTATCTTCTAGACAGTATTCAAACTCAAAATAAGTCCTCAATACATTTATTAACACCCTATTTCATAGAATAGTGAGGACTACTAATGCTATCCACTTGACTATCACTCCGTTCCCCGACTAGTCCCTGGTACGTTCTCATTTCCTGAAGAGAACAATGAAAGCAAAAGGGTTAGCTCAACTAGCCCAGTAAGAAATATTATGACTAACATAATGCAGAATAAATTATCATTAGCCTTCAACAATGTTAAACTGATAAAATACAATAGACATCAAGTTTAACTACAGTGGAACAAACAATCCATTAAAAGAGTCAAGTAGAGAATAAAATCTACTATCTTTTATGATTTAAAAGGTTTTTCATCACTTTTATCGGTGGAACTCAGCTTAATAAATAATCCACATCATCCCTGCACTACGGCCAATGATATTCATTAGTATCACAACCACAAATTATCCATGTGCTACGGGCCAAGGATATTCGTGTATTCATCTATGGTCATGACCATGCCAACAACTGTCCATCAATGCACTACGGCCAATGAGGATTTTTACCACATCATTTATAACATTACGATCATGATTATACCGAATAATCCCTGGTCATAATCATACCAAGTTCATCTATGCACTATAGGCCACAAATAACTTTCAACATAATATAAACATGAGGATGATGACAATGATATAAGAATTCAATAAAACAAGTTCAAGAATTAATTTATCCAAGAACTAATAACGTCCAAATTGTCAACATAATACTTCTTCGTAGAATAAAATTCAAGAATGCTCAGAAGAATATTTTCATGAAAAGATACTGGATGAAGCGCAAATATCAAGGATATTCCACTAATTTCATGGAGTATAGAAGTCAAAACTTTAACTAATTGAGTATAATAAAGAATGGAATAACAAAAGAAATCACCATGCATGCGATAGACCGCAAAGACAGGTTATTCCAACAGAATAATAAATAATAGAACCAGGTCATGCGTAAACGCACAGACAGGATGTTCCAACAGAATAATAAATAACGAAACCAGGTCATGCGTAAAGCACAAACAGGATGTTCGAACAGAATAATAAACAACGGAACCAGGTCATGCGTAACGCACAGACATGATGTTCCAACAGAATAATAAAGAATGGAAATAATAGAAGAATGTCACCATGTATGCGCAGACTTAAGATGTATAAAAGTTATTCCAACATCATAATAAAGAATGGAATAATGGAAGAATTTTACCAAGTATAGGGTAGATCACAGATACAAAAGTTATTCCAACTAATAATAATAAAGAATGGAATAACAAAAGTTCTCTTCATGAATAAGAAAGAAATAATACCCCTTACCTTAAAAGAAGAGTACTGGATATAAGAGTAGTGAAGTAGCAGAATACTTTTCTTCTTTCTCTCTATAATTTCTCTATCTAGAGTTTCAATGAATTCGTAAGAAATAATGAAGGAATGAGCTTCTATTTATAGGAGAATGGAAAGGCACTGTGTAAGGATTTTTCTTACGGACGCACAGTGTTTGAAATTCACTGGCTGAAATCATTCGTTAGATTTTCAAAACCAAATTATTTTATATATATATATATATATATATATATATATATATATATATATATATAATATAACACATGCTATATTAGAAAAATCCTACCACCCGTATACATCATTTTTCAAGTCGCCAATTAGAAGAAAGAGAAAAAAAACTAGTACACGCCATAAGTTGAGAAAATGGCTTTATGCACATGCTTGATAGCATTATTGGATTGCTCAACCAATAAGGTGCAAGCTTTGAAAATAATATCACATATCCTGCCAAACATTATTCTCCACCACAACCCACTCACCCACATTTAATATATATAAATACTTATTATTTACACACACCACAACCCACTCACCCAAATTTAATATATATAAATACTTATTATTCACACACACCCACACTTCACCACTCCACCCCATTCACAGTTGAAAATTCCTCCACCAAAATCCTCCACTAGTGGCTCCAACCATATATATATATATATATATATATATACAAAAAAAACTTCTACCGATTACTTTGAAAAAAAATAGGTAAATGGGGGTCCATAAAATAAGCAAAACTTCATAAAAATCACCTTAATAATTTTAACAACATTTATCACCTTTATTATAATTCACAATATTAATCGACCAGATCGTTCCTGTGAAAGAGGGGCTTTCCAATAAGGATTTCTCCCTATATGGGCATGATTAGGTGACCAAACCTCTCGCTGCGTAACTTCTAGACATCGTTAATATTGCAAATAATAATATCAATAACTTTGTTATCTCAATTATTGATTTAATAATATATAAAAAATATCGACAATAATTGAATCAAAATTGAGTGACTTCTCACGTAAGCATCAATAATCAATACCGGATGCTACTATGCAACCACGAGTATTACTGTACTTTTACTACCGAGTAGTTCAACAGTTTTAACTATTAAACTTCCGTCGTAATTTTCATAAAAATATTTTTGTCGTTTTCTCAATCCGATAATAATTCCGTTGTGGGGTCCACCAATGATTGTGCCGTCGTACAAATATTCCCTGTTAAAACGAATATTCCTCGACCAATCGAATATTATATAACAACTTGCGTACTTTGCAAAATTTATAAATATTACCCACAACTATAACATTATTTCAAATTTACACCTTAATATTTAAAAATGGCATTTATAGAAAATTCATCTTTATTCATAAAAGTTGGGGTCTTACATTGTACCCATAAAATGTGGTGACCGGATAGAGTATTTTCCACCTTACTTTCTTTGCACTCGTTGGGGTATTTGTAGCCCGCTCAAGATCTCTGGAACTTCTAAGAATTTTAATCGCAAATTCTACCATTGATCGGTTAATTAGTTGCTCTTCTTTGCTCATTCCTATATAGTTCATTGTAATTTGTGAACTCTCTATTTTAATAGAATAAAAGCTATAATAATTTTAAGTGGGAAGATTAAGTGGGGAAGGGAAACTTATAAATGTGCCAAAATGCAGCTGCGGAGATGAATTATAAAGAAAGCCAAGGCAGTTAATGCTTTCTTCACAATGAGTTGGCTGGTAATTAAGTTGCATAGTATCATGTTGATGCCAACTTAAGTTGTTTCTGCACTTTGTAACAATGGTCTTCCTTCGGGATGTTGTCGTCATACAGTGAGAAATGTCTGCAGTAATTCAATTATTCAATTCAAGTATGGGCCACACAAACAAGAACTATGGCCCGTCCTTTTTTCAGCTCAACTAAAGCGATCAACATATTTGCAGGTTAATAGAATGATATATGTACTATAGAACTAAACGATCTATTGAGTGTATATTGAAGATTGAACAGAGAGTATTATTGACTTTATTGAAGATTGTGGTAAACTAAGCAAATGTTACTTAGTTTACTAAAGTTTCTAATAAGTGTACTAAATGTGTCAAGCATATTTAGTTTACTTTAGTTGTGGATAACTAAGCAAATACTACTTAGTTTAGTATTTATTTTATTTTATTTCATTTAATTTTTATTTTATTTTATTTATTATAATTTATTTTATGTTAAATTATTTTATTTATTTTGTTTTATTTTTATTTTTATTTTATTTTGTTTTGTTTATTTTATTTTTATTTCAATTATTTTATTATTTTATTTTGTTTTGTTTTGTTTATTTTATTTTGTTTTATCATCAAAATTTATTTCAATTTACTTTATTTGTTTTTTGTTTTGTTTTGTTTATTTTATTTTAATTTATTTATAATTTATTTAAGGTAAATTAAATTAAATTAAATTAAATTATTTGATTGTATTATATTAATAGATATTATATTATTTAATTTAATTTAATTACAGTAAATTAAATATTGGATACTAATTAAAATACATAAATAAAATAAAGCAGGGCCCACAGATTTTGCAATTGAAGAATTCTGACAGAAATTTTGTTGAGAATTTTTTCGGAAATAGCAAATATGCACAGACAGAAATAGTAAGACAGTACATCCTAACAATGTCAATTGAGTCCCACAATCAGTCCTAAAATGATCAATTAATACATAATCAGTCCAAACATTATCAATTAACACATCAGTCACAATATAATCAATTAACACGTAATTGAGTCCTAAAAAAGTCCCAAATCCACACGAATTTACATAAAATCAGTCCTAAAATTATTAATTAATTAACAAAATTAATCTTATAAAATCAGTCTCAATTATTAATAATTATTATCACACACAATGACCATATGCATTACCATATAACAGAAAATTTAGGATTCCAAACCCAAAATTAATTGATAAAAACTAACTTTAAATCGGTCAATAATAACAGTATGTATTTATGAACGAGAAGAAGAAGTTGAAATGGAATTGAAGCTAAAGCCAGCCATTGACAGAAAATTTGTTGGGAATTTCGTCGAAAATAGCAAATATGCACACACAGAAATGGTAAGACAGTACATTCTAACTGTAAGGCCCCGAATTTTATGAAATAAAAGTATTCAATTTTTCTTATAATTACTATTCAGTAAATGGTTAAATTGATAAAAGTTAAAGTTAAGGGTGATATATATAATTTTTTCAAAATAAGCAAGTGGTTATAAAATATTATTATTATAGGAGAATATTCGTTTGGTCGTAGAATATTCTTTTTTGCGGGAATATCGATCTGACGAGCCGACGACCTTTTGTGTGGGCCCCATAACTGAAAGCGATTGGATGAAGAAAACGACAAATATAAGTTGTTTATAAATGGCACAGTAGTTATCAAGTTAATATCTTTGTTAAAATACTCGGTGGGTTAAAAACAAGAAGCATTGCCAGATTGCACAATTATTGATTCTTACGTAAGAAAGCACTACTCAATAATTGTTACGATAATTCTTATTCAATATTATATTTTATTAATTCAATAATTCTTTGCGTTGATATTTTATATTATTGTTGTTTTAATAATTGTCACTACACAATATTTTCCATTATCGAAGCAATAATTCATATTATCTGAATAATATTATTAGAAAACATTATTGGCAATGTCTAGAAAGTTACATCTAAGGAGAGGTTTGGTCACCTAATTCATTGCCAAGTGAGGAGAAATCTTTATTGGAAAGCCCTCTTTCCGGAGGCGCTTTGGTTGTCATTATTGTGATTACATAATATTATTTGTGAATAATTAATTATTGATTAATATGATAAGAAAAATATTCATTTTATGTGGATATAGATGGAAAAAATTTTAAAGTGACAATTGTTGAAAATTAATATTTTATCTTTTTACGATAAAATAATTCATTTAAATATATTATTTTAATAATATATTAACAAAGTGATGTTTTTATAATGAATATGCGATATGTGAGTATATGAGGAGGAAGAGTATTTTGTGGCATTAAATGATTAACACATGTTTTTTGTGTGTCGGTGGACCTCATTTCTCTTGTTGAAATTTGATTATAACTTTATAAAATCGCCTTGGTTTATGGATTTCGGTCAATTTTTGTTTGGAATTTGGAAAAACTTTCTTCTGCAAAGTTGTAGAGAATTAAATTTCCTATAAAACTATGCGAGATTTGAATTTTCTGACAAAAGGGCTATTTATTATGAATTATTGAAGTTCTGAAGCTCCGAAATAGTTAATTTTTGAAGTTTTAATTATGTTAAATAAGAAAAACGTTTTTTAAAAGTTTTGTGAGGTGGGCTACTTGTGTTGAATGCTGAATTCAGTTGATAAAAAGTGTGCGTAAGAATTTAATAAATATATATTAATATTTTATTAAATTTTCTACTTTGGTGTTCTAAGCATTTTCCTATAAATAGGGTGCTTAGGTTAGAATTGAAAATCATACCAGAAACTGAAGTTTTCTCTCTCTATATTATCGAGCGTATTCTTATGAGTATTTTGAGTATACTTTGAGTATTTCTATACGGCGCAAGTTTGTTCAGCGTTATTCTAGTCAGAAGTACTGCTCTTTTGAGGTAAGAGATAGTAAGGGATTTTAAGGGTTATGATATTTTTTAGTTTCGAAATTTTTCTGAACCTTCAAAAATTCCGGAAAAATTTGAAATGATATTTTGATGAGTTTTGTAGATTGTGTCCAAAAATGGTGATTTTTGGATGTATAGATTAGGAGTTATAGATTTTATGAGAAAAGACTATTTTAAAAGTAACTGTTTATAACTCCCTTGTGATTAACTCCAAAATTGATGAAATTTTTATTGGGAGTACATCTATATAATATCAGTATACCGTGTAAATTTCAGAATTTTTGGATAAAAGTATAATTTATGATAAATGTTTAAATATTCAGTGGTTTTGGCCATATAAAAAATAGTAAATGAATTTTTAAAATTTCGAGAAAAATATATGTTCAATATGGGACTATGTTATACTAAATCCCAGAAAAAAAATATTTTTGGAACTGATTTGGTAATTTTCATGAAAATGTTCTAGTTATGAGTAAATGAATTAAATATGTTATGTGAAGTAAGAAAATTGGAAAATATGATATTATGGCTTGAGAATCATATATGAGGTATATGCAGATTTTTGATGAGGGTTTTGGTTATTGGTGATGAAATCTTATGAGTTTGGCATTTTATGATGATTAAATACATTAATTAGTAAAGTGTAAACAATTTAATTAAATTGTTTATAAGTTTTAAAAATTATTAAATATTGTTGTAATATTAAGAATATTAAGATTTTGATATTATTAAGTGATTTTATAACAGTTGGATTAAGGTGTTATAAATATTGATATGGATTTTATTATGAAACTTTATCTTTTCGTGTCGAGGTTACTTTGCACGTATACGGTACTATGTACAAATACGGGGTACTATTCACGACAAATTGGTTTCTTCTCTGACCAAATTATCGTTGATTTATGAATCTTACTTTTGAAATTAAAACCATGTTTTGATTATATTGTTTTTATATAACATTCTTATAACCCTAATGATGATATTTCTCTTTGACTTGAGTGTAAAGATGGGTAGATTATTGGTATGATCGTGACTATAGGTTCTCTTTGGGCAAGTAGTGCAAAAGTTAAATTGTCGAATTTGGTATGATCATGACCATTTAATTTACAATTGAATATTTTTAGCTTAAGTGCAAAAGGTGAATTGATCAACATGGTTATAATTATTGTTATATAACCACGAAATGATTATGTATTTCTTTGATATATGAATATCTTTGGCTCGTAGTGCAAAGATGACTTGTTGATGAATATCTTAGCTTTTGTAGTGCAAAGATGAATTATTGATGAATATCTTTTGCTCGTAATGCAAAGATGACTTGTTGTTGAATATCTTTTGCTTTGTAGTGCAAAGATGAATTATTGATGAATATCTTTGGCTTGTAATGCAAAGATGACTTCTTTGTTGAATATCTTTTGCTTTGTAGTGTAAAGATGAAGCTGTTGATGAATATCTTTGGCCGTGGTGCAAAGATGAATTTATTAGTATGATTATGAGCAGAAGCGTGATTTGGTATAACCATGATATTTGATGTTTGAGGTAAAGACGGTGATGAAAATTATCTTCGTCTGGATGAGAAGAGAATTTAGAATCACAATTATGATTATAAGTTATTCATATGATTGTGGAAAGGAACTGTTGATTGATGTTCTGAGGATAAAACATTGTTGGTGGACTTTTAACGTGGAGAAGACAATAGACTTTATAGTCTATTTGACTCTTCTAATGGATCGCTCATCTTTTGCAACTATGGTTGAAAAGTTTTATCATCTACCATATGTTCTAAATCTACGATTTATTCTTGATGAAGACTATTGATAATTTATTTATCTTTAGTCATAATATTATTTCTTGAGCTAGTTGTGCTCACCCTTTTGTTTCACAATTCCTTTCGTGTAATAAAAGTGTATTTGGGTCGAAAGGGGGATAGTGAGGGAATAGAATGGTGGTCTATAGATGTTGAGGTGAGGTGAATTTAACTTGGAAGGGTGTTTTGCCACTATCATACAAGATGTCTAATGACATACAACCTCGTGTCATCATAAGACATGGTTGTGCTCATCCACTTCTTTGAGTATATTTACAAGCACTACCTATATAATCTTGGTGTTTATTTGGAGTATAATACCCAATTAGAGAGCGGTGGAGATAATGATATGTCAAGAGAAGACTCACCATTGGGAAGAATATGATAGTAATCTTCTCGTTTTTCTTTGGGGTTTATTGGGTCAACCAAGGATAATTACGTGGCCATATGATATCTACCATAACCTAAAATCATGGCCTCCCATGTATGAAGGTTTCTTGAGCACTTCCCAAAGATTCTAATTTCTAAAAGCAGTTTTTGACTATACCTTTATGTAAGGTGTCATTGTGACGTCTTCTGATTGGTATATATTTGTATCCAAACTCATAGCATATGTGTTGTTGTATTTTGCACGACAATTGTTGTAATAGAGTTGTAGTTGTTTTTCGTACCATATATTTGGCGACTCAGAATGGGTTGGATGGAATGGACCTATTTTGGGGTCGTTACATTTGGTATCGAGTTATAAGTAAAGAGCCCGAGCCTACCATTTGGTGACTTCATTGATGGGGGATGCAAAGCGGACTCTCTCGTAGGGGGGATGGATTCTGCGATAATGGCAAACCGATAGGTATCGATGTGAGGTGTTGACACAAGTTGGTGTCGAGTTACATTTGGTATCGAGCTTAGGGATATGATCTTTGGCGGAGATCGGGATTAGAACTAGGAGGGAGAGATGAGTAAATCCTTCGCTAGTGTGTCCTACCTAAGCTTATTTGTTGGTGGGTCATAATATCGGGATATTATGTGATATATTAATTTGTTAAATTAACCCTTGTTTTGTTGTATTCTAGAATGATATCCGAAATACATGAGATAAGCAATGGAGAAATCATGATGACGGGGAGATAGAATCGAAATGAAAGCAAGGTATTCTCAACTCTTTGAAAAATACAGTGTGCGTAAATTTAGGGGGACGAAATTTCATAAGGAGGGAGATTGTAAGGCCCCGAATTTTATGAAATAAAAGTATTCAATTTTTCTTATAATTACTATTCAATTAAATGGTTAAATTGATAAAAGTTAAAGTTAGGGTGGTGATATATATATTTTTTCAAAATAAGCAGTGGTTATAAAATATATTATTGTTGGAGAATATTCGTTTGGTCGTAGAATATTCTTTTTGTTGGGAATATCAAGACGACAACGCTTGTGACCTTGTGTGGGCCCCATAACGGAAAAGCGATTGGATGAAGAAAAGCGATAATATAAGTTGTTTATAAATGGCCAGGCGTAAGTTATTCATAATTAATCTTTGTTAAAATACTTTAATTGGTTAAAACACAAGAAGACACTCAGTATTGCACCAATTATTGATTCTTACGTAAGAAAGCACTACTCAATAATTATTACGATGAATTCTTATTCAATATTATATTTTATTGATTGATAATTAACGTATTGATATATTATATATTATTGTTGTTTTAATAATTGTCACTACACGGTATTTTCCATTATCGAAGCAATAATTCATATTATCGAATAATATTATTAGAAAACATTATTGGCAATGTCTAAAAAGTTACATCTCAAGGAGAGGTTTGTCACCTAATTGCGGCCAAGTAAGAGAGAAATCTTTCTTTGAAAGCCCCCTCTTTCCAGGAAGGCTGCTGATTGTCATTATTGTGGTTACGTAATATTATTTGTGAATAATTAATTATTGATTAATATGATAAGGAAAATATTCATTTTATGTGGATATAGATGGAGAAAATTTTTAAAGTGACAATTGTTGAAAATTAATATTTTATCTTTTTACGATAAAATAATTCATTTAAATATATTATTTTTTTAATAATATATTAACGGTGATATTTTTATAATGAATGTGCGATATGTGAGTATATGAGGAGGAAGAGTATTTTGTGGCATTAAATGATTAACACATGTTTTTGTGTGTCAGTGGACCCATTTCTTGATCGAAATTTAATTATAGCTTTATAAAATCGCTTCGTTTATGGATTTCGGTCAATTTTTGTTTGGAATTTGGAAAAACTTTCTTCTACAAAGTTGTAGAGAATTAAATTTTCTATAAAAATTTGCGAGATTCGAATTTTCTGACAAAAGGGCTATTTATTATGAATTATTGAAGTTCTGAAGCTCCGAAATAGTTAATTTTTGAAGTTTTAATTATGTTAAATAAGAAAAACGTTTTTTAAAAGTTTTGTGAGGTGGGCTACTTGTGTTGAATGCTGAATTCAGTTGATAAAAAGTGTGCATAAGAATTTAATAAATATATATTAATATTTTATTAAATTTTCTGCTTTGGTGTTCTAAGCATTTTCCTATAAATAGGGTGCTTAGGTTAGAATTGAAAATCATACCAGAAACTGAAGTTTTCTCTCTCTATATTATCGAGCGTATTCTTATGAGTATTTTGAGTATACTTTTAGTATTTCTATACGGCGCAAGTTCGTTCAGCGTTATTCTAGTCAGAAGTACTGCTCTTTTGAGGTAAGGGATAGTAAGGGATTTTAAGGGTTATGATGTTTTTTAGTTTCGAAATTTTTCTGAACCTTCAAAAATTCTAGAAAAATTTGAAATGATATTTTGATGAGTTTTGTAGATTGTGTCCAAAAATGGTGATTTTGGATGTATAAATTAGGAGTTATGGATTTTATGAGAAAAGACTATTTTAAAAGTAACTATTTATAACTCCTTGTGATTAACTCTAAAATTGATGAAATTTTTATTGGAGTACATCTATATAATATCAAATTATATACCGTGTAAATTTCAGAATTTTGGATAAAAGTATAATCTATGATAAATGTTTAAATATTCGTGGTTTTTGGCATATGAAAAATAATAAATGAATTTTTTAAAATTTCGAGAAAAATATATGTTCAATATGGGACTATGTTTTACTAAATCCCAGAAAAGAAATATTTTTGGGCCGATTTGGTATTTTTCATGAAAATGTTCTAGTTATGAATAAATGAATTAAATATGTTATGTGAAGTAAGAAAATTGGAAAATATGATTTTATGGCTTCGAGAATCATATATATGAGGTATATCTGATTTTTGATGAGGGTTTTGGTTATTGGTGATGAAATCTTATGAGTTTGGCATTTTATGATGATTAAATACATTAATTAGTAAAGTGTAAACAATTTAATTAAATTGTTTATAAGTTTTAAAAATTATTAAATATTGTTGTAATATTAAGAATATTAAGATTTTGATATTATTAAGTGATTTTATAACAGTTGGATTAAGGTGTTATAAATATTGATATGGATTTTATTATGAAACTTTATCTTTTAGGTGTCGAGGGTTACTTTATGCACGTATACGGTACTATGTACAAATACGGGGTACTATTCACGACAAATTGGTTTCTTCTCTGACCAAATTATCGTTGATTTATGAATCTTACTTTTGAAATTAAAACCATGTTTTGATTATATTGTTTTTATATAACATTCTTATAACCCTAATGATGATATTTCTCTTTGACTTGAGTGTAAAGATGGGTAGATTATTGGTATGATCGTGACTATAGGTTCTCTTTGGCCAGTAGTGCAAAAGTTAAATTGTTGACTGGTATGATCATGACCATTTAATTTACAATTGAATATTTTTAGCTTAAGTGCAAAGGTGAATTGATCAACATGGTTATAATTATTGTTATATAACTTCTGAAATGATTATGTATTTCTTTGATATATGAATATCTTTGGCTCAGTAGTGCAAAGATGACTTGTTGATGAATATCTTAGCTCGTAGTGCAAAGATGAATTATTGATGAATATCTTTTGCTTCGTAATGCAAAGATGACTGTTGTTGAATATCTTTGCTTTGTAGTGCAAAGATGAATTATTGATGAATATCTTTGGCTTGTAATGCAAAAGATGACTTGTTTGTTGAATATCTTTGCTTTGTAGTGTAAAGATGAATCTGTTGATGAATATCTTTGGCCCGTGGTGCAAAGATGAATTTATTAGTATGATTATGAAGCAGAACCGTGATTTGGTATAACCATGATATTTGATGTTTCGGTAAAGACGGTGATGAAAATTATCTTCGCATTCCGGATGAGAAGAGGAATTTAGAATCACAATTATGATTATAAGTTATTCATATGATTGTGGAAAGGAACTGTTGATTGATGTTAAGGGGATAAAACATTGTTGGTGGACTTTTAACGTGGAGAAGACAATAGATTTTATAGTCTATTTGACTCTTCTAATGGATCGCTTCATTCGCCGCAACTATGGTTGAAAAGTTTTATCATCTACCATATGTTCTAAATCTCGATTTATTACCGATGAAGACTATTGATAATTTATTTATCTTTAGTCATAATATTCTTTATTGAGCTAGTTGTGCTCACCTTTTGTTTCACAATTCCTTTCGGTGTAATAAAAGTGTATTTGGGTCGGCGGGGATAAGCGAAGGAATATAATGGTGGTCTATAGATGTTGAGGGTGAGGTGAATTTAACTTGGAAGGGTGTTTTGCCACTTTATCATACAAGATGTCTAATGACATACAACCTCGTGTCATCATAAGACATGGTTGTGCTCATCCACTTCTTTGAGTATATTTACAAGCACTACCTATATAATCTTGGTGTTTATTTGGAGTATAATACCCAATTAGAGGCAGTGGAGATAATGATATGTCAAGAAAAGACTCACCATTGGGAAGAATATGATAGTAATCTTCTCGTTTTTTCTTTGGGGTTTATTAGATCAACCAAGGATAATTCGTGGCCATATGATATCTACCATAACCTAAAAGCATGGCCTCCCGTGTATGAAGGTTTCTTGAGCACTTCCCAAAGATTCTAATTTCTAAAAAGTTTTTTGACTATACCTTTATGTAAGGTGTCATTGTGACGTACTTCTGATTGGTATATATTTGTATCCAAACTCATAGCATATGTGTTGTTGTATTTTGCACGACAATTGTTGTAATAAAGTTGTAGTTATTTTTCGTACCATATATTTGGCGACTCAGAATGGGTTGGATGGAATGGACCTATTTTGGGGTCGTTACACTAACAATCTCAATTGAGTCCCATAATCAGTCCTAAAATGATCAATTAATACATAATCAGTCCAAACATTATCAATTAACACATCAGTTACAATATAATCAATTAACACTTAATTGAGTCCTAAAAAAGTCCCAAATCCACACGAATTTATATAAAATCAGTCCCAAAATTATTAATTAATTAACAAAATCATATAAAATCAGTCTCAATTATTGATAATTATTATCACACACAATGACTATATGCATAACCATATAACATAAAATTTAGGGTTCCAAATTCATTATTAATTGATAAAAACTAACCTTAAATTGGGAAATAATAACAGTTTGTATTTATGAACGAGAAGAAGAAGAAATTGAAATGGAATTGAAGCTAAAGCCCACCCATTGAAAATTCAAGCGGACATATTCTGCAAGCAAGAGGTTCAAAGAATAGGAGGAGTGCGACGTGGGATTCCGAACGGACGAGATGAGAAAAACCAGAGAGAGAGACAAACAAAAGGTGATTGATTGCTGGCTTATCGATAATGATTTAGGTTTTAAAATATCCTTATTTTTCGAATTAATTCACTTGAATACGTCGATCGACTTTATATTATATTCGACGAATATTCCGTCGAAATTAAGGCTTATTAAAATCAAGATCGAAGAAAAGTATACCGAGGGGGAAAATCTCAGCGTCATAACTTTTGTCTTATTAAATGAAATCCGTCGAGGTTGCCTTATTATTGACGAAATTTCTCTTGACTATAAATATTTTGCCGAAGATAACTTAATTCCGAACGAATATATTTCGTCGGTAATAATTCAGTTGGTATTAGGCTGTTTTCTTGTAGTGAATCACGGTATAAAGTGACTATTTCTTTCCTTTGTTGCTTATGTAATATGCACATGATTAATTTATTTTGATCAAAATTAATTATAAAAAACAATTTTACCAAAAATTAAAACATTAATTAATTAATTATAAAAATAAAATAAAATATTAACGTCTATATTTTAACTCATTCTGTACCGACTTGTCGTTTTGTCTCTAGTAGCTAAGATGTTAATTATACAAAAGGTTTTATGTGACCATCTAGTATATTATATAAAATAAATTAAAAATATAATATAACATACCAAATTAAAAAATAAAATTTAAAACTAAATTAGGAATGAATACTAGGCTTAATATTATATAATATTATATATTTTATATTATACAATAAAATTTAAAAAAATGAATTACACGTGCATGTAGTTACCTCGCTTTTCGATTAAAAAGAGTTCTATATTATTAGCTCACCCAAGTATTTGTTTCCTAATTATAAATAGATATCCCAACAACGACTCCCTCCGCCTCATAATATATGAGATTTTAGATGTTTTTTTTTTAAATTATTTGAGGTTTTATATAATCTAGAAGAATTAATTATAATTTTTTCAAAATTATCTATCATGAAAAAAATATTTAGGATGATAGAATATGAGATAAAGTATATGGTAAATAATATTATAGATAATTAATATTATATTTAATGATATACAATTATTTTCTTAATTTTTATATACTGTTCTAAAACCTCATACATTATGATAGGGATGGAGTATATATTACATGCCCTCACAAAAAAACAAAAATATGCATGTTTAGCTTAGTGAAATACAAATAAAAGTGATTTGTTGTCTAATACATGGATAAACCCCTAAATTATTAAGACAGCGACATAACAACGTTGTTATCTAATACATAGATAAACTCCTAAATTAATAAAATTTGGGGTCTTACGACGTTAGTGTCAAAATCTGTAAAATCAATTTTCTATATTTTAAGGTCTATGTGTGGATTATATCTCTTAATCTGACCATTAGATCATTATAATTTTCGGATATGTTATATATATATATATATATAGAAGTAGGATCAGGTCCGGACTCCAAATTTTATTTTTTTTTATTTTTTTTTAGAACAACTAAAAAAAAATTATGAAACTTGAATTTTTACATAATACAGTGTTTTGGGCTTGATTTGGATACATATAACAAAACGTGTATGTACAGTGTTTTTTTTTAGTTGTTTTAAAAAAAAAGTAAAAAAAGAAGAAAAAAAAAGTCCGCATTTTAAGAAAATGCGGGAGTCCAAATAGGATCCGGACTATATATATATAAGTTGAGAATATGTTCACATGGGACAACGAAATTTAACGAATTTCTAAATTTTGAACCATTAAAGATTAACATGTGCCGTTATATAATATTATATAAGTTAAGATTAACATGTAACATAGATAATCCCTTAAATTATTAAGACAGCGAGCTTTAAATAAATGAAGAAAAGACTCGAGACAAGCCTATAAAGGATTTTCACTGGGGAAGCTTGTTCAGCTTACAGTAGACATAATCTTTATATTTCTTGGTCTTGAATTTCGCCGGATTTTCGTCGTTAACAAGCTTTGGGATGGGTCCAGTTTCCAGCTCCGGTGGAGGCTCTAAAAACACCGGCCATGACATTCTCGTCTTCTCCTTGTTCACTGTTGTTCTATGATACACGCTCTTATACTTACCATTGCTCATAATCTGTCGTATTCAAAAAACAAGCAAAATGGGCAACTCAATATTTAGAGGGTAAGATTTAGGATCGAATATGAGCACAATAACACATAAATTAAAGAATAGAAAGTAAATAACACATCACATACCTGAGTTCATCAAATTGTGACTAATCCTACATGTCTGTGATATATATATATATATATATATATATATATATATATATATATATATATATATATATATACCGACTCTAAAATAATCAGGAAGAATGAAGGCTAACTAAGAATGAATCAAATATATAATGACGATTTGTTAAGTCATTATAGCATAAAAACCAAGTTATCATAACTTAGGTTCGTTTCTAATTCATCTTTTCATCATTGGAGAAATGGATTATATATATATATATATATATATATATATATATATATATATATATATATATATATGGATCTAAAACACTTCTCTTAAATAAGACTGTATCTTAAATAGCACTTCTTTATTAAAATCACGTCGTTTTGGATATTCTTTTAAAAAATAAGTGGGACAGCAAGTGACATTTTTATAAATAAAAGGAAAGTAAGTGGGACAACGCTATTTTAATATTATTTTATATTTTAAAAGAATCTCTAAAATGACGTAATTTTAATAAAAAAATATTATTTAAGAGAGAGTGTTATTTAAAAAGAGTGCTTTAGATCTGTTTTATATATATATATATATATATATATATATATATAAAGGCAGTAAGCTTCCGACCAGCAAGAAAACTGTAAGGATATTGCGACCTCTCCTTGTAAAGAATCGGTTTGTTAACGAGCGATTGATGACGACGATTGAGCAACCGTCATAGTAGAATATATATAAAAAGCCGATGCATTATTACACGGCGGCGATTTTATCTATATAATGACGATGCGAGCAACTATCGCTATAATGTCGGTTAGATTAACCTAATCAGCTGAGAGAGAGACGGACACACACACACACACACACACACATATATATATATATATATATATATCACAGACTCTATAATAATTCACATATCTATTATTTCTATAATAACTAGAAAATTCTAACAGTTAATCTGCTACCACATGAAGCTTAAAATATTAGACAAATTTAAAAATAATTCTAGTAATACTTGTGAATGAATTTTGTATTAGTATCCAAATTCAATATGTTAAAGGCATTTGTACTCCAACTTTAATGGGCCGACCTACATATCATAGTGGCATTAAATTAGTTGAATGTGGGCATTTAATTTGTACTCTACTTAGGGGCGGAGCTAAATATTGAAATGTGGCATCATTGTCTATACAATTTTATTTTTTTTTCAATAACTCAGTTTCTTTGTAAATTTTAAAATGGTACTCCCAATTTTTTAAATTATGATACGTCTAAACAATAAAACAGTAAAAATCATTATTTAACAAAATAATCAAAATTAGAAATAACTTTCAAAAATCAAAATAAAAAGTACTACAATTAGGCAACAACTAACGTGGTAGCATAAAATGTTTTTCCATATTTGATAATAAATATTGCTCGGGGTCACTCTAGAAATAAAAAGTTTAAAATCGTCGCTATACATTTATAGCGACATTTTTTGTGTGAAAATATCAATTTTCAAAATGTAATTCTACCGCTGAGACTGTTAGCATAAATCATAATCGACTTAGATTAGAATCACGTGTAAAGTTAAAGCAAAAATATAGCAAATTTACCTCAATTTGGTCACCAATATGAATGATGAGGGCATTAGGAATGTACTTGACATCATACCAATTGCCATCTTTAAAGACTTGGAGTCCTTGAACTTCATTAGGTACAAGTATGGTTATGGCAGACATGTCAGTATGAGCCACAACCCCAAGGGCCAGATCTGGACGAGGACATGGTGGGTAATAATTTATCTTCAGCAAGTAAATTAACTCATCACCACCTGCAGCTTCCTTCATTTCATGCCTCTCAAGCCCAACCCCTAAGGACAGGGTCTCAAACAACTTGTCTGCTACCCCTCTCAACTTTATGGCATATTCCTCATTTGCTTCTCTGCCAAATTCACGTGCATTAATATACAGTAATTATCACTTAATTTGACAATATATATATATATATATATATATATATATATTGGATTCAATCCACAGCAATTGGAACCGATTACTCTGGATAAAATATATATATATATATATATATATATATATATATATATATGGCACCCGAGAGCATTGCCAACTACCAAAAGCTTCTAGAGTAATGGTCAACCCTTTTAATATTTTTAAAATATGTCATCGCAAAAATACGTTACTCAAGAAAAATACTGCTATTTCTTTCTTGAGGTGAGTGAAAATTATATAGTAGGAAAATACTACTTGACACAAAATATTAAAGGCGTAAAACGAGCAAATAGTTGAAACCGATTCAAATGCTCGTTCAATTAAAAGTTCGATTTGAGAACTTGACTCGAAATATAAATGAAGTCAAATATGAAGACATTTTAAAGTTCGATAAATTACTCGAACGTCTCAAATTATAATTTTTATCGATGATCACCGGATCATATTCGTTGGAAAAATCCAAATTACTCGAGTTCGATTTGGAATCGTGTCGATTTTGAGAATTAAATAAAGCGCTCAATCAAACCTTATTTTATCTTTTCGATAAATTATGCAAACCAAAATCAACATTTCAATACTTCGGATC
This sequence comes from Panax quinquefolius, assembly GCA_020205615.1. Taxonomy (NCBI): domain Eukaryota; kingdom Viridiplantae; phylum Streptophyta; class Magnoliopsida; order Apiales; family Araliaceae; genus Panax; species Panax quinquefolius. Next base: position 47,421,666 of record CM035156.1, read on the forward strand.
GACTCAGTTCGTTTACACTCTTACAAAATATCATGGAAACTACTTTACAGCACGCTATAGCCTGAAAATATCATGAAAAACCTTAATTAAGAAAAAAGATAATATTATTAATTTTTAAAAATTTAAACTCAAAATTGAGATTTATTTTCGTACTACCAAGCTAATAGATTGCAAACCGTTATAATAATGAAAAATGCAAACCTGTAAGAAGGTGGATTTTTAGGCCAGAAGTGGTAATTAACGGCGGAAGGAGGCCATATTTTATGAAACAAATGATCAACCCAACCTTTCTTCCCCTCTACTTCCTTTTGCAACTTTGTTCCATACCCTTCCACACCCGTATACCCTTCTGGCTTAGCAATAAGCTCTTTCTCTTCTTGTGGCAGCTCAAAAAACTCCTTACCAGCTTTTTGTAACTTGGCAATAGCCTCATCCGGTATCCCATGGTTCACCACTTGGAATATCCCCCAGTCCCGGCTCGCCTCCGCGATCAGCCGGACGAGATTTTCCTCGTCCGGCGTTCCGAGATCGATCACCGGGATTTGAAGAACCACCCCTTCCATGGTTGTCATTTTCGGTTGCTCATTCTCTGACCTAATGTATTCTGATGGGATTGTGTCCATGTTCTTGGACATTGTAGCTATGGCTTGCACTCTTTCCACTTCCATTTTGCTCTCTCCTCTCTCTATTATCTCTTTGTGCATGAAGATGAAGTCTCTTAAACAATTTATAGAATAGTAATGTCAGGTAATTGTATAATTTATCCTACAGCTAGAGTTCTACATTTCAATGAATGGCGTTGGATTCTCTGTTTTTTTTATTACGATGACGAATTAATTTTATAATTATATCTAATTTAATATTAATAATATTGGCCATATATGTTACAAATATTTTATAAAATAAGTTAATTGACCAATACAATATCGACACGCAAATCAGATATGCCGTATTTTATTAATCAATTGAACAACTTATCATAAAGTTATCTTCAAAATAACTCTAGTTTTCAATCCTTACTAAAACAAAGTGGGACCGGCGCAATCCTTAGCTGGCGTTTTTCTCGTAACAACTAACAACTTTCACGATTATTCAGGGCACACTCGAAAGGTGTTGGTAAATGACAGTCTAGAAAGAAAGAAAAGGTCGTTGGTGGGTAGAGTTAGTGTAGTAGAAAAGTGGTGACGTGGATTGATTTGGTTCACTCGATAGAAAAAACCTAACTCTTTGCCTTTTTTGTGTTTTGAAAAGTGATGACGTGGATTGATTTTATGATTAAATTGAACTTATTTAAAATAAAAAATTATTTTTATATTTATTAAATATAGGCACAACTTTATTTTTCATTTTAAATTTTGTAATACATTTATTTAATTATTAATTTTAATATTGGCTAATTTGACTTTAAAAATTAATTATAACAAGTAAATTCATACCGAAAGAGTACTAATTGAAATGCTTGGATCCATACAATACAATATGAAATAATCCTTCGTCCCTAATTAAATATTTAATTTTGACTTTTTTATTCAAACTAACTATTTTAGAATTAATAATTAAACATATTTTCTCATCTATATTTTGACAAATTAATTTTAAAAATAATTATTTTGACTTTAAAAAATTAAAATTGGTTGGTTAATTTGGAAGGGAGGGAGTATAACAACTAGGTCCAAATAGCCATACATTCTAACTACTTCACAACATGAGTATGTGAATATCAATGGATGCATCTGTTGTATACGTACAAACTCATAAAACAAAATTATGGTCATATGTTTCAAAAAAAAAAATTATTTTTCTTTGGTTCCTAGTTAATTTTCTAATAATTAACTAGGAACCAAAGAAATTAACCATACAAGAACTAAAGGGTTTCCTCATATTTGCTAATTGGTTTAAATTTGACATCAATTTTCTTTTTTAAAATCCAAGAAAAAAAATGAAAGAGAGATGTAATTGGCACCCTTATAAATGGTTATAAGGCACAGACATTTATTAATAGAGAATTGATATTTTTACAAGTGAAAGTGTTAGTTTTACAAGTCACTATATTATATAAGGGTGGACCCCACTTACTATACATGTGTGAAGGAACTTGTGGAATTATCAAATTTATCCGTGAAAATATTGATTTTTTTATTAATTAAGTCATCATGACACATGCATTGTCACTACTTTAAGAATATAATAATATTTTTTAATTTAAAAAAAAATAGAAAACATAAAATTGTAAAACAACCAAATTTGTGACCCAGTAAGGCTGATGTCCCTAACCATGGTCAATCTACGTCCCTAGCCCCTAGTATATGCAGCTTAGTAAACTCATCTTCGCACTCAAAGCCGAGTCCAAATTTATCGTCTCATGCAGGGGTATACTGGGTATATCAAAGTATTTTATTTCTCAAAATAAATATATATCTCTAATTTTAAAATAAAAATATATATACCTCTAGCTTTGAACCAAAGGAATAAAAGATAACAAATTATGTATCCTCAAATTTTATAGGTAACTCACTTGATGCAAAATTAATCGATCTTTATATATAAAAGAGTTCTTCAACGTGGACATTTTTATTGGACATTTTCCAATTTTTTTTTGCCTCGTGACTCCCTAAAAATATATAGTATTTATTTTAACAAGAATTTTTACAAAACATAGTGTTTTAGGTATAATTTGGATACATATATAAAAACAGAGTTATACCTAAAACACTATGTTTTGTAAAAATTCTTGTTAGAATAAATACTATACATTTTTAGGGAGTCACGAGTCAAAAAAAAAATTGGAAAATGTCCAATTTTTCGGTCTAAAAAACCGATCTGCCAAGACTTTTCCTATATAAAAACACGTTCAAAAATAATGTCACTTGATGTAAGCAATTTTCAATTAATTGAAAAACTCGTTGAGTCGGTCGTTGATTAATTATGAGTTAACTCGATGAACAATCGTTCTTTTCTTCCTTCAATTCCCGTCTTCGTCTTATTACATCGGCTCTTCCCCTTCCCATTCCCCTTCCCTAGGGGTGTTCATCAGTAAAAAATCGGATCGGATCGGCCCGAACCAAATCGTATCAAATATCGAAAGTAGCCAATTTCATGTACCGATACCTGTACCGATTAAACCGGTATTCCGAACCGGTTACCCGGTTCGATACCGGTTTATACATGTTTTGTACCGGTTATATGTAAGAAATAAATTAACTCATTCGTATATTTGTTCATGTATAAACACCCTCAAACTCAATTGACCCATTCATAATTCATGTACCTGTTCATGTATAAACACCCTCAATTCATGTATGTACCTGTTCATATACCTGGACAGTGAATAATGGACCCATTCATGACACCCACAAATCTCATCACACAATTAAGCAAACCAAAACAAACATTTGCAAGACAGTAAGTTGCGAGCCTGTTAACCATAAGATTAAACATAAAGTGGTCATGCTGTAACTTGCAAGGCAGTGACCAGTGAGCGTGTTAAGTCTTAACCATAGTATCAATACAGCTAGATGATAAAATAGCTTCTCTCCAAAATAAGACATTACATCAATATTATACAAAATAATACTTCTCTAAAATAGGACATTAACATCAAAATAAAACAATATTATTGTAGTAATAAAACAACCAGTACTCAGCAGTAGCGTGCCATATATCTTTGAGCCAACAACATACAGTTAGCACGTTTTCAGATGAATGAAGGCCATATCTAATATGTATTCAGAGTTCAAAGAAATAAAGATAAGAAGAATTGAGCACATTTCACTAGAACAATAATAACAGTAACAACATGACAGAATCAAACGCATACACTAACAGCAGCATCTAATACATTTCTAAAAAACTCATACACATTAAATTAAAAATTAGTGACAAATTTAATACACACCATCGACCAATTTTTGGTTTGGACAGCATTTCTTAATTTCAATTACAAGGTAGTAGTCTCAAATCATCAAAGTATTAGTCCCTCCTTCTCACAAAAAGAGTTCCATTTGTCACTTCCTTTTCTATTAACAGTCTTAAGTTTAATATCATAATTTCTTTATCAGGCCTAAGACTGTAAACGAGCCAACACAGTTCGGGCTCGACTCGAAAAAAATAGGAGCGGGACTCTGATTCATTAATAATATGATCCAAATCTGAGCATTAAAAATAGTTCGAATAAAAATATGAATAGAATCTGAACAAAGTTATACTCGACTCGTTTAAGATTCAAACTACTCAAATTTTTAATTGTGATTCGATACATACTCGGTTAATACATATTCGATTAGATGTTCGATACATTCTCTTATAATATATATAAATTTAAATCAAATTAGGATAATTAGTTATTATTTTGTTTTATTTTTTAATTTTAATTATGATTTTATATTTGTAAAGTGTAATAATAAATATATTTTCTCATTTTTAAGTAAAATAAAAAATTCAATTTATAATTATATTTATTATAAAACTAGTTATTATGTGGAGACTCGAATTCGAGCTTGAATTTGAAGCTCGCAAGTAGTTTGAATAAATATTCAAGTCGAGTCAGATCGAATTCGAGTAATAAATATTCGAGTCGAATCGAATCTGAGTATAATTTTTCAAATATAATTCGAATTCGAGCCAAATTCGAGTACGAATTTATCATTTCGAGTCGAATTTGAGTAGCTCTCTGTTCGCTCCGGTTCAACTCGTTTACACCCTTAATCAGGCCACTTCTACTGAACTAAAAACTCATTATTTATTTTAGGTATACACAGAACAAAAATACATTCTTAAAGTATACCCCACAACTAAGTCGATTAATCTAATTGTTAAGAGTGTCTGTCATATTCAAAGCCTAGAAAATCCATATGTCATATATAGACCACCGAAATAAACAAACCACCAGCAAAAAAAAAAAGCCCTAACAAAGTAACAAGTAACAGTGTAACATCCATATGTCATATATAGACAATCGACATAAATAGAGAGAAATTAATTAACTAAATCTCAAAATTACCTAAGAAAAATTTTGATTCTGGAATCTAGAGTTGGAGAGGCGACTGCGATGAGGCGACTGACGAGTCGGAGGTTGGCCGGTGGGAGAAGAATGGATGGATCGTCAAGGTGGAGAGACAAATGTTCGAGACTTCGAGATGGATGGACTGGGTTCGACTATTCGAGACTCTAAGAAGAGGACTGGATTTGAGTTTCGACTGTTCGAGATGGGAGAGAAAGGTTTGGCATGTTTGGGATTTGGGAATAAACTAAACTGAAGTCTGAGTCTGAAGTCACAGAACCTGAGATATTTTTATTTTTTAATAATATTAAATAAACTGGTACAGTCGGTTCGGTTCGGTATATACCGAACAAGCCAAACACCCTACCGAAATCGGTACCGAAAATCGGGTATGTACCGATTCCGTGTATCGGTACCGAACCGGTTACTCTTTATACCGAATTGACTGGTTCGGTTTCCCTAAAAACCAAATATATCATTTTTTTAACACCCCTACCCTTCCCTGCTCTTCCATCTTCTCAATTAACCCTTTCTCTTTTTTTTTTTCTATTTCTTCAACAAGCTAACAATCACTCATACAAAAATCCAACATGTCTCTTCCCTTCCTTTATTCTTATAAAGACCATTTAAAAACCCTCAATCTCTCAATATCTATATACATCTCTCTGCTCTGATCTATTAGCCTAGTACGACTGGATTCCTGAGAGAAAACTAAAAAGTAAAGGTAGGAAGTAGTATATCGGAATAGGTGCCGAAACCATCACCGGCACCTATTCCGATAGTAGAAGTCGCGGTGTTGGATGGTGCTCTTAGGGCGGCTCCTTTCCTCCATTGGTCACAACACCTTTGCCCTTCCCGGAGACCATCTCGAGTTCGGTTGGTCCTCAACCACTCTCTTTTTTTCTCTCTCTATGTCCATCACAAAGCAGAGATACATATATATTAGTATCAGATGCATAAGTAATAAAGGTTGACATAAATTTTAAATAAAATAAACTTTATGAAGTTAAAGTTTGATATAAAGTGTGATGCCCCCAAAATAGGTATACATCACCCATTCTGAGTCGCCAAATATATGAAACATAATTCAAATACAAACTTAATTTATACAACTGCTAAATGTCGTGCAGAATACGACAAAACATAAGATGTGAGTTTTAATACAAATATTGTCTCCTATACAATATCCAAACTCAAAATAAGTCCTCATTACAATTATTATCACACTATTTCACAGAATAGTAAGGACTACTAAAGCAACCATCTGGACCGTCACTCCATTTCCCGAATAGTCCCAGTTATATTCTCATTTTCTGAATAGAACAGTGAAAGAAAAAGGTGAGCTCAACTAGCCCAATAAAAATATTATGAATAAGATAATACAGAATAAATTATCGTTAGCCTTCAACAGTGTCAAACTGATAGAATACAGTAGACAACACGTTTAACTGCAGCGGAATAAATAATCCATTAGAAGAGTCAAGTAGAGCATGATATCTACTATCCTCTATGATTTAAAAGTTTATCATCAATTTTATCGCTGAGACTCAGCATAATAAATAATCCACATCACTAAATTATCCATGCACTATACGGGTCAAGGATATTCATTAGTATCACAACCACGAATTAGTCATGTACTACGGGCCAAGGATATTCGTGTTTTCACCAATGGTCATGAACATATCAAACAACAATTCGTCTTTGCACCCTTGGCCGAAAAGAACGCATGGTCATGATCATACCAACAACTGTCCACCAATGCACTACGGGCCAATGAGGACTTTTACCACATCATTTGTAACATTATAGGTCATGATTACACCGAATATCCCTGGTCATAATCATACCAATCAATAGTCCATCTATACACTACGGGCCAAAGATGACTTTCATCACAATATAAGCATGAGGATGATGACAATGATATAAAAATTTAATTAAACGAAATCAAGGATAAATATTAAAGACTTTAAATTTATCCAGAGTTTAAAAAATGTCCAAATTATCAACACGATACTGCTTTGTGGAGTAAAATTCAAGAATAATATTCACGTATCAAAAATAATTTGAACAGAAAAAATAAATTTTTGGGTGAATAGTACCCCTTGAATAGTACTTCGTGAATAGTACCCCGTGAATAGTACTTCATGAATTGTACCCCGTGAATAGTACTCCGACATAAAAGGCTTAAAATTTAACAAGAATGTTCAGAAAAATATTCTTGTGAAACGATACTAGATGAAACGCAAACTTCAAGGATATTCTACTAATTTTAAGGAGTATAGAAGCAAAACTTATCAACATGAGTGTAGAATTCAGAATCTGAAATGAAATAATATTACTTGCATACTACAAAGTATGGAAGAAAATATTATTTCTTACGAATATTGAACAAAAATAATATCCCTTACAAATGTGAAACAAAAATAATATTCCTACGAATATTGAACGAAGATAATATTCCTTACGAATATTGAACGAAAATAATATTCCTTACGAATACTGAACAAAAATAAAATTTATTACGAATACTAAAAATAAAATCATAAGCGAATATGAAATAAATAATACCCCTTACCTCAAAAGAAGAATATTTCTGACTGGTATAGCGGATATATTCTTTAAGAAAATTTTCACTATTTTCTACACTCAAAGCTTCCTTAAACTCAAAAGAAATACGCTCAATATTATAGAAGAAGAATTCTTTGATTCTGGTGCGGTTTTTATTTCTAAACTGAGCATCCTATTTATAAGAGAATGGAATGATACTATTTGGATGCTCAGTAAAGAAAAAATCACGGATTGCACAGTAGGAATCACGGGTTTCAGCTGAAATATTTTGATTTTACTATGCAAACACTATGCAGATACTATGCAAATACTATGCATAATAAAATATATAGTATATTCTATTTTACATAAAAAACAAAAATTATTATAATATATAAATATATATATATATATATATAAACAATAATAATACTCCTTCCCTTTCCACCCGTGATTCCCTTCCCCCACCCCACCCCACCCCACCCCACCTAACATTATATATATATATATATATATATAAACAAAAACTAAGATAACTTTCTCCCGACTATTTTGAAAATGGGCAAGTGGGGGTCCAAATAATAAGCAAAATTAACAACAAATGCTTCATAAAAATTCCTTCTATTTATCTCAACTCACTTGGCTTCACAAAATACATTTTTGATAAAATTTATCATTAATATTATAACTCACAATATTAACAACCACATCATTCCCAGGAAAGAGGGGGCTTTCCGATAAGGACTTCTCCTTATTGACGCGCAATTAGGTGACCAAACCCCTTTCCTCTACAGAACATTCTAGACATCGTCAATAATACAAATAATAATATGAATAACTTTGTCGTCTCAATTATTGATTTAATAATATAAAATATTATGACAATAATGAATCTATAACATGTAGATCTTTGTGCAATAATTATGTGGCAATAATTGAATAAAACCGAGTGACTTCTCACGTAAGCATCAATAATCAATATTGTGTCTTCTTATGCAACCACGCGTGTTATCAGACTTTTATCACGGGTATTTCAACAGTTAACGGTAAAACTTTCGCCGTTATTTTTATAAAAGATATTTCATCATTTTCTAACTCCAATGATGAATTACATTTGTGGGGTCCACTAATGATTGTGTCAGTGCATTTAATATTCCCCGATAAAAAGAATATTCCCCGACCAAACGAATATTTTATAACAACTTGCTTACTTTGCAAAATTGTAAATATAACCCACAACTATAACATTATATAAAATTCACACCATAAAATTAAAAAAAATATTTCGAGAAAATTAAATCTTTATTCATAAAAGTTGGGGTCTTACAACCTCCCCTTCTTATAAAATTTCATCCTCAAAATTGGCGTACATACCTAGTATGTCAAAGAGGTGAGGATACCTCGTTTTCATTTCAGATTCTAACTCTTGAGGTATAACCTTTGAGCGTAGAATATGTTCCTTCTTATCCAAGATTTTAACAGGTATCACCTCATACATTAAATCTTCTGCTATTTCGTCTAGTTCTAATTCAATAATGTGGTTCGGGTCGTCCACATATTTACGTAATATGGATACGTGAAAATGTTATGAACACGCCGACATACTTGGCAGTAAAAATGAGTCTATAAAGCTACAGTTGTAAGAAGACCAGAAATTTTTTAAATAAAAGGAATTTCCTTTATTTATTATCTTGAAATAGTAAGGGTTGATTTGATTAATGTGGATAGTTAAGGGTTAAATACATAAATATTTCAAAATAAGCAAGTGGTTATAAAATATTCATTGTTGTCGGGGAATATTCGTTTGGTCGTGGAATATTCGATCTTGTGTGAATATTATTAAATACGACAGCAGCAGACCATGTATGTGGGCCCCATAACTGAAAGCGATTGGATGAGGAAAAGCGACAAATATAAGTTGGTTAAAAATAACTGCGTAGTTATTATCAATTAAGATCATTGGAATACCCGGTGGTTAAAATACTGATGTCTGGCGTGGTTGCACAAAGAGTAGACTGCGGTATTGCTATGATTGTTGAATTATTGATTCTTACGTAAGAAGGCACTACTCAATAATTATTACGGTGATTCTTCATTCAATAGTTTATTTTATTGATTCAATAATTGTTGCGTTGGTATTTTATATTATTCTTTGTTTCAATAATTGTCAACGCATGAGATTTCCCATTATCGGATCAATAATTCATATTATTTGAATAATATTATTAGATAACATTATTGGCAATGTCTAGAAAGTTACTCTAAGGAGAGGTTTGGTCACCTAATTGCGGCGCTTGATGAGGAGAGATCCTTATCGAAAGCCCCCTCTTCTGAACGGCTTTGGTTGTCATAATTGTGATTACGTAATATTATTTGTGAATAATTAATTATTGATTCATATGATAAGGAAATATTTATTTTATGTGGATATAAATGATGGATTTATTTATGTGGTTATAAATGAAGAAATTATTGTTGAGGTGTTTTATCGATATTTTACCAGATTGGAGGTATTAAAAATTAAATCGGGGTTTTGAGATATATATGGGGATTATAATTTTTAATCCGACCGTTGGATTGTGGTAATTTTTGGGTATGTTATACATACATAAGTTGAGTATATGTCCACAAATTTTGAACGAATTAAAAATGCACGAATGATTTGTTATGAATTTTAAGAGGTGTCCGATTAGGAAATTAGGGTTATAATTGATTTTGGTGGAAAATTCTAGAATTGAGTGGGCCCCACTTGTGGTTGGTGAAGAAATGTGCTGAATTTTATTTCAAATGTGGTGGGGGTGGCAATAGTAGCGAGTAAAGCCATCGGTAGCAGTCAAGTCTGCTTCTATGGCTAACATTTTCCTATAAATAGAGGGCTAAGTTAGAATTGAAAATCACACCGAAACAAAGTTTTCTCTCTTTCTCTCTATATTATTGAGCGTATTTTGTGAGTATTTAGATACTTTGAGAGTTGCTATTCAAGTACAAGTTTCATTCAAAGATCACTTGAGCCTTTCCTTCCGGAAATCTTGATTCTTTGAGGTAAAGGATATTTTTTTTTTCGTAATGATATTATTTCTTCAATATCATTATGTTGAAATGTTGATCTGAAGTTTTATCAAATTTGGAACTTTTTCATGTCGGGTTACTATTCATGAGTTCTTATTCACGAGTTACTATTCATGAGTTCTTATTCACGAGTTCTTATTCACGAGTTCTTATTCATGAAGCGTTAAGATGTTTTTTGTGGAATTTCTATCTTTTGGTGTCGGATTTACTATTCATGTATACGGTCAGATTATTCACGATATAAGACTATTCACGATATCGGCACTATTCACGATATCTGCACTATTCACCAAAAAATAAAATTTCTTCTTTTGTCCAAAACATCTATTTTGGATACTAGCTTTGATTGTATCCATGTTTTAATCATTCTTGAATTTTACACATTGTGATTATTTTTGGGGTATTGTTGGACATTGATAAAACAAAGTACGAATCCTTAATCCTTAATCCTTGTCATTTTGTTTCACCGGATTCGTTCTTTTAAAATATTTTCATCATCCTCGATCTTAAATGATGATATTATTGAATATCTTTTGGCTGTAGTGCAGAGATGAATGATTTTGAAGAATATCTTTGGCTGTAGTGCAAAGATGAGCGGTGTTTAAATGAACATAATGAGGTGATGAATATCTTTGGCCTGTAGTGCAAAGATGAGCAGTGTTTAAATGAACACGACCGATCGATGAATATCTTTGGCCTTTAGTGCAAAAGATGAGCAGTGTTGAGATGAATACATGACCGATTGATGAATATCTTTGGCACTGTAGTGCAAAGATGAATATTTGATTTGAGATGAATATTGATTGATGTTACTGAGGATAAAATATTGATGATGGACATTAAATTCATAGATTATAGTAGATTTCATTCTCTACGTAACTCTTCTATGAATTATTATTTCCGCTGAATATTGATCCGAAACTTGTTGTTCATTGTATTCTATCGATTTTTTTTCCTGTTTGAGACTAACGATAATTTGTTGTATATTATCTTTAGTCATAATATTCTTCTTGGGCTAGTTGAGCTCACCCTTTTCCTTGTTGTTCCATTTTTCTTCTCGGGAGGCGAGAATGTAGCGGTAAGTACTTAGTGGGGTATGGAATGAAGGTTCTAGAGAGTTGTTTAGTAGTCCTCACCATTTTGTAAAATAATGAATCAATAATTATGATGGGGATTTATTTGAGTATAGATATTGTCTAGAAGACAATATTATATTTAAACTCACAGTATATATTGTCGTATTTCACACGACATTTGTATTATTGAAGTTGTAGTTTGCTTTTTGTACCATGTATTTGGCGACTCAGAATGGGTGTTGTGTATACCTATTTTGGGGGCGTCACAACAGTTCCTACTCAATCAAGGATTTTAAATAGACTAATAAAATCGAGGGTTGATATTTCATCTCTTCATCGATTCTTGATTCTAGAATAATGCCTTCTTGCACCTTCTTCTTCATATTCATCAACTCCGGGTGTGTAGCTTGAGCGGCTTTAACTGTATCAATTAAAGTCAGTTCTAATCGTATATTCGCTATCATCACGTAGGTTCCTAGATTCTTTAACTCTATCTCTGTAACACCCCAGTCCCACATCGAAAGATAGGGGAAAAATTTGTCTGCATATAAGGAAATAAGTTACTACCAATAGTACCTTCAAGTCATGACCTTTTGGGTGAGCCTGTGGTGGGCTAAGTTGACCCAAAAAAGATATTATTGGGCCAGTAGTTTGAGGCCTTATTTTGATGGATTTGATTCGATTTGAACTTGGGATTTGACCCAAGATTTGTTCCGAACTCGGGATTTGACCCGGGTTGTTACAATCTCTATCTTTTTTTACGTCGTACAAAATGGGTCTTTGTGTTAACAACGTCGCACTTGTAACTGCATACGATCTTCTACTCAACGCGTCAGCTACTACGTTCGCTTTTTTAGGATGGTATTAAATGGTATTATCGTAATCTTTCAACAGCTCGAGTCAACGTCTTTGGCGCATGTTACGTTCGTTTTGGGTGAAGAAGTATTTGAGGGTTTTATATCGGGTTCACAGTCGATATAAAATTTAATTTCACGCTCTCAGGGTAGGCTAGGAAGTTCTTCGGGGAATACGTTAGGAAATTTATTAACGATAAAAATATCTTTCAAAATAGTGACTCTCATCCAAGACTTGGATAGAACCTCACATTGATATCTATCAACTTGCCACCATTATTCACGGCGTCCCCTATGGAAAGTCTGGCTTTGGTGCATCCCACACAAGGAAGTCACCAGCGAAAGGCTCAGGGCTCTTTACTTATGGCTTAATATGACGGTGATTGACTTTAGTGGTTTGGTTGCTTGAACTCGCATAATAGGTTGGTTATGAAGGCTAACAACCTTACGAAAATAATCAATTTTAGCACGATGAGTAGTTAACCAGTAAATTTCTAAAATCACATCAAAGGTAAGTATTTTCAAAGAGATAAGATCGACAGGTAACGTGAGGGTGCCGATTTGAATCAAACAAGATTTACAAACAGTTGATGTAATGAAGGTTTCTCCTAACGGAGTTTCAACAGATAAATTAAAGTCTAATTTCTTAGGGGTCAAAACGTTGAGCGCAAGTAGGTGAAATAAACGAATGGGTAGAACCAATATCAAATAAGGTATAGACTTCGCAAGAGTTTATGATTAACTTACCCGTGATAACTTAGTTCGGGTTCCTCGACAAATGCTCTCACTTAAAATACATGTTTTGACTTGTCTGGGATGGCCTTTGGTGTCTCCATCCCAGCTGGACTTGACTTCACTACATGATAAAATTGAGCTAGGTGACCTTCTCTTCAGCAATTGAAACATGCTTTAGGTTGCTGCGTACAGTTTGGACGAATGTGTCCCTCTTGTCCGTATTTGTAATATACGACCGGTGGTCATTCTCCTTCCTTCGAAACGGGTGTTGGTACTGTTGTCTTTCCATCATTATTGAACCTTCTCTTCTTGAAGTTGTTCCCACTTAGTTCACCTTTCCTATTATCTTGGCCATGATTACCACCGAAGTGGTTACCATTCTTGGCATGATAATTTCCTTCACGATGGTTATCGTTGTTCCGATGGTCGTTACCGGTACGATTATTATCGTGTTGTTGGTCGTACCTTTTGGTTGAGCTGACTCATTATCGCGCTCCACTAATTGAGTCCTATTCACAACATCTGAATATAAACAAAGTTTATGAGAAATGAGGTATTGACATATTTCGGGTTTCAAACCTCTTAGAAACATTCGCGTCATACACTCCTCATTATCTACCAAAGGGGATGCAAACCGGGATAACTCAGCAAACTTAGCCTCGTACTGCGATACAGTCATATTATTTTACTCCAGCTTGATGAATTCCACCTCCTTCATGCGACGAATACTTTCGGGAAAGTACTTGTCGTTGAACAATTCTTAGAACTTCTCCCAAGACATCTTCATGCGCAGTGGTGAGTATGTTTTCTGATTCCACCAATGATGCGCCTTTCACCATAATATGAAGGTGGCGAAGGGAACCTTTTGCTCCTCTGATCATTCCAAGACATCAAATATCTTGGTGATCTACTTTATCCACGTCTCTGCCTTAAGTGGTTCTGGCTTTTTCAAAAACTCTGGTGGTCTCAGCTCCTTGAAATGTTTAGCGGTGACTAGCCGTGAGTTGTCAGTGTTTCCACATGCATTTTGAACAGGATTCTCTCTCATTTGGTTTTTCATAAATTTTAAAAAGCTCCTAAACATACCATCGTTCGTCATTTGGTCGGTGTTGTTGTTTACACGAGGATTATTGTCTTCTTGATGCACATTATCCTGGTTATTGATCGTCGGTGACTCAACGGTCTCAAGTGCTCCATTACTTATCTCAACATTTTCAGATGCCATTTTACTGTCACAAAACAAGGGTTAATTGACATGCCACATATTATCCCTATATTCTGACCGACCAATTAAATAACAATTAAACTTAGGTAAGTCATACTAGCGAAGAATTTACTCATCTCTCCCCTCCTAGTTCTAGTCTCACATCTCAGCCAAAGATCATATCCCTAAGCTCTGATACCAACTGTCACGCCCCCAAAATAGGTATACATCACTCATTCTAAGTCGCCAAATACATGATACATAATTCAAATACAAACTTAATTTATACAACTATTAAGTGTCGTGCAGAATACGACAAAACATAAGCTATGAGTTTTAATACAAATATTGTCTCATAGACAATATCCAAACTCAAAATAAGTCCTCATTATAATTATTATCACACTATTTCACAGAATAGTGAGGACTACTAAAGCAACCAGCTGGACCGTCGCTTCATTTCCCGACTAGCCCCAGCTATATTCTCATTTCCTGAAGAGAACGGAAAGAAAAGGGTGAGCTCAACTAGCCCAGTAAGAAATATTATGACTAAGATAATACAGAATAAATTATCGTTAGCCTTCAACAGTGTCAAACTGATAGAATACAATAGACAAGAAGTTTAACTGTAGCGGAACAAACAATCCATTAGAAGAGTCAAATAGAGCATGATATCTACTATCTTCTATGATTTAAAAGTTTATCATCAATTTTATCACTGAGACTCAACATAATAAATAATCCACATCACTGAATTATCTATGCACTATATGGGACAAGGATATTCATTAGTATCACAACCACGAATTATTCATGCACTATGGGCCAAAGATATTCGTGTTTTCACCAATGGTCATGAACATATCAAATGTGACGCCCCCAAAATAGGTATACATCACCCATCTTGAGTCGTCGGATACATGGTACAAAATTCAAATACAACTTAATTATACAACAGTCGTGTAAAATACGACAAAGCATAATCTAAGAGTTTTAATAAGAATATTGCCATCTAGACAATATCCACACTCAATGGAGTCCTCATTACATTTATTGTCACACTTTATTTAATGAATAGTGAGGACTACTAATGCTATCATCGGAATGTCACTCCGGTTCTCCGACTAGTAGTCCCGCCACGTTCTCATTTCACAAGAGAACGGTGTGAGAAAAGGTGGTGAACTAGCCCAAGAAGAAATATTTTGACTAAGATAATGCAGAATAAATTATCCTTAGCCTTCAACAATATAACAACTGACAGAATATAATAGACAACAAGTTTTAGATCAACAACTGCAGCGGAATAAGCAATTCATTAGAAGAGTCAAGTAGAGTATAAAATCTACTATCTTCTATGATTTAAAAAAAAAATCATCAACTTTATCGCTGAGACTCAGCTTAATAAATAAACCACATCATCCCTGCACCACGGCCAAGGATATTCATGTAATTATCAATGGTCATGATTATACCGAATAATCCATGGTCATAATCATACCAAAAACTGTCCACCAATGAACTACTGGCTAATGAGGACTTTTACCACATCATTCGTTACATTACGGTCATGATTATACCGAATAATCTATGGTCATAATCATACCAAGTCCATCTCTGCACATAAGCCAAAGATGACTTTCATCACAATATAAGCATGAGGACGATGACAATAATATAAGCATTAATCAAACGAAAACAAGGATAAATATTAAAGACTTTAAATTTATCCAAATATTATCAATCACTTAATAAACTCATAATCTAATATTATTAATATTATAACAATATTTTAATAACTTCTTAAACTTATAAACAATTTATTTCAATTGTTTACACTTTACCAAATAATGCATTTAATCATTCAAAAATGTTAAGATTTCATCACCAATGATCAAATCCCTCAAAAAAAACCTACATATACCTTATATAGGATTTTTAAGCCATAAAATCCTATTTACCAATTTTTTAACTTCACATAACATATTTAACTCATATGTTCGTAACTAAACTATTTTCATGAAAAATTACCAAATCAACTTATTATTTTTCTATCCTTTGTCCAAACATATATACATATATTTCATACACAACAAGTATTTTTTTTATAATTTTTCAACTCCCTTAACTATTTTTCAAAAATCAATTTCTAATTAATTCCTAAAGAAATTAGCTACCTCAAGTTTAACTCCAGAAATTCCCAAATCTTGGCAGGATCTTACACATGTTAATGTGAGCTTCCAATTTAAATTTTATGGTCATCGGAGTTATAGAACTCCGGTTATAGCATTTTTCGTCGGAAAAACCTAAATATTGAAATAGTCACAACTTGCTCATTTTAAGTCGGAATGAGCTCATTTTTGGACAGGAGGTACTTTATACCATATATTTCAATGTCCCAAAAGGCTGGAATTTTTCTCATAAATTAAGTGGCCGAAAAAGCCCTTAAAAAATTTTGGACAGTAGATTTTTCTCCTTTTTCACTTTTTCGTGCTTTGTTAAAAATAGTCCATACAAAAATCTACAACTCCTCTTTCAGTGATTCTACTTGGAGATGTTAGAAAACTTATCATAATATCCTCCCAATTTTTTTTAGAATTTTTGAATGTCCAAAAAATTACGAAACTGCAAAAGGATTTTCACCCGCCATGCGGTAATCCACATAGACATATCATTTCCACAATTTAATAAGGAATGAATACAAAGGATCATTCACCATGCATACGGTAATCCACATTGACAGGTTATTCCAAAAGAATAATAAAGAATGGAATAACAGAAGAATTCACCATGCATGCGATAGACCACACAGACAGGTTATTCCAAACAGAATAATAAAGAATGGAACTAGGTCATGCGTAATCCGCACAGACAGGATATTCCAACGTAATAATAAAGAATGGAATAACAACAGAATTCACCAGGCATGCAATAAACCGCACAGACAGGTTATTCCAATAGAATAATAAAGAATGGGCAAATTAAATGCGTAATACGCATGATACGAGGATATTCCAATGAATAATAAATAATGGAATAATGGAAGAATTTCACCGTGTATGCGATTTGCCATGTAACGGAGTTATTCCAACATAATAATAAAGAATGGAATAACAATAGATCTCTTCATGAATACGAAAGAATAATACCCCTTACCTCAAAAGAAGACAGGATACTATAATAGTGAGGTAGCAGACTTCTCTTCTTCTTTCTCTCTATAATTTCTCTCTATAATAATTGCTCTATAGCTTTAGTGAATTGGTGAGAAATGAAGGAAGAATGAGCTTCTATTTATAAAAAAATATAATTAATTTCATCTTTAATCAACACAATGGAACTGTCAATTTCATCTTTAATCAACATGAACTTATTCATCATTAATATTATAACTCACAATATTTACAAACCGTGTGATCCTTGGGAAAGAGGGGCTTTCAGATAAGGATTACTCTTATCAGTAGCGCAATTGATTAGGTGACCAAACCTCTCCTTGATAGAACTTCAGACATCATCGATATTGCAAATAATAATATGAATAACTTTGTCGTCTCAATTATTGATTAAATAATATATAAAATATTATCGCAGATGATATTGTGACAATAATCGAATCAATAATATGAGAGATATGACGAAGAAATCTTGTAGCAATAATTGAGTATAATCGAGTGACTTTTACGTAAGATCAATAATCAATACAGGTATGCTACTCTTACGCAACCATGGCGTAGACATTGTACTTTACTACTACGGGTACTTCAACGCTTTTTAATGGCAACATTTTCGTAGTTATTTTTATAAAATGATAATTACGTCATTTTCTAACTCGATAATACTTACATTGTGGGTCCACTAATGATTGTCTTGAGTCGTCGTACGGATATTCTCCGACCAAACGAATATTTTATAACAACTTGCATACTTTGAAAAATTTATAAATATTACCCACAACTATAACATTATATCAAATCCACACCATAATATTCAAAAAAAAATATTTTGAGAAATTTAAATCTTTATTCATAAAATTTGGGGTCTCACATCAAACAACAAGTCATCTTTGCACCCTTGGCCGAAGAGAACGCATGGTTATGATCATGCCAAAAACTGTCCACCAAAGCACTATGGGCCAATGAGGACTTTTACCACATCATTTATAACATTATAGGTCATGATTACAATAATAATCCTCAGTCATAATCATACCAATCAACAAATCCATCTATGACTTCACGGTAAAAGATGACTTTCATCACTGATATAAGCATAAAGATGATGACAATGATATAAAAATTCAATTAAATGAAATCAAGGATAAATATTAAAGACTTTAAATTTATTCAGAGTTTAAAAAATGTCCAAATTATCAACACAATACTACTTTGTGGGGTAAAATTCAATAATAATATTCACGTATCAAAAATAATTTGGATGAAAAAATTAATTTCTGGGTGAATAGTAGGATGAATAATATGCAAATGAATAATACTTTCATGAATAGTATAAATACGTATGAATAGTACCATAATACATTATGAATAATTAATAAATGCATATGAATAGTGCTGTATAAATGAATAATAACCATGAATAGTACTCCGACATAAAAAACTTAAAATTTAACAAGAATGTTCAGAAAAATATCCTTGTGAAACGATACTAGATGAAGCACAAATTTTAAGAATATTCTACTAATTTCAAGGAGTATAGAAGCAAAACTTATCAACATGAGTGTAGAATTCGAAATCTGAAACGAAATAATATTACTTACATACTACAGAGTATGGAAGAAAATATTATTTCTTACGAATATTGAACAAAAATAATATCCCTTACAAATGTGGAACAAAAATAATATTCCTACGAATATTGAACGAAAATAATATTCCTTACGAATATTGAACAAAAATAATATTCCTTACGAATACTGAACGAAAATAAAATTTCTTACAAATACTAAAAATAAAATCGTAAGTGAATATAAAATAAATAATACCCCTTACCTCAAAAGAAGAGTATTTCTGACTGGTATAGCGGATATATTCTTGAAAAAAACTTTCACTATTTTCTATACTCAAAGCTTCCTTAAACTCAAAAAAAATATGCTCAATATTATAGAAGAAGAATTCTCTGATTCTGGTGTGATTTTCATATCTAAACTGAGCATCCTATTTATAGGAGAATGGAAGGATACTATTTGGATGCACAGTAAAGGAAAAATCACGAATTGCACAGTAATAATCACGGGTTTCGGCTGAAATATTTTGATTTTACTATGCAAAATAAAATATAATATATTCTATTTTACATAAAAAACAAAACTTATTATAATTTATATATATATATATAACAACAATAATAATACTCCCTCCCTTTCCACCCGTGATCCCTTTCCCCCACCCCAGAGAACTATATATATATATATATATATATATATATATATATATATAATAACTGAGATAATTTTCTTCCTACTATTTTGAAAAATACATAAGTGGGGGTCCAAATAATAAGCAAAATTAACAACAAATACTTCATAAAAATTCATTCTATTTATCTCAACTCACTTGGCTTCACAAAATACATTTTTGATAACATTTATCATTAATATTATAACTCACAATATTAACAACCAGGTCATTTCCAGGAAAGGGGGGCTTTCCGATAAGGACTTCTCCTTATTAGCGCGCAATTAGGCTACCAAATTCCTTTCCTCGACAGAACTTTCTAGACATCGTCAATAATGCAAATAATAATATGAATAACTTTGTCATCTCAATTATTAATTTAATAATATAAAATATTACTATGCAGCAATTATTGTGGCAATAATTGAATAAAACTGTGTGACTTTTCATGTAAGCATTAATAATCAATACAGTTTGTTACTATGAAACCACGCAGACATTGTACTTTTATCAATAAGTATTTCAACAGTTAACGGTAAAACTTTCGCCGTTATTTTTATAAAAAGATATTTCTGTCGTTTTCTAACTTCAACAGTAATTTTTTTATGGGGTCCACCAATGATTATGCCGTCGTACGGATATTCCCCGACAAAAAGAATATTCCCCGACCAAACGAATATTTTAAAATAATTTGCTTACTTTGCAAAATTATAAATATAACCCACAAATATAACATTATATCAAATCCACACCATAATATTAAAAAAATATTTCGAGAAAATTAAATCTTTATTCATAAAAGTTAGGGTCTTACATAAAGTTTGAACTAAATTTAGTAAAACTAATATATTAACTCCACTGTCTCATGTCCTTTTTTTAATGCTTCTCTATCTCTGTGTGTGTGTGTATATATTTATATATATATACAAATCCTCTCCAAGATTTTCTTTTTTCTTCATAAATTTATTAAAAAAATGAATTGGGTATGTCATTTGGTGTTTTTTGCTCATGAATTTGTTCAAAATGAATGGGTATGTGTTTTGGGGTTTTTTCTTCATGAAAATTGGGTATGTGATTTGGGTTCTTTCTTCATGAATTTGTTCTAAATAACAAATTGGGCATGTGGTATGGGGTTTTATGGATTTTTTTATCCCTGATTAATCTTCATAGTTAATCTGTTTCTTCATTTATCTGTTTTACCTTTTCGCAATTTGCCTGGATGTTTTTTTTTGGATAATCGGCATTGGCGGAATCTTTTTACCATAATATTCATGGAAATTGTTATTTGTTTGATGTTGATAGTGTGATTAGATTCCCTACTGCTGCTATAGTAGCTGTACCATTTGAAGTTTTGGGGCTTTGTATAAGTCTTTTGGTAAAGATGAAAAGCCTGTGTGCACTCCATCAACTTCATATTCTGGATAATAGTTTGATGGTAGGGTGTCTTCAATTCGATGAAGCTTTTGGATGGTATTAGTTGAAAGTTTATATTGACTTCATTGGTTCAACTTAGGTATCCTGCATTTGATG
This sequence comes from Panax quinquefolius, assembly GCA_020205615.1. Lineage (NCBI taxonomy): Eukaryota > Viridiplantae > Streptophyta > Magnoliopsida > Apiales > Araliaceae > Panax > Panax quinquefolius. The sequence goes on from CM035156.1 coordinate 47,443,091, forward strand.
GTATTGTGTGTGTTTATGGAATGTGTATCCTGCATTTGTTAATGAAGTGTTTTTCTACATGTGGGTAAAATGCAAATTCGACCACTTAACTTTAGTGGTTTTTGGTTATTGAGCCTCTTTCTTTCGGTCAACGCAAACTGAGTCCCTTTCTATTTAAAAATTTGGACTTTGAACCCCGCACGCCATATGTATGTGATTGACGCGATGATGTGTCATTACATATGCCTCATTAGCTTGCGTGGAAGATCTGACGTGGTATTTTATATTGTACTTTTACATGTGAGCATTGTTGAGGTGGCTCCTTTTGAATTTTTTACAAAAAAATGTCTCTCCACAAATTCAAACTCGCAACCTCACATTTGAAACTTTAGTCATATGACCACCCTAGCACCACGGGCCTAACTACTAATAATTCGCAAGGATTAAACTTTATATCAAAAAATTTTATTTCCCCCAAAAAAATTAAAATACTTCACAGTTCTTTCAGACAAATCTAAGATTCATTTCGTTTAGTTCACAAACCCTTAAGCAAGAGTTTGATACATGTCATCTTACCTCCTAATCTTTAATAATATTTTTAATTTCGGATCCCAAAAAATATTTAAAATTATCATACATAGTAATTTCGTAGACAATATTTTAATTTTAATTTTAAATTTATTACTCTTTATAAAATAAGTAGTCTAGATTTTAAAGTTGTAAATAAATATTATAAAAATTAAAAAAATAAAAATAAATATATGATTTCAAAAATATAAACTTGAAAATTAAAGGTGAGAGACTCCACAATTCGTAATCCGCCTTTTATTTTCTACATCTCCAATTCCAAGCCAAAAATATATACAAATGATTCTTCACAGCAACTTCTCCATCTCTCTCCGTTCGTTTCTCCGCCTCAAAACCACCCACGTCCACCCCCGAAACACTGCGATTTCTGTCTCCAATCACCCATCAATCACGAGCGCCTACTCCATCTCCGACGAAGATCTCCAATCCCGAGGCTTCAATCTCCGCCGCACGATCGTCGACCTCAACCTAGACCAATTGAACTCCATCTTCGTGGCCGTCGGATTCCCCTGGCGCGAGCTAGATAAAATACGATTGGCTCTAGAGCACACAGACTCCCTGTTGTGGGTGCACTACGAGAAGACCCAAATGGCTGTGGCATTTGCTCGAGCTACCGGCGACGGCGTTTTCAACACCATTATATGGGATGTGGTGGTGGACCCAAGTTTCGAAGGAATTGGATTGGGGAAGGTGTTGATGGAGAGATTGGTGGATGAGCTGTTATAGAGAGGAATTACTAATATTGCTTTGTATTCGGAGCCCGGGGTTGTTGGGTTTTATAGGCCTTTGGGTTTTATTGCGGATCCGAATGGGATCCGAGAAATGGTGTACTCCAGAAAACAGAGAAAAAAATTGTAAAAGGATTCTTTGTTTAAACTGTGCTAATTTGAATTAGGTTATGTTTAATTTCATATCATTTGTTAATTTGTGCTTGAATTTAGCTACTAGTTTGAAGATGATGCAGCAGCATATTTGTGAGATCCCGAATTTTATGAAATGAAAGTATTCAATTTTCTTATAATTATTATGTTATTTAGTAAATGGTTAAATTGATAAAGGTTAAAGTTAAGGGTGATATTTGAAAATTTTGCAAAGTAAGCAAGTTGATATAAAATATTCGTTGTGTCGGAGAATATTCGTTTTAACGAGGAATATTAAATGACTCACACAATCATCGTTAATCAACCCATTAACGGAAGTATTGCCGTATTTAGAAAACGATGATTATTATCTTTTATAAAAATAATATGAAAAGTTTTTTACCGTTAAACCATTGAACTACTTCAATAGTAAAAAGATCTGATGTCTGGCGTGGTTGCGTAGTAGCGCACGGTATTGATTATTGACGCTTTACGTGAGAAGTCACTCAGTTATCTTTCAATTATTCTTCTGAAATTGTTGATCATATCTCTCATATTATTAATTCAATTATTATCACAAAGATCATCTGCATAATATTTTATATTATTAAATCAATAATTGAGGCATTAAAAGTTATTCATATTATTATTTGCTGATATTGACAATATCAGAAGTTACTGTCGAGGAGAGTTTGGTCACCTAACAATGCGCCAATGATAAAGTAAATCCTTTTGAGGAAAGTTCTCTTCCCGGGAACGACACTTGGTTGTTAAATATGTGAGTTATAATATTGATGATGAATAAGTTCATGTTGATTAAAGATGAAATTGATAGTTCCATTGTGTTGGAATTATTAGTGTTAGTGAAATCGACATTTATTTCGATAATAATTGATGTCTGAAAGTTATATTGACCAATCGAGTAATTAATCGGATAAATGAGCAATTAATTGCTATTAATTCACATCTTTATAACTATTTATTCACATGCGTGTATCTTATTGATTCACATTAATGTACTTATTAGGGAGGTGGTGCAAAGATTGATAATACTTGCATTTACTCAAGTTAAAAATAGAGGTATAGATGGAGACTATATCTTTGTAATTCATATTTTTTACATGTATGTAACTATTGATTCACGTGATTGTCTTATTGAATCACATAATATACTATTGGGGAGGTGGTGAAAGTTTGATAATACTTGCGGACTAAATTAAAAATGAAGAAAAAGATAAACGTATTAGATTTGTAATATTTTGAGCCCCAAAACGTGCAATTATTAAACTATGTTTTTCTATAAATAGAAGCTCATTTTTCCTTCATTCTCACCAATTCACCAAGACTCTACAAGTTAAATTATAGAGAGAAAGTTTATAGAGAGATAGATTTATGAGGAGAAAGAAGAAGAGTAATACTCTTCACTACTCCAAAGATTCAAATTTCTTACGAGGTAAGGGTATTATTTATTTCATATTCTAAAGAGAGATTATTTTTCATATTCGTATGAATATTATATTCGTTCAATATTCGTAAGGAATATCATCTTCGTTCAATATTCGTAGGAATATTATTTTTGTTCAACAGTCGTAAGGGGTATTATTTATTTCATATTCTGAAGAGATGTTATTTTTTCGTATTCGTATGAATATTATTTTTGTTCAATATTCATAAAGAATATTATCTTCGTTCAATATTCGTAGGAATATTATCTTCGTTAAATATTCGTTGGAATATTATTTCCGTTCAAGGAATGTTATTTTTGTTCAATATTCGCTTGAAATAATATTTTATTCCATACTCTGTAGTATGTAAGTAATATTATTTCGTTTCAGATTTTGAATTCTATACTCATTTTGTTGAAGTTTTGGCTTTCATACTCCATAAAATTAGTAGAATATCCTTGATATTTGCGCTCCATCCAGTATCTTTTCATGAAAATATTATTATGAGTTTTCTTGATAATTATTGATCTTTTCATGACAGAATACTATTCATGAGTTATTATTTATGGATTACTATTCACTCGGTTATTATTCACTCAAATATTATTCACTCGGGTATTCGGGACACTTTTTATGCCGGAATACTATTCACGAGTTACTATTCACAGGTTATTATTCACCAAATTACTATTCACCCGAATATTATTCACTCGGGTATTTGGGGTACTTTTTATGTATGTGCAGAGTCTTATTCAAAGTACTTATTCCCAAAATACTATTCATAGAAGTACTTATTCACGGGATACTATTTACAGAAAATATATTCTTTTCTCATTCAAATTATTCTTGGTATATGAATATTATTCTTGAATTTTACTCCACAAAGCAATATCATGTTAACAATTTAGATATTTTTAAACTCTGGATAAATTTAAAGTCTTTAATATTTATCCTTGATTTCGTTTGATTAATGCTTATATCATTGTCATCATCCTCATGCTTATATTATGATGAAAGTCATATTTGGCTTACGTGCATAGATTGACTATTGATTATTGGTTTCTGATTGTATATATTTTGGCTTACGATGCGTAGATGGACCGTTGATTATTGGTTTTATAATTGTATATCTTTGGCTTACGATGCAAAGATGGACGATTGATTATTGATTTTACAGTTGTATATCTTTGGCTTACGTACAAAGATGAACTATTGATTGATGAGCATCTTTGGCTTATATGCATAGATGAACTATTGATTGGTATGATTATGACCAGGGATCATTCGGTATAATCATGACCCGTAATGTTAAAATTATGTGGTAAAAGTCCTCATTGGCCCGTAGTGCATTGATGGACAGTTGTTGGTATAATTATAATCAGGGATTATTCGGTTTAATTATGATCATTGTTGAAAACACGAATATCCTTGGCCCGTAGTGCATGGATAATTCGTTGTCATAATACTAATGAATATCATTGGTCGTAGTGCAGGGATGATTCGATGATGTGAATTATTTATTAAGCTGAGTCTCAGCGATGAAATATTGATTATACACTTTTAATTCGTAGAAGATAGTAGATATCATGCTTTACTTGACTCTTCTAAAATACAGTTGTATGTATTTGTCCTGTAGTGCAAAGATGAATTGTTAATGAATATCTTTGGCCGTAGTGCAAAGATGAATTTATTAGTATGATTATGAACAAGAATTGTGATTTGGTATAACCATGATTTTTGATGTTTTGGGTAAAGACAGTGATGAAAATTAATTATCTTCGTCACCGGTGTGAAGAGGAATTTAGAATCATAATTATGATTATAAGTTATTCACATGATTGTGGACAGGAATTGTTGATTGATGTTACAGGGATAAAACATTGTTGGTGGATTTTTAACATAGAGAAGATAATAGACCTTATGGTCTATTTGACTCTTCTAATAGATTCGCTTCGTTCACCGCAACTATGGTTGAAAAGTTTTATCATCTACCATATGTTCTAAATCTCTGATTTATTACTGATGAAGGCTATTGATAATTTAATTATCTTAAGTCATGATATTCTTTACTGGGCTAGTTGTGTTCACCCTTTTTGCTTCACAATTCCTTTCAGGTAATAAGAGTGTAGCTGGGTCGAGCGGGGGTAACAGGGAATTAGAACGGTGGTCTATAGCTGTTGAGGTTTCCCCTAAAACAGTATGGAAATAATTTTATTGAGAATTTCAAATAAGTGTGTCGTATTTTATACGTCATTTTAACCGTTGATTTTGGTAAACCGAATAGGGAGAGGTGAACCCAACTTTGGAAGGGTGTTTTGCCACTATCATACAAGATGTCCAATGACAAACGACTTTGTGTTATCATAAAGATGAGGTCAGTACATACGCACTTGCTGATTATATCTATGAGCACTACCTATATAATCTTGGAGTTTGGTTGAATTATAATTCTCAATTGGAGACAATGGAGATAATTATATATCAAGAGAATACTCACCATTGGAAAAAATATGACAATAATCTTCTCGTTTTTCTTTGGGGTTTATTGGGTCAACCAAGGATAATTCTCGAGTCATATGATATATATCATAACTTAGATGCATGGCCTCCTATGTACGAAGGTTTCCTTGAGCATTTTCTAAAGATTTTAATTTCTAAAATAGTTATTGACTATACTTTTATGTAAAGTACCATTGTAAGGTGTTGTGGTCGAGGCACCATGATAGTTACATTTATTTGTATTAAAACTCACAGCTTATTTGTTGTCGTACTCTGCACGACAGATCAACAGTTGTATAAATGAAATTTATAATTGATTTCTGTAGTGTGATATCTGGCGACTCAGAATGGGTCGTGTGGACCTATTTTGGGGGCGTCACAATATTAGTATTAGCACGAAATAAGAAATAAAGGCTTGTGAGAAGTATTTTATACCAAATGAATCTTAGATTTTTCTGAGGGATCTGTGAAGTATTTTAAATTTTTGGGGGAAATAAAATATTTTGATATAAAGATTAATCTTTGCGAGTTATTAGCAACTAGGCCTGTAGTGCTCGGGTGGTCATATGACCAAAGTTTTAAATGTGAAGTTGCAAGTTCAAATCTGTGCAAAGGCAACATTTTTGCAAAAAATTCAAAAGAAGCCAGCTCAGCAATGCTCACATATAAAAGTACAATATAAAATATCACGTCAGATCTGCCACGTGTGACACATCATCAGGTCAACGCACATGTGGCGCCTGGGGGTTCAAAGTCCAAATTTTTGAATAGAAATGACTCAGTTTGCGTTGACCAGAAGAAAGAGGTTCAATACCCAAAAACCACTAAAGTTCAGTGGTCGACTTTGCATTTTACCCTTCTACATGTTATCATTTACATCATATAAATGGGATATATCTGAAATGAGAAAGAGCTATAATATTATTTATTGGTATACTTTTAATGGATAGTGATTGGTGAAAAATGAAAATATTCATTGTTCAAACACAAAACAAACTAAACATTATTTCTAGCAAAGGTTGCTTACAGACAATAATAGTGACCAACTTGCAATGGACTTTCAAAGTACTAAGGAAATCTACTATTTCGCAAAATATTTTATTTTAAGAAATCTTTTTCAAAATCCATATATTTGTGTTAAAATGTAGCTAGGATCCTTTATGGGAGGTATAATATTCAAACCTCAACCTAGCAGGACACAACACAATTGTATCTCCGACCTTAACCATAAGCATATTGTTGAGATTGGACTCCAAAGTTGGTTAGCAATTATGACTTTAAAATTTGATTAAATTAGCAAAGCTTCATGAAGTGCTGGACTGATAATTAATCAGTACTTTCCTCTTGAAATGTTTGAGTGGTTTTATGAGAGGTATATAGATTGCAACAGTCCCTATTATATTTGTGATGTTAATATTGTCATTTGGATGTTAGACTCAACCATATTTTCTATTTGTATAAATTACAGATTATTTTTCTTGTAGTGATGAGATCAAATGTTTTAAGCTATGGAATGGAATGAGGAAAAGTGGAAGAGTAACAATGTGACCATACCCATAATCCGAAGAGGAGAGACCTACTTTAGAGGCCAGAGGAATGTGGCATTGCTGAAAAGCCTGAAATTTCCCTGGGTTTGGTTAGTTCATGTTCCCCAATGAGGAGGAAATGAGAGATGTAAATAGTTGAGATATTTCTTTCTGTACAGATTTAACTAATCCTAGATACTTTTTTTTTTTGCAATTCAATTATGTTTAGTGTGTGACTAAGCTCAAGAGAATTTTGCAAACAAAACAAACATTCTTTCTTTTTGGTATAGATGTTGCATAAGAGAAAAAGAACATAAAACACATCTAGGACACCTATGACTACATGTAAGAAATTTATGTAAAAATCAAATATATGTCATGTGTTTGCCTTTATTTTCCATAAAAATACTATGTTTTATTGTGGTGCTCAAAGTTAATGAATCATATTCCTTAAATTATTTGCAAGAGTATGAATTTTTTTTCCTTATATATCGTCAGACATGTACTTCAATGTTGAAAGCATTATTAAACGTGTGCTCTGAAAGAATTTGTCTCCTTAAAGATTATGCAATTTGTTGTCTTTACTTAATTTTGATGAATTTGTTTTAGAAATTTTTCAAACTCACTGAGTACAGGCATAGACCAACCTCAAGTTTAAGGTTCAAATTCTTAAAAGGGGACTTTCCGGATGAATTATTTGTTAAGGTAAAGGGTGAAAATCCTGATACTCTTATTGATGACCATTTATCTGTTTTAGAATATGTAACAATTTACTTATGTTCTTTTAGTGATGGTAGCATTTGAAACTTCAGAATATATTGTCTTCAAGCGGGATCATCATCCATCAATATTAGACATTTATCAAATTTTATGAATCTTATAGAACATAATTACTTTGTTTGGTTAAATTCATATTAGCTCAACTCTCATGTTTTTAATGAATTGCTTTACGTTATCAAATTTATCAAGTTTTAATTTTGAGACTGAATTGCTTTACGTTAATCAATTTCTTGATATTGATTGTGTTTTGTTTGCTACAATTTAGTACATGTACTGATTAGAGAAAAAAAATTGCTCATCTGACATGGCATGAATCATCGAATTTGGACGCAAGAATAGTAATGTTTTGAAAAATGCGTGATTAATTAAGTAAATGATGTTAACCGATGTAAGTTATACTCAAATTTTCATTGTTTTACCTCAAAATGGGATTATGATCTTGATGATTAAATTGATATTTTTCTTTTTGTTGATATTTTGTTTTAATTGATTTATTATGAGAATCAAAAATTTCTTACTCAAATTAGAATTGTCTCACCTTATTATATGTTAGTATTAGTTTGTTGATTTACTAATATTTAATTTTTAATTTGTGATGTTTTGTACATAATTTGTTTCACTACCACGACGTTCCTTCTTCGAATGGGGTGATCAGCCGAATGAGGAGTGTATATCGAAAGAAAAGTGAAACTCTTAATTTTATGCTACGGTAATTCAACTAATTCACATGAATTGTGTACATCGAAATTTTTTTTGACATAAATATCAGATAAATTATTAAATTTATTATTCAAACTAGTTCGTGCATTGCACGAGCTATCAACTAGTAATTAGTAATTGTAAGGAATATATCATTCTTAATAAATCATGGGGTGCTAACTAGAGGATTTCTAGTTTAATACATAAAAAATTCAATCTATATTAATGAGATAGAACCCATTTTAAATTTGGACAGGAAAGTACAAGGACGGTTTAGATTCGTTCTAATTAATTTGGGCAGAAAAGTACAAAGACGGTTCAGATTCATTCTAATTGATTTGAGCGGGAAAAATTTGTGAAAGAGAAAGGAGGAGAGAGAGGAAATGAAAGTAGAATTGTTGAAACGAAGAAAGATGTAGGATTTCGTTATGCCGTGCCTTCAGGTACGGGCAATTACTAGTGTCTTATAACACGTAACGTGATGTGACATACATAAGAGGTTTTATCTTTTATTTTATTTTATTTTTTGGCATTTGGAGTGTAAATATTAATATTAAGATGCACATGCTCTCTAAATTCTCAAAATAATGATCTAAATTATAATTTGACAAAAAGACAATGTGTACCCTAAATTTTACACATGTTGACTTTTGTACCCCAAACCGAAAAAGGTGTCTAAGTACACCCCCAAACTTCAATTAAACGTAACAGAAAGCACACTTTCGTCAGTTAACCGATCAAAAGTGACCGGCTAAGGCACGCATGTGGATCTGGAGGGATGTTTAAGTCTTTTCCTTCTTATCTTCTCCAACATTGACACTGCAAATGAACAAATATATGAATGTTAATACCTAGCTATGCAAATCCCAGCTAAGCAATGGACACTGCAATGTTTATTGTTTTGTTTCGTTATTTTGATAAGTAAATGAGCACCACAATGTTATACCCGGATTCTTATCTGTTACTCAAAGAGCAAGTGATTCACGACATATTCTTCAGAAATCCCTAGGACTCAAATTTCAAACACAGAAAACCGCACCATTACCCTAATGTTGAAAAGCTTTCCAAAGCTCCAAAACCCACAGATTTCCTAAAACCCTGATATTCCTACCAATAAACTGTAAATTGCACTACCAGTAACAAATATTCCTCTTGAGTTCATTTCCCTAATCGAAAATACATGTAAATAAAATCATAATTAGAAAGAAAAAAAACATACCTCCTTGGGAACATTGAAATGGGCGGAATAGCAAATCCTAGTAGCGGGAGTATCCTGGCAAGGAAAATCGAACGGGCGTGAATCGCTTGGCATTGGGTATATACAAAGGGGAAAGACTTGTTAAACGTCTGGGCGAGGACATCCACCGCAGGCGATTTGGAAAGGCTAGTAGAGAAGAGAATGGGAATTGGGAGTGGTTAGAGAGAGAAATGTAAGCAATTGTCTCGACCGGTGTCAACAACGGAGAGAGAGAAAAGGGAGAGGTGTGTTTCATGAGGGATCAAGAACGGCGAAAATGGAGAGAGATCGGGTGTCGAGGGTGAAGGGGCCGGAGTGAGGGAAGGAGAGAAAGAGAAGATAGTGGAGGTGGAGAAGTCGAAGTAGAGAGAAAGAGAGATGTGGGTGGTGAATGAGTGAGTTGACTCAATGTAGGAGTGTGGGTTGACTCATGACATTTTTCTTCTTTTTAGGGTTAGGGTTTAACAGAGAGAGAAGGCAGGGGATTGGGTGAAATAAATATAATAAACATTACAGCCTTAGCTGGTCACTTTTGACCAGTTAACGAAAGTATGCTTTCTGTTACGTTTAATTAAAGTTTGAAATGTACTTAGACACCATTTTCGATTTGACATGCAAAAGTCAACATGGGTATAAAGTTTGAGGTGCACATTATCTTTTAGTCTTATAATTTTTTTATCTTCAAAAGGATAATAATAAATAGATATAATAAAGGGCAAATATATTACCTAATGACAAAACTGTCCCCAAGTTTGACCGAAAAGTAATTTATCCCTCAAAATTTTAGAATCATCAATCAATACCTTTAAATATTTTAAAACAGCAATTCTGTACAAGCCAGTAACAAAAGCAAGGCTGTAAACATCAGCCAACTGTGCAAGCAATAGATCTTTGATCACTCTCCAAAATCACCATGCTTAGCTCTTGGCTAACCCCTTTGTTAGGGAACTATCTGCACGTCCATTCCCCTCGCAAAAGGTATATGCAAGTAATTAGCTTTCAGCTCTAGTTTGACATATAAATAATTAGGCTTTCAGCTTCTATTTTGACATATATATAAATATCCTGAGACACAGTACAACCATCATTCCACAAAATCAAAGAAAACATGATTCCTGGAAATTAATCGAAATATGATTGCAATAATCAAACGGTATACAAGATAAGGTCCTCTTAATTTTGTAAGATATCGGTTTAAATGTGCATGGTACAAATATTCATTTATTAAAAGGGTTTAGTGACATTCACAAGTAGGTATATATTCAATAACTTTAACAAGTAAATTGATCTTAGCGCAAGCACTTGTTACGTTGGTAGATAGATGAACATATAATTCTTGTCCTTTAACCGCAACAGGAGCCACATGCAGGAAGAGAGCCTGGAATTTAGAAAATAAGTTTACATTCTTTTGTTAGCAAAAATATAAAAACTTGTGGCCAAATGAAAACAAGTTAAAACACACACATAGATACATGTATATATAACATATACTGGAAGACTAATCATATGGAAGTGAATTACTTACTATGATCAATCCCCCTAACATTGTCCAGTCCACGAGGTGGACCACGTGGACCACCACCATATGGACCGCCGGGACCCCCGCCATCCCATTTCTTGCTTGCCCCTGAACTCTTTCTATATGCATCTGTTTTTTCCATCTGTGACAGGGAAAAAGAAAAGGGAAAAAAAAGATCTAAGCTTGTATATACTGAAGTATTATTATCTGCTGAGCTGGGGAAATATGAAACTACCGAAAACATTGTTGCAAAGAACACGCCAATGGTGTTAACAATCGCCCAAAAGAAATTAGTTATTGTTCTTAGTCGCCATATTGACTGCTTGGATTTTACAACACCTGAGAAAAAAAAAGAAAATACTTGCACAAGGTCAAATGAATTAATTGGTTAATAAGTGACACGTGATTCAATTAAACGTCTTGTAAACTGATGGGATTTGCCCCTATTACTAGATGATATTAAGGGTATTTATTTCTTCTAAAAATTACAGAACATTGAGTTTAAGTGTTTAACACAAAGTAGTGGGTAGGATAACTCTCCGCTACATTAAAAATAGTAGGAGGGAGGCAAAACAAGTAAGAGCAAACCATAAAAGGTATGAAACTATAGCACAAGACAGTAAAGGTAAAAGCAAACTAAAGCAAGGAAGATAAGATAACTTGAAGGGAGCAAAATATAGGGTTAAAAGGAAGGGAAAGAAAGAAATTCAACAAATTAACATAAGGAAAAATAAAGGGAACTAATAAGAGTTAGCAACCTTGAGAGTACAGTCAAAGTCACTACCATCTTGTAATGAAAAAAATTAAATTTCAAGGTTATATTTATCATATTGATATGGCCATATGGGAGAATATGACCATTATAGTTTTACTAGGTCTAAGATCACCTCAAAGTCATTTCCTCATATGGCTTCTCTTATAGTACAATAATCCAAACTGCAGAACCACCTTAATTACATGTAATTAGGTGTTGACAATCCCAGTCTTCAAATGGGTTTTTTGTCTTTTCATTTCCAGTACCAAATAAACTAATATCTGGAGTTTCACAAAGCAAAGAACAGTAGACGGTCAGCTTTTCTTTTGTTTTCTTCTTCTGAATAAGTAAAAATGATAGCCGTGATGTCAGAATATTGACTCTAGTAACTCTCTAGTTAACACTAGACAATAACACTAAATTCTTGGAGGATGTTATCATGTTATGTATCAGCTACCAGCTTCTGCTAAGTCACAGGAGTTGGGAATCTTGAATAAATCAGCAGTAGCCTTCCAAGTCAAAATAAATAGAACAAATCTTCTCACTTAAAGAAATTTGAAATGTTTAGCATTTTGAGTTATGCTAAATCCTTTCAAAAAAAATTAGAAATTATCTTGTTGGTTATATATTTGATGAATTTTAGGAATGTTTATTGTTTATTTTCGCTTGAAATATTTATATATATATATATACCCATTTCACATTAATATAAAGAATTAAAATAATAGTGATAATTATTATTATAACTATATATATATATATATATTATATATATATATATATATTGTATGCCATCTGTTTTTTTTCCTCAATATGGTCTGGTCCCTCTCCTACTCTTCTTTGTTTTTCTCTTCATCATTTTATCCATAACGTATGTACCTATTTTTCTATATGTGGTTGTGTTTTGATTCTATTTATAACCTTTCACTTCTATTCTTTTAGCTTAAATTGTTATATTTTATCCTTTTCTTAGATTTTTGTTTAATATTTTTTTTCTTTTCTCTTACCTTTCTACATTTACGCTTACATATGAGTTCATTTTAACTTTTAAGCATATACCCCCAACTAGTTTGAGGTTGTTGAGTTTACCATCGTGCAGTGTTCTAAAAATTCTCGCCTAGGTCCGTCTAGCCCCCTTGGCGCCCCGCCTAGACGTTAGGCCTCTCTGGCGCCTCACCTAGGCCCAAAGCGGTAAAAAAATCCTTCCAAGAAATTAGGCGAGGCCTAGACGGGATTTAGGCGGAAAGATTTTTTTTTTAAATAACTACCTAAACCAGACCTTGATATATTTATTTTTCTAATGATTTATCATATTCATAATACAAATTATAGCATATCAAATCACAACAAGAAGTGAACAATATCAAGTCAAAATGGATAATTTTATTATAGTTGTAACTTTTTGAACTTGTACAAACTTCAAATTATATAAATGATGATACATTTGTAATATTTAGTTTAATTCAATATAATTCTTAAATTTATGTTTAGTTTCTTAAGTTTTAATATTGAATTAAATTCTTGAAATTTTAAATTTTATTATTTAATAACAATCTTGTTTATGAATAAAACTAATACGTTAAAAATATGTTAAACTTTGAACAATTACATGTTTGTGTTTGAACTTTGACATTAACAATATAGATGTGTTTGAACTTTAAGCAAAGGTCTTTATTATCTTTATTATAGATTGTTTTGTTTTATATTATTGTTTTGTTTGGATAAATGTAAGATAAAATATTAAAATTTAGTTTAAAATAAAAAATCCCGCCCAGGCCCCTTAAGCGCAAGGCCCCCGACCACCACTAGACACTGGCAAACGGTAGAAATTTGAAAAAGTTAAACCCAAAGCCCGCTTTTGATTTGGGCGGGCAGGGCCAAATTCATGGGCTTAGATTGATTTGTGACCAATTTTTGACATTTTTTAGGCCTAGCCCAAACGGACCGGGCCATCGCCAGGCCGGTCCAAAACGGCCCGGGTTTTAGTGGGCTGAAAAAATGAGGCCCAAAGCCCACTTTTTGACGGCCGGGCCGGCCCGACCCACGGGCTTGGGCTAATTTTTCCAGGTCTACCTAGCGCCTTTTAGAACATTGTCATCGTGTTAGTGAAAACTTAAGGTTTCCCTCATAGCAAACCTACCACGAACTTAAAATGTTTTTCTATTATTCCCCAGCTTCTGTTGTCAGCCTGTCACTGTCTCAACTTCCCTAAGCTATGGGGAAGAAGAAGTTAACCCTCATCCAATGCAACCAGTCGAGCAGTTGCATCTTTCAAAGCATCAACCATTCAATCCACTAAATATAACTATTGTAGAAATAAGAGTGGTCAGATAGTGGCAGAAACCCCAACAGTTTACTACTTCTTGAGAATATTAGGAAAACTTACTTCATCTGTATATCTGATCAAACTCAACATCCCAAGGGAGGACGTCCAAGACTTAATTCTTGAATCAAAGTATTCCTGATCAGATTGGACTAACTTACTTCAGCTCTATTCCTTAACATACATGATTTGACTAATGAGATTTCTTCAATATATAATATCCATTTTGTTACACAAAAAGAGTCACATATGTCCAAAAAATAAAATCAAAAAAAAGAGTCCCATATTTTTTTATAGTAGAATAAAAATTACAGTGTCCTCAAGTTTATCATGGAAAATCCTCATCATGTCATCACTACTAAGCAAAACACTAAATAAATTGCATGGAAAAATATATCCTTAAAATTTGTAAATTTTATGAATTGAGACTCTTTTTGTGGAATGGAGGGTGTAGATGATATGTATGCCATTGCGATGACCATTAATAAATATATTAAACTCTCATGAGTATTCCATTTGCTATATGAAATGATGAAACATCTTGCTGTCAGAACAACAAAGATCGGGTACAAACCTATTATATAACCTAAATTTATCAACCAAGCTGAAGATCTGGAAACCTTCCTAAATAATTAAATAAAAACGTCAAAAGAAACCCTAAAACGCTATTATTTTTTCCTCAAATCACACAATAAACACTGATTTACAAAACAAATTGAGGAATTAAGAAGAAAATTGAATAAGAGATTACAATACCTCTCTCGACATACGCCATTGTAGCAATCCTCTTCCAGAGTCTTCTTCTTCCTCCTCTTCCTCGGTCTTCTCTTTGAATTTGAAGTCACGGGCTAAATATAATCCATTCGAGGGGAGAGAGGGTTAACCGGTTAAGAGCGGAAGGTTTCAATCACCTGTTATCAGTAAAACCAATAAACTGTTACACGTGGATATCAAAGACCTGGTTACAAGTTATTATCTTGCGTGGCTTAATCTTACAGGTGAATGATTTAAAAATTGTTATTTCTCGTTACAGTGGATCACGATTCGAGCGGGGGTGTTTGTCTACGTGTTTCATTCATTTTCATTGGCTAACATGAATCACAATTGTTTTTCTTACGAGTTCGTTCTCAACACCCACCCAAGTTTTACTAAGGAACATATGGAAGGAGATTGTAGAAGGAAATAGTGATCTGGAGCATTGAATTTGGTGGAGGATAGCGTTAAGGGTTGGTTGACCAAGAAGATCAGTTTAGCTTTCCCATATTTTAATATGGAAAAATTTGGAATTACGAAACAGTTAGGCGAGACAAGGTGATTTTATATATAATTATTGATTTTTTAACTTTGTTTCTGAATAAGTAGCTTCCAAGCATTTGAATGATAATAACATTGTTCAAAACTCAAAATATTCCTTTAGTTCTTATATACAAATCATGTTTGACTTTCAAACTTGATATAAGATATTTTTAAATTCTAAATTAATGTAATTTAATTTACATTTGAAAATAATAAAATTTTAAAATCACAATATGAGACTAGAGTTCATTCACTAGTCTTTGTTATATAATTGCAATTTTTGTACATTTTTTTTAAAATACAAAAAAAAAAGTCTTTGTTATATAATTACAACTTTTGTGTTTTTTTATAAAAAAAAAAAAAAAAAAAAAAAAGAAGAAAATACAACTAATTCCTATAATTTTGAGACAACTTCATGCAGTCAAATTCCCTGTTAGATGCACACCAAATATCATAGAACAAATTACTTAGACCATAATCTCATCAGAACCGACAACATTTAGCCAATATAAACATGTAAAAATTGGACAAGAAAATAGTTCTCAAAATAAATTGCCGAGAAGATATGGATATAATTCATGTTTACATGTGCAGGTAGTGTCCATTCAAAAATATCCTGATGCAGAGGATGGTACAGAAACCAGTTTTACCTCTTCTACTCTTCAGTGTAATAAAGAAGCATTTTCAATAGAAACTGGTCATCACCCTGTCAAAACCAAGTTTTTCCCTTCTCTAATTTCCTGTTTCTCAGTATCAAATTGTAAATTGCTTGCTGGACTCAATAGACTAACATTCTTAACATATAACAAATATTATAGAGTATCTCAGGTGTAAGAAACACCACAACTAATGCATATATCAGCTACGATTGAATGTCATGAACCAAAATTATATATGAAGTTTTTACCTCAGGTGTAAGAAACACAACCACAACTAATGCATATATCAGCTACGATAGAATGTCATGAACCAAAATTTATGGGCGAACCGAAACTTTCTGCTCTTTTTCTTTTTTTCTTCAATGACAAGTGCCCATCTTTCAAACTGTTCTATGACTTCCCATATCTTGCTTTCTCTTTCCCAGTCCCACACTTCATTGACAGTTGAGCATGTTCCTCCATCATGATTTACAGATATGCCAAGTTCCTGGTAACAAATTGAAAATATGGTGAGCTATATTATGAAATCAGATACAGTGAGGTAAACCTTTTAGTTTTGCCACCCTTTGCCATTCGAGTTAAGAGAATGAAATATGAGATTTGAAGCTTGTCTAAGTGAGTTTAGTAACCCTTGTGAGAAATATTATAAAGAACATGTGATCGTATCATCTGAATATTCATTCATTTAACTTGAGAAACAAGAACATGTGATCGAATTATAATAAATTAGGTAAAAGTACATATCGAAATTTTTGAAGAAGTGTTGGAAATGAATCATGTTGTTTACGAAACTCGACTCGACTTTGCTTGACATGCATAAATAAAAAAACATCATTAAACTAAATAAGATTTTTTTGACAGTGTAAAGTTGAGGCAGTACAAGAAGCATGCAACCCTGACTTAGCTCCATTATGAGGTGTCTATTTGAGCTAAGTTCCCCACACTTGCAATCTTAATGCAACCCCAGGAGATCAGTCAAAACTTATTGTCACGGTTGCTAATGTACTTCAAGTTGTTCTTTAACCATACCGATAACCTTGAGCTTTTTCGTTTATTGGCAAATAACAAACCTTCAATACGGTTCACTCTCGAATTAGAAATTAGTGTTACTAAAAAAATACGCTATCATGGTAATGAATTACGTTTTGGTACAAACGTTCTAAAACATGATACACTCTTGTTCCAAAATATCAAATTTAGTGATCTAAAACTTCTTTTAATATTTAGTAACAAGAGACAATGTAAATTTCATAAGAATGATACATTTCTGTTTTATATCTTGCAAATGAAGGGCATCTTCATATAGGCATTGGGCCTTGCAATTACAAGCATAAAATATTTTTCCAAAATATATATATAAGACATTTATAAAATATTTACAAGCATATAAAACATACAATCTATAATTATATAAAATATTTACAAAATATAAAATATTTTTATATCTATTTACAAAATATAAAATATTTTACAAAATATAAAATATATATTTAAAAATATATATAAAATATTTTTATATATATTTACAAAATATAAATATTTTAGGTTCTATCTAAAATATTTTTCCAAAATATATAAGACATTTACAAGCATAATTATCACATACATAGAGCTAAAACACTCTGCTAGAAACTCTAATATGTATAATAAAATTCTAAAAAATGTCAACTGCTGATGCCAAGTGCTTACCTTTTGGACGTCCAATAATGGCATAGCATCCTTGAAAAAGTACATCACTAACTCAACCAGATTTAAATATATCTTTTAGGAAAGTTATTCAATCATACAATATTTTACCAAATGTATTCCGTACCAACTAAGATACCCAAAAAAAACATACCCCTACCTTAATCCGTAACATGGGAAATGACACTTTCCCTTCCCGTTTCCGTTCCTCATACTTTATCGAACCACAATCCAGCTAATATTGGGAATAACCTTATCTTTTCCACCACCAAGTTAGACAAACGTCTCAAGCGCTCACATCTGAAAGTATCATGTTAAATTACTCATTTGGTGGTTAACATGTTAACAATTCAACTGAGAGTAAAAAGCCATAAATACTGCTAACTTAGATTTTCAAAAAACATTCCTCAATAAGTTTTAAGTGAAAGCCATATGGCATGGCTCTTACCAACACTAATAAAGGAGCACTCCTCCACCATTAACATCACTTGTTTTTTTACATTGATTGAGCTCATAACCCTACTTGGAGTCGGAAATCCAGATCCCTATATTTCAAACATTGCTTTTCCAGTAGGTAAGGCACTTACTATCCAAACTTTTGTAAGAGTCTTACATGAGATTGGATATAATTATAATAGAGCCCCACTCATTACACATCTCTCCAAAAGGGTTACCACTTACCATTAATACTTATCCACGTAACTGACAATCAAAAAATCGACGTAAGTATTAGTAATTACATAATTTTTCTTTCTGTAAACAAAGATTCAATCAACTTGTCCAAGCCAAGATGCTTGAATAAAGGGGAATAAATTGCCCAAAATAAATAAAGTATATATATTAATATTACACTCCACCCCTTCCAAAAAAAAGAGTCCATTTGACTCTTTTTTTCCCCCAAAAAGGATCAAATTTCTTTTAATGATAGTAGAAAATGACGCGATGTCCTCAACTTTACATTAAAATTTGCTTATCATGCCATCACTAATAAGTTATACACTTGTATATCTAGGGGTAAAATATGGAATAAAAATATATCTTTAAAGTTTGTAAATTTTATAAGTGGGACTCTTTTTGGGGAGGAGAGGGAGTAATAATCAAATTACTTAGCCTCTTTTACTGAATAACTATGCATATATAGTAGACTACTGGCACATTACTTGCTCTCGGACACAATCTCCCCCCCCCCCCCCCAAAGGACGATCAAATCCTAAAAATCGTTCTTTCCAAAAAAATAAAATTAATAAAATAATACAAACTGGAAATACAAAACTAACATAATTGTATAAAATTAGAATTCCTGGGCAGCATTCTCTCTCCTCATGAAATGGCTTTGTATCCTTCCTTGTCCTTTGAAGACTATTTGACAACTCTCCTACTTACCTGATAACCTTAATTAAGCAGCATACAACCCACCTAAACTATATAGTCTTTCCATTTTGAGTTATTTAGACTATTTATCCTTCAGATATTCTCAAGAAGAGGGGAAAATGCCATAGGATAATACAACAACATTATATACTTGTCAAACTAAACAACTAAAAAAATGATGTCAACACAATAGCAATACAAAGAAAAAGATTGGAAGGAGAAATCAGAAATCTTTCTTTTATTACCTTCGGAAAATATAATGCAAGAAAAACCTCATCAGCATAATTTGGCCCAATAGAACGTAAATGGAGAGGTTGTTTGACAACTAAAAGTGCTGTAGCAATATCAAGAAAGCCAACTTCCACCATCCTCTTCAAAACTCTAGCTTGAAAAATTTTCCCTCTGAGCAAGTAAAAATTCATTGTCCTAATATGATTAACTAAGCATTGACTATGACACTAAAGCAAAATGCTAATGGAAAATTAGAGAATTGAAGTGAGAAAAAAAATAACCCAAAGAGGAAATAGTTACACAATAGATCAAAATAGCATTAGCTACAGACCTGCTGGAATCCCTGAAAGGTGATCGAAGCTGTGGTGCAGGTATAATCCCGGCAAGCAAAGCACACTCTCCCAAACTGAGAAGGGATGGATGCTTTCCAAAATAAAGATTTGATGCCGATTCAATCCCATGAAGACTATGTCCCCAGTATATCTATATTATAGCATTCTCTCTTTTACAAAATATAAATGACAGGATGACAAGAATTAAGTAATATATTCACAATATATCATAATAAACAACCATAGTACCGCAACAGCACCACAGATACTAAGCAAATCAACAATTGGACAAGTGCTGAAAATCAGAGTCCAAAAATCAATTTTAAGCTCATTATTCAGAACCTGACACTCGAATAAGGGCATAAAAAAATTAATTCTAACACTACTTATTTATTTATTTTAATTTCAAAAATCTGTTTACATCTTTGCAAAAAGTAATCATTTGGTCAATTAAACAAATCATAAAAGTATGCAAGTGAAGACGGGATCAATCACATTAAACTTTCATTAAAGCTTCTCAGTTACAAGCTTGAATTAAACCAAACAGAGAAGAAGCCAATAAAGCTTGGAAATCTCAAAACTAAAGTTAAAAATATATTAGTTTAATCAAGTTTCTATTTTCATTTTTTTTAGGCCAACTGCACTAGCCAAACCCTTTCTCTAGCATCAGATACATAACTTCGGAAAATTGTGCAATTGGATGGCATATATTCATTACATGGCATTTCAACAAGATCACAGATAAATAAACTATACTACCTTACTCAAATAGGAGCTTAAGATTCTCAATTTTGAGATTTTTCTCTCCAGTGCTAGAGTTAGTGCCATCTCAACAGCTTTCCTCAAAATTGTGCGATCGTTTTTTAAGAATACGTTCTTGACAAGCTGCCATGAAGAACCAAGCATTAGAGAATCGACTAAATAGGATAAACTGAAGTCGTGTCAAAGTCACTTAAAATTACAACAAAAAATTCCAAACTAGTGTTGCAATTATTCCATAGGATGATTAAGCTACAGGTTGCCAGACCCAGCCAGAATTTCAAACACATCCAACAAGGATTGTCATGATAGATGCAGCAATCATATAACCAATATATTTCTATCGAGCAGGAACTTGATAGCTCCATACATGGTAGATGCAGTAATGGTTGCAGTCTCAATGTCATGCAACAAACAGAAAAGATATATGAAGTCCTAGTGATGTAAACAGAAAAGGTGAACATCAAATGTAGATTACATATTTCATTCTTACAAGGTTAACATCATATAGAAATGACATATTTAATTGTTAACTTTAATGCTCAGCTGTTATTCAGTTGGTAAAATACTTCCACGACCTTTAGGAAATAATGAAAGGGTAAAACTTGTTTATCTCTTCATCCTCTTCTTCTGAAAAAATTCATTATCAAATTGAAGAGCCATTATACTTACAAATTAGCAGTTTAAATAAACAATTTAAAGGCTACCAAATTCTGCATTGGCTCTAGAATACATTCAAATTAGAGAAGGCAGGAATTCTGTACCAAAAGCATGACCTAATGTAGCTATATTGAATTTTTATTTCATTTTTTGTAAATAAATAAAATTAAAAATAAAATAAAGCTATATTGATCAAACTCATTAATCAGCTTTACAAAACTAGCCAGTACAGGTATGAAAGAAATAGAGAATTTTAGTAAAACTCAACTAGTAGTCTATAAGTAGTAAAGGGCCCATCACTAGTTGGAGCCATCTCAAAGTTGTTAGTAGTAACTTGTAAAAAATTTGACGTGTCACCAAAACATGTTCATAATTTATCCAATCACTATATAAAATTATTTGAAATGGAGATGTTTAAGGGACAATCTTGTACAGACCTAACCCTGCATCTTTCTTTGCATGACTGGCTGACATTAAACTATACCTGTATTCTCATGTGTAACATCCCCTATAACATACTGCTGGCAATTGCATTCTCACCTTTGGTTTTCTTCTTAATGAATCCTTTGATTCAAAGAGCAAATATTGGAAGTATAAACAAAAATTAAAAGAAATAAGGAGTTTTAGGAAATGAACGAAAGGAGAAGGCCTTAGATAGGGTGCGCTTACTCATCGTTATAGTATACTTCACTTCAACGATATAAACACCAGTAAAATAAGAAAAAGAGAGTGAAACAGTAAGAATCAATGTAATAATTAGATGTCTAATTAGATTTTATAAGCAAAACAAAATCTTGTTTACTTTTAAATATACCCTATCACTATCTAAATCTGCAAAGGTGTATCAAATTTTTGTTTCTGTTTCGTGTCATAAACCAATTGAGACATATTCTAAAGCTAAAACTCTAAAAGTCTAAATCATGATTTCATTAATATGAAAAAGTATAATAAAGACTTTTCCTGGGGAAAAGGCTGACTATTTGATCCAAATGTACTGGCTTGGGAGCAGTGGACTGGATACAGACCTAACATTTGGCAGCCTGATCCAAACTTCAAATTCACCCTTTCCAATTCTTGGATACTTGAAGTCTAAATAATCCACTTATTTCTTCAAGAGTAATCACTATATCTCCAAGATTAATCGATTATCTTAACTTGTTCAAACGATAATTCAAAATTTTAATCAGCCTACTCAAAGCATGATTAGTTACTTAAAAGACGGTACAATTTATTTCCAAAATATAAATTAATGGGAAGTGGTTGATAGCCTTCAGTTTCAACCTTGGACCTCTTTCTATAGTCCTAGACCTACCCTGAGAATTGGAAGATTCAGAAATTGATTATACCCTGGTTAATTTATGTCATGTTATCTTCAAACTACTTAAAGTGATGCTCTATTTCAGTCAAAATTATAGTAACTAGCGAACTAACGGTAGCAACATACTTACCCATCAAACCATGATGAACCCTACATTAAGGAAGGGCTCGATATTCTCAATTATAACCTTTGCGTCGTCAATTTTATAGGCTCCTCCTAGAAGAAATAAACTCTTTTGCCCATTATTCCACTTACCTATTTTCAGTAATCCTAGACCTATTCAAATAGATATGGAAGAGTCGGTGATTAGCTATAACACAGGTTGATATATTTTGTGATAAATAACCAAGGTTAATGTATATCAAAAGCTAAAGTTATTGCTCCAGTTCAGTCAAAACAATATCAAGTTACTGATTCAAATCCTCAAAGTTATGATGAACCATATAAACAAAAGGGTCAAGAGACTCAAGACCATTACACAACTGACATTTTCCATATTTGTCTGCCAATCAAGGGGTGCAAAATATATACTCAATAACCCATCTCATATTCTACAAACAGTTTCAATGATGCACATAAATCAATTCTGCTTCTTTGCTCTGAAGAGCTCCAAAAGGTAATTAGTTCAGAGACTCTAGTTAATTTAGAAAACTCAATATAGTTTCCCTTGCAGCTCCATATGATTAAAGCTAAAAATAGTCAATACAGGAATTCTTCTAAGATATAAACTGAACCTAAGAAAAAAGAAGTGCAAAACTACTACTGCGCTAGACAGATCATGAAGAGGTCTAGCTTCTGTCTTAACTCATTACCAAGCTAAAGGACATTTTACAATTCAGCACAAAATCAAATTGCAAGTAAAATATGAGAAAATCACAGTAAATTCAGATGCAAATAACATTAGAAAGGATGTTGGACTTAAATACAACATGCAGCCCAGTCTAATCATTAAGTCTAAGATTTAAAACCAACTTCGCATCTAATGGAAAATGTATATGTTGAAGTTATCACTATAAAATCATTGCAATAGCCAATAAATACAAATTATTTGTCCATTGGTGATCTTATCATCCACAATAAAGTCTTCAGTGGCTATAAAAACCTCAGACGTTCGACACTATCTTGGACCTGAGATCTGATGGGATGAGATATAGGAACAGTAAGTGTTTGAGACACTCCTTGTTCTCGAATAAGAGGTATTTGCTTGTGGATATAACATCGCACTATTTTGCCCACTTTTGTCTTCTATCATGGAAGACTCAGCAAACCGACGGCCATAAAAGCGCAAAAAGTTCAAGGATCCCGTACTTGGCTGACACAAAGGGATCTCACCTTCCAACATGCTTACAACACTGCCCATACTAGGCCTCAGTGCTGGCTCCTCATGAACACAGCACAATGCTACGCGAATCAACTTCTCCACCTCTTCACTAGTCACCCGACCCTCTACCCTAATGTCAGCAAGCTCCAAGTACCTTCCTTGCTCATGCATATCCAACGCAAATAGTGGGAAATAAACAAATCCTAGACTGGATGAAGATGATGAGGGGGCATCACCACTATTATCATCGTTAGTGCTATGGCTTTGAGTTCGAAACAAGCAATTTTTCCTTCCACTCACAAGTTCAAGTAGAACCATCCCAAAACTATAAACATCAGTTTTATCGGAGATTGCTGAGCTAGTAAGCCATTCAGGAGCAAGATACCCACGAGTGCCCCTCATGGTTGTGAATAGACTGGACTGTTCAGGACTTAGAAGCTTAGAAAGTCCAAAATCTGATATTTTCGCCTGGAACTGATCTTGCAGGAGAATATTTTCAGGCTTGACATCACAATGGATAATCTTGTGTTCACATCCGCTGTGCAAGTATGCAAGCCCACGCGCTATCCCAAGTGCTATGTCAACCCTTTCTTGCCATTCTAAGACTGGTCCAGTACCAAAGAGGGTACAGTCAAGGGAGCCACGATTCATATATTCATAAACCAACAGTCGTTCTCTCCCTTGAGCACAAAATCCTTTCAACTTCACCAAGTTGACATGGTGAACATTTCCAATTATTGCGATCTCGGTGCAAAAATCCTTCTTCCCCTGAACACCCAAATTAGTAATCTTTTTGACTGCCACAAGAATTCCATTAGGTAGAGTTCCTTTATATACAGTACCGAATCCGCCTGATCCAATCTTGGTCTTGAAATTATCAGTAGCGGCCTCAAGCTCTTCATATTCAAATCTCATAGGCAATCCTGGAATAGAGAAAGCATCCAGGTCCCCAGAAGAAGGGGAACTTGGGTGGCTGATTTTATACTTTCCTGCGCTGGAGACACTAGATCTTCTCCACCAAAGGAAACCCAGTGAAACTAACAAGAAGAACCCAGTAAATGGTAAGAGCACTAAAGCTATAATAGGAAATTTTGAGGATTGACCACTAAACTCATTATTTTCATCAACTTTTGATGATGGGGATCCAGCAAGAGTTTTAATAAAGCCCAAGCGATCATTATTACTCGAGCTGCTCAACCGAAATGATCCTAACACATTCTCAAGTTGATAACAAGAACCGGATGAGCTTCCATAGAAAAACCCCAAGCAAGAACAGTGCCCTGAGCAGAGATCTTGACAAACGGACAAATTCACACCATACCTGACGGGTGTAGTGAAATCATTAGCAAAGTAATCTGTACCATAATTGAGCCTCAAATATGATATCAATGAAGAAGAATTCAACCGGCTGCTGTTATTGGTTGAATTGCAAGAAACCATCAAAGAATAAGAAGCATCACTTGGCATACAATCACTAGTATATGATCCAGCATGAAAATTAGATGGACATGAACATTGAGGATCCCCTGATTGAGAATCATCTGTACATAAACCAATCCTCCCACAGATTAAAGGAATTCTGCATCGATCAACTGGCCCAACAAAATCCTTCTTTTCTTCAGCAGCAGAAAAGCTACTGATGACAAACTGGCCGGAGCTATCCAACTTGGCGGTTCTGAAGTTTGATGGAGATAAGTTTACCAGAATTACAACTACCGAACCGTTTTGACAAAGCAAATAAAGGCCTGTTTGGTTTATTGCCAAATAATCCACTGCATAATTTGAGTTTGTATAAGCCTTGGTTTCCATAGACAATTTCCAATAAATCAGATTCTGCCACTGAAGAATAGCATCAGAGACGGTAATAGCAAGATTATAGTCACCGGCTGATAAGTCATCATCTGATTTAGCACTGGATAGCAATGTTCCAACAGGCAAGACCTGTCCAATCACAATTCTGTCTGTTGGATGATGAAAACTTTCCCAAAGACTCTCATTAAATTTATTCATCAAGATGAGATTACCCATATCAGTTAGCTTTAGAGCTGATACTGATGACCATAGAGCTGGAGTTGACCATTTTAAACTTCCATCTTGCTCAGTGATCTTAATACCATCAGCATCTAGGCTCATTTTCCCTGAGCTTGAAACAGGTGCATCACGATTTGCAGTCCAAGTGATGGTATGAGATACCACATGGATAACACACAAGTAGAATTTGATTTGTTGACTACCAGGATTGAACATAGCAGCTTTGAATGTTCCATTGCGAGAAAATAAGAAACTGCCGGCACCGTCAATGAATCTGTAATGTGAAGCAGAGAAGTTTGGATATACGAACTCTGATGAGGAAATACCAGAGACGATAACGCAAGATAAGGAAACAGTAAGGAAGAATATCAAGGAACCCATATAGAGAAATGGTGAAAGGAAGAACAAAATGGGTTGAAATGAAATTGGTTTTGGCAAGGGTAGAACAGATCTGGCTGGTTGTCCCCATTTCTTTTCTCCACTTCTGATTCTTGGCTTCACGTTTGACCTTTGAAATTCTCTCTCTTCACCGACTAGACACTGATTGATGGCCCAACTAGAGGTGGAATTATTATTAATGCTAACGTCACCATGGGTGTAAACCCATGAATCTCAGTTCCAATCTTACCTAATTATGTATTTATCTAATCAAACAAGACAGAGTTCATGACTGCCTGTCTTTCTAAATATATATTATACCCCTTATCGACGCGTTTACTTCGAATTATATAATCAGCCGCCGCCACCCATTAATATTTTTAAATTATACCATATTGATGAATAATGAAAGACGGAAACGAAACAAAACCCATTATTCTAAATAAGTAATCATAGCAATATAAAAAGAAAACTTCACTGCCACAAAATATCAAACACTTGGCGAGTATTACAAAACATACCTGTTGGGTTATAGTGCTACCACCTCCACGAGCCGAAAACGATAACATAGCACGCGAAATCCCAATTGGGTCGATCCCAAAATGGGTAAAGAACCTTCGATCTTCATAAGCAACAACCGCTTGCCACAAATGTGATGGATAATGTCTAAGCTTGGCTTCAGCCTCTTCCGAAAATGTGACAAGTTGATTCCACCGATGAGCAAAATCAGGCAAAAGTACATTGGAGATACAGCGAAGAGAGAGAAGAGTAAGGGTGAATATACATAGAATCAATGTCTCGAGAATGAAATGGTCTTTTGAGGGGTTTTTAGGAGAGTTATGGGGATAAACTGAGTGGACTCGGATATGTAAAAAAGGCATAGAATTGAGAGGTTTGTGGGGGAATAGAGAGGTGGAAAGAGTAAAACAGTTAATTGGGTTTTTTGTTTTGGGGATTTTGTGAAGAAATATTGGTTTAATTCTTGAGATCATCAGATTATGGGTAGCCATGAAAAAATATCTACTGAGATTAAAGATGTTACGACAGGTATTTCAGTTTACATGCCAAAACAATATACTCCTATGTCCAAAAATCTGAATCTGAATCTTAATCCAAGCTTAATCTCTCAATCACAATAAAAAAAGTTACTTTGATAATTGACGAATTTTATTATTTTATAACTCTAAATTTTTTTAAAATTATTATAAATTTATTTAATATATTAATAGTTAATATTATAAAAAAAAAATCATTCAGCCGTAATTTAGTACATTCAGACAAAAAAATGAGATTTAGGGGTGTTTGATAAAAACTGAATGAATATGAATATGAATAAAAAAAATTATTTGATAATTGACATATCTGAAACATCTAAAAAAATCAAAATTATTGTACATTTATTTAATATTACTTAGTATAATAGTTAATATTATTTTAAAAAAAACTTCATTCAACACTCATTCAGCCCAAAAAAATGATACTAAACTATTCAACTCAAATTATTTGAATGACAGACCAATTCATTCACTCAGACGATTTTTTTTTTTTCAAAACAAACGCACTGAATGCTTGACCAATTCAACCATTTGGTCCTAAACAAATAATCCCTTAGTCATTCAACCCAAATCGTTTGAATGGTTGATCAATTCAGTATTTCAATTAAGAATTTTAAAGACTTTAAAAGTTTAATTTTATTCAATTAAGACATTTAAAAAGTTTATAAAAGTTTACTGGTATTCAATTACAATTTTTATAATGTCTTTAAAAGTTATGTGATATTGAATTGAGACTTTTATAAAGTCTATAAAAGTATTTTGGTATTCAAAAAAGTCATAGATTTTTTAATTTCTATTAAATGGTAGAGTTTGATAGACTTTAGAAGAAAAGATACTCATATCTAAAGTCTGACCTCATCTCTAAAGACTTTCAAATACTTCTAAATATTTGAGAAAGGGAGAAGATGAACAAAGAAGAAAAAAAAAAGGAAGAGATAGAGGACATCAAACAAAGAAGAGAAAATTAAGGAGGGTGTATTCAATTAAGACTTTTAAAGTTTGGTTGTATTCAATCAACATATTTAAAGAGTTTATAAAAGTTTATTGGTATTCACTTATAACTTTTGTAATGTCTTTAAAAGTTACGTGGTATTAAATTGAGACTTTTATAAAGTCTATAAAAGTATTTTGGTATTCAAAAAGTCGTAAATTTTTTCAGATTTCTATCAAATGGTAGAGTTTGACCAAGTTTAAAAGAAAAATTATAATTATCAACCCATATCCAAAATTTGACCTCATCTCTAAATACTTCTAAAGACTTCCAAATATTAAACACAAATGTGAAATTTCAAATCGCAAGTAAAGAAATTACAAAAGAGATTTTATGAAAAATTCAAAAGTCGCAAAACTCGTTGATAAATTTTTAACTTTTAAAATGAATATAAATTAATCTAATAATTTTAGAAAATAAAATTATTAAAATTATAAACCGTTTATTTTTTTTTACTAAATTTATTAAAAATTAAATAAATTACACAAACTTTTATTATAGAATATCTCGTTATGACTTTGAAAAATCAAACAATAAATTTTGATTTTAATATTATATTATATATATTTTATATTATATAGATATAGTATATGATATATACTGAATCATAATATTCTAAAACTTGTCAAAATTAAAAAAGTTAGTTAAAAGATGACAACGATCGATTTGTTAAAAAATTAGTCATGTAGCATTTTAATTAATTAATTTATAACATCATAAATAAATTAAAAAGTCGCATAATTAATTTTTTTAACGGTCAATTTTGGTTCACTAACAACATTTAATAATTTTAAGAAAAATAAAATCTCTCGGACAATTTTGTTTGTGGCTTACCGACGACTAAAAATCTCTCTGGTAAATTTTTTATAACTTGGTGGCAATTTACTCACATGTATGAAGTTTTGCGGCTTTTGATTATATAGATTTTCATTGTCATATTATTTTGTGAAAAACAGAGTTTGGTACTCCTATTAAAAAAATGTACGCATATATAGTATATATAGTTCAATGAAAAGTGAGCTTAATTTTTGTGTTGCGTCTGTACCTTCTAAAGTTTTATTCGTATTCGATTATTAAAATTTAACATGAAATGAGTAGAATAATATGAATGCTTTCAACATATATAAAATCTCATGCCGCATTAATTTAATAAAATAATGAGATTTCCTCTAGTTCATGAAAAAAAGGGAGAGGCTGTACACATGGTGTGAGACCCCAGATTTTATCAATAAAGATTTAAATTTTGTCGAAATAATTTTTTAATATTATGGTGTGAATTTGAGATAATATTATAGTTGTGGGTAGTATTTATAAATTTTGCAAAAGTATGCAAGTGGTTATATTATATTCGATTGGTGGGAATATTCGGTTTAGCAGGAATATTCATACAACAACTACTCAATCATTGGTGGACCCTACAACGTAATTATTATCGGATCGAGAAAGCGACAAAAAATATTTTATTGAAATAACTGGCGGAAGTTTCTGAATTGATCTTTGTTGAACTACTCTCGGTAGTAAAAGTACGATGAATCGTGTGGTTGCATAAGTAGACACGCGGTATTGATTATTGATGCTTATGTGAGAAGTCACTCGGTTTGATTCCATTATTGTCGATTAATAATATGAAATTATTATAGCGATAATGACGTTTTGTTTTATTCAGATTATTAACGTAATAAAACAGAAACATCTTTTTATATAAAACAGAATACTTTATTAAAGTTATTCTATAAATAGAATATATTATATTTTATTATGCATAGTGTTGCATAGTGTTTTGCATAGTGTTGCATAGTGTTTGCATAGTAAAATGTTTTTATATAAATAGAATATATGATATTTTATTTAAAAGATTTTGCTTTAAATATGGACCGTCGATTAAAGTAAATCAAACTGGACCGCTCATGGATTAATTACTATGCATTCTATTTTCCTATAAATAGAAGCTCATTCCTTCATTATTTTCTTTACGAATTCTTTGAAACTCTAGAGAGAGAAATTATATAGAGAAGTTTATAGAGAAAATCTATAGAGAGAAAGAAGAAGAGTATTACGGTACTTCACTACTTTGATATCCAAAGTGTCTTTTACGGTGAAGTGGGTATTATTTATTGTAATGCAGTAAGAGGTATTATTTGTTGTGCACGTAAGGATATTATTCGTTTGTATTCATGAAGAGAACTTGATTTTATTCTATTCTTTATTATTCTGTTGGAATAACTCAGATACGCTGTGGCGATACCCTATACTTGGTGAAATCCCTCGTTATTCCATTCATTATTATTACATTGGAATAACTTTTGTAAAAGTGGTATACCCTATACATAACTTTGTATATCTGATACGTACCTATACTTGGTAAAATCCTTATGTTATTCCATTCTTATTTATTCATTGGAATAACTCGTATACGCTGAATCCCCTATACTTGGTGATCTTCTTACATTATTCCATTCTTTATTATTACGTTGGAATATCACATGCGTGTGTTTTACACAGGACTGGTTCCATTGTTTATTATTCGCATTTATTATTCTCGTTGGAATATCCACATGCGTGTGTTTTTACAGGACACGGTTCCATTGTTTATTATTCAGCATTTATTATTACGTGGGATCATCTCGCCGGTGTGAATTTCACGACACGGTTCCGATTATTATTATTCATTGGAATAACACATACATCGAAGGCACCGCATGCATGGTGATTTCTTTTGTTATTCCATTCTTTATTATACCCGGTTAGTTAAAACTTTGACTTTTATACTCCATGAAATTAGTAGAATATCCTTGATATTTGCGTTTATCCAAATATCTTTTCATGGAAATATTCTTGTGATCATTCTTGAATTTTACTTTCTACAAAACAGTATCTTGTTGACAATTTGGACGTTACTAATTCCGGATAAAATAATTCTTGAACTTGTTTTATTGAATTATTATGTCATTGTCATCATCCTCATGATATATTATGTTATCTTTCGCTTACGTGCATAGATGAACTTAGTATGATTATGACCGAGGATCATTCGGTATAATCATGGCTTGTTATAAATGATGTGATAAAAGTCCTCGGTGGCATAATGCAATGATGGATAGTTTTTTGGTATGATTATGACCGAGGGGTGATTCGGTATAGTCATGACCATTGATAATTTGATGAAAATCCTTGGCCAGGTAGTGCGAGGATGATTAGATGTGGTGGTTTATTTATTAAAAGTTGAGTTTGATAAAAATGATGAAAAACCTTTAAAACCTAAAAGATAGTAGATTTTATTCTCTCTTGACTCTTTTAATGGATTGCATATTCCACTGCGCAGATTAAAGCGGTTGTCTATTGTATTTTATCGGTTTAACCTTTGTTGAAGGCTAATGATAATTTATTCGCATTATCTTAGTCATAATATTTCTTCTTTGGGCTAGTTGACTCACCCTTTCTTTCACTTTATTCTCTTGAAATGAGAACATAAATTTGGAGACGAAGTCGGGAGCGGAGTAATGGTCAGAGGATAGCATTAGTAGTCCTCACTATTACGTGAAATAGTGTGATAATAGTTGTAATGAGGACTCCTTTTGAGTTTGTGTATAATATCTAGTAGACAATATTTGTATTCAAACTCACGGTTTATGTCAGATTGCATACCTACAGCTTATATTAAGTAAGTTGTATTTGAATTTATGTACCATGTAAGTGGCGACCAAGAGATGGGTGACGTATACCTAATTTTGGGGGCGTCACACATGGGCTAATTAACAATTAATATAAGCTGCAAAATATATTAGAAGTATACAAAAATTTAAAGTCTGTCACTTATTTCAAGGAGTCTATAAAAGTCATTTTAAAAAAGTCTTTAAAAGTCATTAAAATTCACAAACTCTACAAAAGTCTGTCGATTGAAAAAAAGTTTTTTAAAATCTTAATTGAATACACCCCCCTAAACAAAAATTTCAAATATATATATATATATATATATATATCTTTCTCATTTGTTCTCTCTCTACCTCAGTCCTTTCAAAATAAAAATTTCAAAAGGAATAATGTGACGCCCCCAAAATAGGTATACATCACCCATCTTGAGTCGCCAAATACATGGTACAAGATTCAAATACAACTTAATTATACAACAGTCGTGTAAAATACGAAAAAAACATAATCTAAGAGTTTTAATAAGAAAATTGTCATCTAGACAATATCCACACACAAATAGAGTTTTCATTATATTTATTGTCACACTATTTTATAGAATAGTGAGGACTACTAATACACCATCTCGGACCATCACTCCGTTCCCCAACTAGTCCGGCTACGTTCTCA
The DNA here is from genome assembly GCA_020205615.1 of Panax quinquefolius. Taxonomy (NCBI): domain Eukaryota; kingdom Viridiplantae; phylum Streptophyta; class Magnoliopsida; order Apiales; family Araliaceae; genus Panax; species Panax quinquefolius. The sequence continues at coordinate 47,475,705 of CM035156.1, forward strand.
TTTCCTGAAGAGAACAATGAAAGCAAAAGGGTGAGCTCAACTAGCCCACTAAGAAATATTATGACTAAGATAATGCGTAATAAATTATCATTAGTCTTCAACAATGTTAAACCGATAAAATACAATAGACATCAAGTTTAACTCTGCGGTGAATAAGCAATCCATTAGAAAAGTCAGTAGAGCATGATATCTACCGCCTTCTATGATTTAAAATGTTTTCATCAATTTTATCACGAGACTCAAATTTTAATAAATAAACCACATCATCGAGTCATCCACGCACTACGCGCCAAGGATATTCATTAAATCATCAATGGTCATGACTGCATAGAATAATCCTCGGTCATAATCATACCAAAAAGCGCCCATCAATGCACCACAAAGCTATCGAGGACTTTTACCAAATCATTTATAACATTATAGGTCATGATTATACCGAATAATTCCTGGTCATAATCATACCAAGTCCATCTATGCACGTAAACCAAAGATGACTTTCATCACAATATAAGCATAAGAATGATGACAATGATATAATAATTCAATAAAACAAGTTCAAGAATAAATTTTAAAGATTTATAAATTAATTTATCCAGGAACCAATAACGTCCAAATTGTTAACAAGATACTGCTTTGTGGAGTAAAAATTCAAGAATGCTCAGAAGAATATTTCTATGAAAAGATACTGGATGAAGTGCAAATATCCAAGATATTCTACTAATTTCATGTAGTATAGAAGCCAAAACTTTAACCAACTGAGTATAATAGAATATATGAGACTGCAAATGGATTTTCATCCGCCTTGCGGTAATCCACGTAGACAGATCATTTCCACAAGTTAATAAGGAATGAATACAAAGGATTATTCACCCTGCATGCGATAATCCACATAGACAGGATATTCCAACAGAATAATAAAGAATGGAACTGTGTCATGCGAAATTCGCACGAGATGGATGTTCCAATGAATAATAAAGAATGGAACTGTGTCATGCGTAATCCGCATGCATGAGGATATTCCAAATGTAATAATAAAGAATAAAATAACAATGTAATTCACCGGGCGTGTGATGTGATAGATCAAGATGCATAAAAGTTATTCCAATGTAATAATAAAGAATGGAATAATGTAAGAATTTCACCATGTATGTGGTACTTCAGCATATGATAAAGTTATTCAACATAATAATAAAAAATGGAATAACAACCCTTACGAGTATTGAAAGAAAATAACTCTCTTCATGAATACGAAAGAATAATACCCCTTACCTTAGAAAGAAGAGTATTCCGACTGGTAAGGCGACGATATTCTTGAAGAAAACTTATACTGTTTTCTACGCTCAAAGCTTCTTAAAACTCTAAAGAAATACGCTCAAGATTATAGAAGAAGAATTCTCTTAATTTCTAGTGTGTTTTCAATTCTAACTCCACCACATTCACGAGTGAAATTCCCTCCACCAAAATCCTTCATCCCACTAGTGGCCCCAACCAAATATATATATATATATATATATATATATATATATACCGAATAACTTTCTACCGATTATTTTAAAAAATGGGTAAATGGGGGTCCATAAAATAAGCAAAACTTCATAAAAATCACCTTAATAATTTTAACAACATTTATCACCTTTATTATAATTCACAATATTAATCAACCAGGTTGTTCCCAGGAAAGAGGAGGCTTTCCAATAAGGTTTTCTCCCTATTGGCGCGCAATTAGGTGACCAAACCTCTCATTGACAGAACTTCTAGACATCGTTAATATTGCAAATAATAATATTAATAACTTTGTCGTCTCAATTATTGATAATAATATATAAAATATTGACAATAATTGAATCAAATAACGTGAGATACTATGCGAAAGAATTCATCGTAGCAATAATTGAACAAAAGCTGAGTGACTTCTCAAGTAAGCATTAATAATCAATACCGTAGTGCTCTTATGCAACCACGCCAGTATTCTGATTTCTTTAATAGGGTGTTTCAACGAGTTAACAGTAAAACTTTCGTAGTTATTTTTATAAAAGATATTTTGTCGTTTTCAATCCGATAATAATTTCGTTGTAGGGTCCACCAATGATTGTCTTGCCGTCATTTAATATTCCTGTTAAAACGAATATTCTAGATCAATCGAATATTATATAACAACTTGCGTATTTTACAAAATTTATAAATATTACCCATAACTATAATATTATATCAAATTCACTCCATAATATTCAAAATGATATTTATAGAAAATTCATCTTTATTCATAAAAGTTGGGGTCTTACAAAAAAGAATTATTATAGCACGTGAGGGGAGAAAAAGGAGGAAGGTTTAAAAAATAAGTAGCGTTAAGGGTTCAAAATATAACCAATTGTATAAATATAAATAACAAATATTTTAATATCATTTTATACTTCTTCTCTCCCATAAAAAATTTCATTTATTATATTTGTAAATACTAATGAGGTATTTTTTTTTATGTTTATTTTTAAAATTAATAAATTTGTTAATTTTTTTATTTGTTGAAAATTATAAATTGTTATTTTAGTAATAATTGTTGGGAGATTGCATATTTAAATTTGATGTTAAAAGTTAATGTTCATGATTATATGCAAAGTCCTTAAAAGAATGCATGTACAAGAACTTAGTGATAGATCAAACTTGTTAGGTTGATCTGGTATTTAATGTTTATCATTCTGTAAATAAATGTATAGAAGAAAAGATCAAAGCTGTTAGGTTGATCTATATCTTGAGATGTAATAGTTATGTTTCAACTGAATCATAGCTTATCAAGATGATCAAGAGATTGCAGAAGCCAAGGCAGAATCGTAGAGCATCGAGGATCGTAGTGTATCTGCTTTGAAGGGCCTCTTCCGAAATCGTGGAGTGATCCAAACATTTGCTGAGCCAACTCAGAGATCGTAGTATTGTGACGCCCCCAAAATAGGTATACACAACACCCATTCTGAGTCGCCAAATCCATGGTACAAAAAGCAAACTACAACTTCAATAATACAAATGTCGTGTGAAATACGACAATATATACTGTGAGTTTAAATATAATATTGTCTTCTAGACAATATCCACATGCAAATAAATCCCCATCATAATTATTGATTCATTATTTTACAAAAATGGTGAGGACTACTAAACAACTCTCTCAGAACCTTCATTCCATACTCCGACTAGTACTTTCGCTACATTCTCGCCTCCACGAGAAGAAAAATGGAACAACAAGGAAAAGGGTGAGCTCAACTAGCCCAAGTAAAGAATATTATGACTAAGATAATATACAACAAATTATCGTTAGTCTTCAACAGGAAAAATCGATAGAATACTGATGTATAACAAGTTTCAGATCAATATTCGCGGCGGAAATAATAATTCATAGTAGAGTTACGTAGAGAATGAATTCTACTATAATCTATGAATTTAACGAGTCCATCATCAATATTTTATCCTCAGTAACATCAATCAATATTCATCTCAAATCAAATATTCATCTTTGCACTATGTGCCAAAGATATTCATCAATCGGTCGTGTTCATCTCAACACTGTTCATCTTTTGCACTAAAGGGCAAAGATATTCATCGATCGGTCATGTTCATTTAAACACTGTTCATCTTTGACTATGTGCCAAAGATATTCTTCAGAAATCATTCATCTTCAGACTGAGGCCAAAGATATTCAATAATATCATCATTTAAGGCGAGGATGATGAAAAATATTTTTAAAGAAAGCGAATCCGGTGAAACAAAATGACACACGGATTAAGGATTAAGGATTAAGTACTTGGTTTTATCCACGCCCAAAAAATACCTCAAAAATAATCATAGTGGTGTAAAATTCAAGAATGATCAAAACATGGATACAATCGAGTTAGTATCCGAATAGATATTTTGACAAAAAGAAGAAATTTTATTTTTCTATTGAATAGTGCCGAGATACGTGAATAGTCAAGTATCGTGAATAGTGTCGATATCGTGAATAGTAACTCTCGACACCAAAAGATAGAAATTCCACAAAAAACATCTTCACGCTTCATGAATAAGACTCGTGAATAAGTAACTTTCATGAATAAGTAATCGTGAATAGTAACTCATGAATAGTAACCCATGAATAGTAACCCCGACATGAAAAAGTTCCAAATTTGATAAAAACTTCAGATCAACATTTCAGCATAATGATATTGAAGAAATAATATCATTACGAAAAAAAAATAATATCCCTTACCTCGAAAGATTAGTACTTCTAGCTGAAACACCGGATATAGGCTATGACTTGGACTTGCACCGTATAGCAATACTCAAAGTATACTCAAAATACTCACAAGAATAAACCGATAATATAATAGAGAGAAAACTTGATTTACGGTGTGATTTTCAATTCTAATCTAAGCACTCTATTTATAGGAAATTGCTTAGAACACCAAAGCAGAAAATTTAATATAATATTAATATTTATTTTCCAAAACCTCATATGCACACTTGCCAACTGAATTCAGCTCCTACACATGTTAAATGAGGCCACCTAACATTCCAAAAACGTTTTTCCTATTTTAAATATTTTAAACTTCCAAAAATCAATTATTTCGGAGCTTCGGAACTTCAATAATTCATAATAAATAGCCCTTTCATCAGAAAATTCGAATCTCGCAAGTTTTTATAGGAAATTCAATTTCTACAACTTTGCAGAAGAAAGTTTTTCCAAATTCCAAATAGAAATTGATAGAAATCCATAAGCAATCGATTTTTTACAGTTATAATCAAATTTCGAATCAATAAATGGGGTCCGCAAGCATGTTTAACATGTTTTAAACATTTATTGCAACAAAAATACTCTTCCTCCTCGTATACTCATATATCCCACATTCGTTGTAAAAATATCACCATTATTATATATTTAAAAATATAATAATACATTTAAATGAATTATCTTATCGAGAAAAAAGATAAAATATTAATTTTCAACAATTGTCATTTTAAAAATTTTCTCCATCTATATCCACATAAAATCAATATTTTCCTCATCATATAAATCAATAATTAATTATTCACAAATAATATTCTGAGAATCACAATATTGACAAATGAGGCGGTTCCCAAGAAAGAGGGGCTTTCCAATAAGAATTTCTTCTTCTTTGGTAGCATGATTAGGTGACCAAACCTCTCCTTAGATGAGAACTTTCTAGACATTGCCAATAATGTTATCTAATAATATTATTCAGATAATATGAATTATTGCTTCGATAATGAAAGATAATTGTTGTGTAATGACAATTATTGAAACAACAACAATATAAAATATCAACGCGACAATTATTAACTCAATAAAATATCGAGCGATAATTCGTAACCATTATTGAGTAGTGCCTTCTTCACGTAAGAATCAATAATTGGTGCAATACCGTGCTTATTGTTCAACAACGCGATTTAGTGTGTTTTAACCAAGGTATTCCAACAAAGATAATTCAGAATAACTACGCCGTTATTTAAAAACAACTTATTTTTGTCGTTTTCTTCATCCAATCGCTTTCAAGTTATGGGCCCACACATGGGCTGTTTGGTCGCATACGAATATTCCCGACAAGCATTTAATATTCCACGACCAAACGAATATTCCCAAGCGATAATGAATATTTTATAACCACTTGCTTAATTTGAAATATTTGCATATTTAACCCTTAACTATCCACATTAATCAAATCAACCTTACTATTTCAAAATAATAAATAAAGGAAATTCCTTTTTATTTAAAAATTTGAGGTCTTACAACCTCCCTCCTTATGAAATTTCGTCCTCGAAATTGACGTCACGATCTGGTGTGTTTTGAAAAGGTGAGGATACCTCGCTTTTATTTACATTTCCAACTCCCGTGTCATTTCCTCTATATAGCATGATTCCTCCACAAAACTTTAACTTGTGGTATGACCTTTCTTGGCGTAGGACATGCTCCTTCCTATCCAACATCTTGGACAGTACCTCCTCACACGTTAAGTCTTTGGCTATCTCGTCCGGTTTAACTTCAATAACGTGGTTCGGGTCTTTCACATATTTACGAAATACAGATATGTGAAACACATTATGAACACGAGACATACTTGGAGGTAACAAGTCTATAGGCTACATTTCCTACTCGGTCAAGAATTTGAAATGGACCAATAAATCGTGGATTGAGCTTTCCTCTCTTCCCAAATCTTGTAACTCCCTTCCATGGAGCAACTCGCAACAATACATGATCCCTACATTAAATTCCACGTCCTTTCGATGAAGATCCGCATAACTCTTTTGTCGATCTTGTGCCGTTTGTATACGTTGTCGAATCATTTGGATCTTTTCTTGGTGAGTCATACGCATTAACTTCGAGGTCCCAACAATGTTGCTTCACCCACCTCATCCCAACATATTGGAGAACGACATTTTCATCCATATAATGCTTGAATGGAACCATGCCTATATTTGTTTAATAACTATTGTTGTATGAGAATTCCACCAATGGCAAGTACTTATCCCAACTTCCTTTGACACAGAGTTTTAATATATCTTCAAGAGTTTGAGTAGTCCTCTCTGATTGCCCATCCGTTTGAGGATGGTATGCCAAACCAATCGTAAATTCGTGCCCATAGCTTTCTACAAACTAACCCAAAACTATGGATTTGGCATGCCATGCAATCTCACAATCTCATTTACGCATACATACGAGAGAAAGGCGTTCAAGGAAAAAGTCTCTCGTATGTCGGAAGAAATAAGCGATTTGGTTAATCTATCAACAATGACCCAAATAGCATTGATGCCTTGAGAAACCGTAGGAAGACCCGTGATGTGAAATCCATAGTAATGTGTTCCCACTTCCATTCAGAAATCTCAAGTGGTTGCAACGGACCCTTAGGTACAAGATGCTCCGTCTTTACCGTTAAGCAAGTTAAACACCTCGAGATAAACTACGCGATCTCTCTCCTCATATTGCTCCACCAAAATGTATGTTGAAGATCATAATACATTTTGGTACTCCTGAGATGGATTGCAAACAATGTGTTGTGTGCCTCCATCATGATTCTTCAGACTTTTAAATCGAGTCGTTAGGAACACAAAGTCAGAGTGGACTCAAGTATTCCTTCTTCATCAATTCTCGCTCGAATAGCTCCTTCTTGTACTTTCTTCTTCATACGCATCGGCTCCGGGTCGGTGGCTCGAGCAACCTTAACTTTTTCTATTAAAGTTGGCTCTGTCGTATACTTGACATCATCGCACTCGTTTCAAGATATGATCTTCTACTTAACGCGTCAGCTACCATGTTCGCTTTTCCAAGATGGTATGGTTAGAATATGTGCCGAAATGAGTCGCCTCTTGAGCTCTTGGAAAATCTTCTCGCATTCCTCGCTCCATACGAATTTTGTATCTTTTCGAGTCAGCTAAGTTAACGGAATAGCGATTCGAGAATATCCTTCAACGAATCTCGATAATAACCAACTAAGCTTCTGAAAGCTACGTATTTCGAGATTCGACTTAGGTTGCTCTCAACCGTGACTCATATCCCAATCTTGGATAAAGACGTCACAATGACACCTATCGATTTACTATCGCACGCGAATACGACGTCCCTACAGAGAGTCGGCTTAGGTGAATTCCACAAAGGAAGTCACAAGATAAAGGCTCGGTACCAAATTTATAGTTGAATTTTTAACTCCACGAAGTTCAATAGAGCCATTCGATATGAGATTTTAGAAATGAGTTTTGTCTAGGGTTCAAAGTCGATACAAAATTTAATATCGGGCTTTGGGAGTAAGCCAAGAAATTCTTCAGAAATACGTCGGGAAAATCAAAAACAACAGAATATTATTCAAATCGACGTGTCTTTATTCAAATCCATAACATGGACTAAGAAAACTTGACATCCGTAATAAACGAATGACTTCATGGCTTGATATGAAAATGTTTGACTACAATGGTTTGATTGCTTGAATTGAATAACAAAAGTTGCTTAGGAATATGAAAACTAACAACCTTACAAAAGCAATCAATTTGGCGTGATGAGTAGTTAACCTTAAAATCACATCAAAAGCAAATATCTCTATAGAAATAAGGTTAATGGTAATGTGATAGTGCCAACTTGAATCAAGCAAGATTTTTAAACAACGGATGTAATGAAAGTTTCTCTAACTGAGTCTCCATAAATAGGTCAAAGTTTAATTTCTCCGTAGTCAAGTTCAAACGTTGGTATGCAAGCAAGAGAGATAAAGAATGGGTAGAACCGGTATCTAGTAAGGTATAAACTTCGCAAGAATTTATAATTAACTAACCCGTGCTAACTTCGTTCGGGTTCCTCGTATTTTTGACCGGTCACGACAAACGCTCTTCCAAGAACCGTTGACTTTGACTTTTCTGGGACATCCTTTTGAGTCACCATTCTCATTTGGACGGGTTTCGCCACCGTATAATCTCGGCGATATGTCCTTTTTTCCACAATTATAGCATACCTTAAACTGTTGTAGGGCGGTTTTGGGTGATATGTCCTCTTTCCGCATTTGTAACATCTGACCGGTGGTCGCTTCTCCTCCTTAAAACTAGTTACTCTCTTGGCCGACGTCTTCACATGGTCGTTGTTGAATCTCCTCTTTTTAAAATCTCCTCCAGACTCGCTTCTTCTATTTTCATGGTACGATTACCACCAGAGTGGTTACCGCTTTTGTCGTATTCTTCTTTCTCCATTTGGTTATCGTTATTCGATGATCGCTATCTTTGATGATGACCACGGTTATGGTCCCTCGGTTGAACGTATTTTTCGTTATCTCATTTCTAACAATTGAGCCTCATTGACAACATCTGAATAGAGAAAATTTATGAGAAATGAGATATTGGCGTATGTCGGGTTTCAAACCTCTCGAAACATCCAGCGTCATCGTTCCTCATTCTCCACCAAATGAGGTGTGAAACTCGATAACTCCGCGAACTTCGCCTCATCGGGACACCGCCATGTTATTCTCGCTTCTAGTCTAATAAACTCCACTTCCTTCATATGACGAATACTTTCGTGGAAGTACTTGTCATTGAACTATTTTTCAAACGTCTCCCACGACATCTCCGAGAGTACAATTTGGATGGTACGCTTCACGTGATTCCCACCGATGAATGCTCGCCACGGAACATAAAAGTAGCGAATGGAACTTTCTGTTCCTCCGTACATCCCAAGACATCGAATATCTTGGTAATTTGTTTGACCCACGCCTCTCGCCTTTAATCGGATCCGGCTTTCCCAGCACTGGTGGTCCCAACTCTTTGAAGCGCTGGGTGTGACCACCCGTGAATTGCTATCATTTCCTCCTGTATTTTGAACACGAGTCTCCTCTCAAATGCGATTTTGCATGAAGCGCAAAAAAGCTTCTAAACATCCCCTCGTTCATCATCTCGCTCGATTGGTGTTGTTCACAGGAGGAACATTGCCACTGTTACACGTTCTCCTCGTTGGTGAGTACAGGCATCTCCACGGTCTCATTTACTCCAATCGTTAATATTCTCACGACATTCTCAAATAAAATAAGGGTTAATTAAGAAATCAATATATCACATAATATCCCTATATCTCGACTAACTAACAAATAAGCTTAGGTAGGACACACTAGCGAAGGATTTACTCTCTCCTCCTAGTTCTATTCCCGATCTCCGCCAGAGATCATATCCTAAGCTCGATATTAGCATGGACGCCCCAAAATAGGTATACACAACACCCATTTCGAGTCGCCAAATACATGGTACAAAAAGCAAACTACAACTTCAATAATACAAATGTCGTGTGAAATACGACAATATATCTAATGAGTTTAAATATAATATTGTCTTCTAGACAATATCCACATGCAAATAAATCCCCATCATAATTATTGATTCATTATTTTACAAAAATGGTGAGGACTACTAAACAACTCTCTCTAGAACCTTCATTCCATACCCCACTAGTACTTCGCTACATTCTCGCCTCCCGAGAAGAAAAATGGAACAACAAGGAAAAGGGTGAGCTCAACTAGCCCAAGAAGAATATTATGACTAAGATAATATACAACAAATTATCGTTAGTCTTCAACGAGGAAAAATCGATAATACTGATAGACAACAAGTTTCGGATCAATATTCGCATGTGAAATAATAATTCATAGAAGAGTAACGTAGAGAATTAAATCTACTATAATCTATGAATTTAACGATCCATCATCAATATTTTATCCCTGTAACATCAATCAATATTCATCTCAAATCAAATATTCATCTTTGCACTACTACAGCCAAAGATATTCATCAATCCATCATGTCATCATCTCAACACTGCTCATCTTTGCACTAAAGGCCAAAGATATTCATCGATCGGTCATGTTCATTTAAACACTGCTCATCTTTGCACTTCTGAGCCAAAGATATTCTTCAGAAATCATTCATCTTTGACTACTGTGCCAAAGATATTCAATAATATCATCATTTAAGACCGAGGATGATGAAAAATATTTTTAAAGAAACGAATCCAAGTGAAACAAAATGACACGGATTAAGGATTAAGGATTCAGTACTTGGTTTTATCCACGCCCAAAAATACCTCAAAAATAATCATAGTGGTGTAAAATTCAAGAATGATCAAAACATGGATACAATTAGAGTTAGTATCCGAATAGATATTTTGGACAAAAGAAGAAATTTTATTTTTTATGATTGAATAGTCAGATACGTGAATAGTCTTAAGTATCGTGAATAGTTACTCAGACACCAAAAGATAGAAATTCCAAAAAAACATCTTCACGCTTTCAGCTGAATAGTACTCGTGAATAGTAACTCGTGAATAGTAACTCATGAATAGTAACTCGTGAATAGTAACTCATGAATAGTAACCCATGAATAGTAACCCCGACATGAAAAAGTTCCAAATTTGATAAAACTTCAGATCAACATTTCAAAGATAATGATATGAAGAAATAATATCATTACTGAAAAAAATAATATCCCTTACCTCGAAAAGATTAGTACTTTAAATTGAAACACAGGGATAATAGGCTATGACTTGGACTTGCAATCAGTATAGCAATACTCAAAGTATACTCAAAATACTCACAAGAATATTTCGATAATATAGAGAGAGAAAACTTGCTTTTACGGTGTGATTTTCAATTCTAATCTAAGCACCCTATTTATAGGAAATTGCTTAGAACACCAAAGCAGTAAAATTTAATATAATATTAATATTTATTTTCCAAAACCTCATACGCATTACACTTGCCAACTGAATTCAGCTCCTACACATGTTAAATGAGGCCACCTAACATTCCAAAAAAACGTTTTTCCTATTTTAAATATTTTAAACTTCCAAAACTCAATTATTTCGGAGCTTCGGAACTTTAATAATTCATAATAAATAGCTCTTTCATCAGAAAATTCGAATCTCGCAAGTTTTTATAGGAAATTCAATTCTCTACAACTTTCGTAAGAAGAAAGTTTTTCCAAATTCCAAATAGAAATTGACCAAATCCACAAACTACGATTTTACTGTTATAATCAAATTTCGGTCAATAAATGGGGTCCAATGAGCATGTTTAACATGTTTTAAACATTTATTGCAACAAAATACTCTTCCTCCTCAGTATACTCATATATCCCACATTCGTTGTAAAAATATCACCGTTAATATATTATTAAAATAATATATTTAAATGAATTATTTTATCGAGAAAAAGATAAAATATTAATTTTCAACAATTGTCATTTTAAAAATTTTCTCCATCTATATCCACATAAAATCAATATTTTCCTCATCATATAAATCAATAATTAATTATTCACAAAAATAATATTACAGAATCACAATATTGACAATGAAGGCGGTTCAGGAAAGAGGGCTTTCAATAAGAATTTCTTCTTCTTGGCGGCGCAATTAGGTGACCAAACCTCTCCTTAGATGAGAACTTTCTAGACATTGCCAATAATGTTATCTAATAATATTATTAGGATAATATGAATTATTGCTTCGATAATGAAAGATCGTAATGACAATTATTGAAACAACAACAATATAAAATATCAACGCAAACAATTATTAACTCAATAAAATCTTGAATAAAGTAATTATCATGTAACCATTATTGAGTAAAGTGCCTTTCACGTAAGAATCAATAATTGGTGCAATACTGGTATGCTTCTTGCTCAACAACGCTGCATTTAGTGTGTTTTAACCCGGGTATTCCAACAAAGATAATTCAGAATAACCGCTGTAGTTATTTAAAAAACAACTTATTTTTGTCGTTTTCTTCATCCAATCGCTTTCAGTTATGGGCCCACACATGGTCGCTACCGTCGTGCACGAATATTCCCCGACAAACATCTGAATATTCCACGACCAAACGAATATTCCCAAGCGATAATGAATATTTTATAAACCACTGCTTAATTTGAAATATTTGCATATTTAACCCTTAACTATCCACATTAATCAAATCAACCCTTACTATTTCAAAATAATAAATAAAGGAAATTCCTTTTTATTTAAAAATTTCGGGGTCTTACAAGTATGCTCTCGTAAACATAGATTCTGCAAAGACAAGCAAGTAAAGATCGTAGTGTGCTAGTCCTTAAGAGAAATCGTAGTGTTCTCATTTGCCAGTATCAGATCAAGCACCAAGGTGGCAAGACACCACGATCAAAGTCGTAGAGTATCATCTGTCTGTGTCAGAAGCATCGAGCCTTGTCTATTTGTTTAAGAATAAATCCCAACAAATGAGGAACGGATTATAAACATTGAAGTCATTGGGAGTCCCAATGACACAACAGTCATCCTTAGTATATAACAAATAAGCGTATTGAAGAAGCTAAAGAAAGTACTATAGGTCAGCAGAAAACACCTTTTTAGGTGTTAGGTGCGATAACAATCTGTTGTGTCAGTGGGCCAGTCTGCTAATCAGAAACTGTGCAAAAAGTCTCCATCAAAGCTCAGAAATGTCAAATGCATTTAATGCTTCAACGGATGTCTTCAACGGATACATTTTAAAGACATCTTATATACACAGATTCAGCAGATGAAGAAGATTAAGCAAGCACTGAACAAAAAGCTGAATAATACTCAACGATCAAACTATACGATCTGAAAAGAGAAAGCTTGCTCAGCTATTCAGTTCTTTCAAATAAGAGCTTAACTGCAACTGAATAGCACCATTCAAGAACTCATCAACTACTATTAAGTGAAGTAAGAAGTTCCAAGTTAGAAGGACTTGAAGAGTTCTAAGTGAACTGTGAAGAACCAAGTCTGCTGGACTTGAAGAGTTCAAAAGTGAACTAAAAAGTGCCAAGACTGCTGGTCTTGAAGGAATCTGTGAGATTCAAAAGTTGTAAAGATATCCTTAGTGGATTTTCTACTCAATGAGTAGAAGAGTGGACTAGGAGCTTTGAATGCTTTGAACCACTTAAAATCTCCGTGTCTCCTATAACTGCTATAACTGTTATAACTGTCTCACTCTCATTAACTCACTATATCTTAAAGGGAAAATAAACAAATCTTAATTCCGCTGTGCTTAGATCATTCTCAAAATTAACAAGTATTTTGAAACAAAAGAATTTAAAATATCTATTCAACCCCCCTTCTAGATAACTATTGTGTCTCTAGGAACTAACAATTGGTATCAGAGCAGGTTCTATTAAACAAGCCTACAAAGCTTAAGTAGATCCAATGACACATCTGATAAGCGAATCAAAGACTGGAGGAGGCAGCAAGCCACCTATGTGCAACAAAGATAAATTCGCCAACTGGAAAGTTCGCGTGCATGCCTACATGGACTCAATAGATGAATATCTATTTGAAAATGTTCAAAATGGGCCCTACATTCCTACCAAGCTTGTTCCTACTGTAGACGACCCAAACAAAATCCAGATCAAGGTCAAAGAAGAATGGACTGACAACGAAAAGAAAGCTGTCCAACTCGACAAAAAGGCCAAGAACATCTTGTTTGAATCGTTAAAAGACGATTTGTTTGAAAATATGGTAAACAACAAAACATCAAAGGAAGTGTGGGAAACATTACTCATCATGCATGAAGGAACAGAAGAAGTCAGAGAAAACAAAAAATCTCTCCTAACTCAGCAATATGAAATGTTTGCACACATTCAAGGAGAAAATGTCACTTCCACCTACGAAAGATTTAATGTACTGCTCAACTCTCTCCTGTATGAAACATTAACTAACTTTCTTATTGAAAATGGGTTCACTAGAGGTAGAGTAGACACCACATTATTTCTTAGAAAGCATAAAGACAAAATCTTATTAGTTCAAATATATGTTGATGACATTATCTTTGGCTCTACTGATGAAAAATTATGTAAGAGATTTGTCAAGTTTATGCAGAGCAAGTTTGAAATGAGCATGATGGGTGAGCTAAACTTCTTCCTTGGACTGTAAGTAAAGCAGACTGATGAAGGAATCTTCATAAACCAAGCCAAGTACATTAAAGACTTACTTAAAAAGTATGGCATGGAATCAGTCTCTCCTATGAAAACCCCAATTGCTTCAGCAACCAAGCTTAACAAAGATGAAAAGGGTAAAAGTGTTGATATAACTCAATACAGAGGTATGATAGGCTCTCTTCTATATTTAACTGCCAATAGACCAGACATAATATTTGCAACATGTATATGTGCTAGATTTCAAGCTAATCCTAAGGAATCACACTTAGCTTCTTTGTAAAAAGGATTTTCGGTGTACTCAAAGGCACACCTCACTGGGGCTTTGGTGTCCCAAGGAGTCCTCTTTTAAACCGACAGATATATAAATCTTTGATTTTGCAGTTGCAAAATAGATAGAAAAGTACTAGTGGCACTGCCAACTATTGGGAAGCAGGACTTGTGTCTGGTTTAGCAAGAAACAAAACTCAAAGATCTACATCTACATCGGTGAACACATTCTTCGGGGTGTTGTGCTTAAATCTTATGGATGAAAAATCACTAAAGCAGATTATGGGTTTGATTTCAAATCTATACACATTCATTGTGATAACACAAGTGCCATAACAATAACACACAATCATCTATGCATTCTAGGACTAAGCATATAGAAATAAAATATCATTTTATTAGGGATCATGTTCAAAATGGAACCATATCTCTACAATACATCCCTACTGAAAATCAGCTTGCTGATGTTTTTACAAAGCCTCTAGATGAATCCAGATTTAATAAATTAATAAGTGAGCTAGGCATGCTAAATTTACAACCATAAAATATATGCTTTAGTTTGTGCTAACCATGCAGATATAAAGGCTATGTTCGAAATCATAGACATGACCAAATAAAGTCCACGATCGTAGAGTTGCAGTGATATGAAAGACTACGATCATAGAGCTCCATCAACAGAACAAAGAAGCATCTTGTGATGACAAAGTTCCAACAAATCAAAGCAATCTCTCTGTTAAGCGCCTCTGGGACAAACCTAACCCTTAATTCACTCTAAGAGGTTAGCCCTTAACTCGAGAGAAATGCTAAGTCGAAAGTTCATCACAAGGACCAGGGCAGAAAATGTTCGTAGAGCAGATTCAGAAGTAACCTCAACGATCGTAGTGCAACCTCGACGATCGTAAACTTCTCAAAAGACACATCAGCTCAGTAGGAGCTAAGGGCAAATCAATATTTTCCCACACAAATTAAAATCGTGAAGCCAAGCATAACTTGACACATACATCTTTAATCAGATCGAGTGGTGGGAAGTTACAAGTATAGTTTAAAAAGGCCTTTTTGAAAACTCAAAAGTTCAAAAAGCTTATCTCTCTCTCTACCAGTAGAACCCCTAGCTCTCAAAATCATCCTCAGTACAAAGAAATCAATGGCGGCTTCAAGTATTATCACTAGTTACCGACTCTGTTTCGATGAGTTCAAGACAGCTGACTCTCAATATCACAAGATTCTGTCTCTAGTAAAGAAAGCTGG
The DNA here is from genome assembly GCA_020205615.1 of Panax quinquefolius. Lineage (NCBI taxonomy): Eukaryota > Viridiplantae > Streptophyta > Magnoliopsida > Apiales > Araliaceae > Panax > Panax quinquefolius. The sequence goes on from CM035156.1 coordinate 47,491,641, forward strand.
TCTTGAGGAGGCTCTGGGCACCAACACATGGATTTACCCAAAGCTAATAAAAGAATTCTACAAGAATGGAACGTTTGAGAACGATATCATCACCACAAGGGTCAAAGGCGTGGAAATTAAACTCAAAGCTGAGGATATAAACCTAGCCCTAAGTTTAAAATCGAAAGAATTTCCATTTATTCAGGGCATCGATTTTCATGAAAGATTAAAGAAGATGCACCACAAAAAGCTTCTAACTGTCAGAGGGTATAAAAAGGAGGAGTTCCCCCAAAGGTATGAATTTTTAGCTAACATTGTTGGGAAATGAATATGCTGCAAGAGCTCTGGCCATGACTCTGTGAATGAAGTATAACTTAAGCTCATGACAGAAATCAGTTGTGGGATTCAACTCAACTATAGAGCTCTACTACTCGACTGGATTGGGAAATGGATACTCAGTTCAAAGAAGTTAAAAAGCTCTGGAAAGATGCTCTACGGGCGATTTATAAGCATCATCCTTCAGTCAGCATTGGGAGATAAGATTGGGGATGATGAAGGAGAACCCATCAATCAAAACAGAAGAATGACCCAGCAGCTGTTTGAGAACTTGAAAAGAAATCTAGCAGAAAATGTAAGGATGATGTCTGAGTCCAGTGGAAGAACTGGTGATGCAAAAGAATTCGGGATTCCAGGAAACATGTCAGTTGTAAAGGAGACTGAAGAAAAAGAAGAAATCAACAAGGAAGAACCCATTATTTTAGTCAGAAAAAGCAAGGGTAAAAGAAAAATGAAGGCTCAAATGGCAGAGGAGCCTCAAGGATCATCTACTGATCAACCTCAAGAGTGTTCTGGCACTGAAACTCTGAAGAAATTGATAAGGAAAGAACAGCAGTCTGATGAAGATGAAGATAGAGCCACCATCTCTCAGCTGCTTAAGAAGAGAAAACACAGTCACAAGTTAAAGAAGCCAATTGTCTCTTCGATAGTAGAGTCACTACCGATCGTAGAGACCAGATTGGCCACCACTCCCGAAGAAAATGCTGCAACAGCTTCTCAGGGTGATCAACCATTCAGAGCTGAAGCTGAAGAAAGTGTTGAGGTTGTGGCTCAGCCTAAGAAGTCAAAAAGAAAACTTGTCAAGAAATGCTTTCTTGTCAATGAAAAATCCTTAAAGGAGGAAGATAAAAGGATAGCTGCAGAGAAGGGGCTATCCGAAGCAATTCAGAAGAACACAACTCAAACTGAGGGGGAGCTGCCTGAAGTTCCTACTCTAGAGACTGCTCCAGCTGAGGGGGAGCTGTTTAAAATGCAAATAAATGATCTAGCTGAGGGGGAGCATGTGACGCCCCCAAAATAGGTCCACACGACCCACTAAAGAAATCAAATACAAACTTCATTTATCTAATTGTTGGTCGTCGTAAAAAATCGACAACACATAAATTGTGAGTTTTAATACAATATTATCTCGTAGACAGTATCCAAATTCAAATTATTACAATGCCATATAAAATACAACAACAAATATTTCAAGACCCCAAAGAAGAACGAGAAGATTACTATCTTGTTCATTCTATTGAGGTGCACTTTTGACGCTTTCAAAGTCGGGTTCTTATCACCCTATTGTTGTTCACCAAAATCAATTATTAAGAGATGTATAAAATACAACACACACATCTTAGGTCCTCAATACAATTATATATTGCATGTCATGCCGTTTTATAATGTATTGAGAAACTTCGACAGTCTCGGACCATCACACTATTCCCCTGTTATCCCCGCTCGACCCAGCTACACTCTTTTTACCTGAAAGGAATTGTGAAGCAAAAGGTTGAGCACAAATAGCCCAGAAAAGAATATCATGGCTAAAGATAATAAAATTATCAATAGCCTTCGTCAGTAATAAATAAGAGATTTAGAACATATGGTAGATGATAAAACTTTTCAACCATAGTAGCATGCAGCGGAACGAGCAATCCATTAGAAGAGTCAAATAAACCATAAAGTCTATTATCTTCTCCATGTTAAAAGTACACCAACCATGTTTTATCCCTGTAACATCAATCAATAGTTCTTGTCCACAATTATATGAATAACTCATAATCATAATTGTGATTCTAAATTCCTCTTCGCACCCAGGACGAAGATAATTTTCATTACTTGTCTTTACCTGAAACATCAAAGATCATGGTTATACCAAATCACAATTTCTGTTCATAATCATACTAATAAATTCATCTTTGCACTATGAGCCAAAGATATTCATTAACAGTTCATCTTTGCACTACTAGCCAAAGACATGCAACTGTATTTTTAGAAGAGTCAAGTAGAGCATGATATCTATTATCTTCTACGAATTAAAAGGTTATTATCAATATTTTATCACTGAGACTCAGCTTAATAAATAATCCACATAATCGAATCATCCTTGCACTACGGCTAAGGATATTCATTAGTATCACGACCACGAATTATCCATGCACTACGGGCCAAGGATATTCGTGTTTTCACCAATGGTCATGATTATACCAAATAATCCATGATCATAATCATACCAACAACTGTCCATCAATGCACTACGTAAAAGTAGTATGCACACAAGTCAATCATGTTTGATGATAAAGCATATACTTTGTAACAATCTTATTCATTTATTAATAAAAAGTATTAATTTATTAAAGGCTTTTAATTATCTACATGATGTTGTTTTATAATATGTGATAAACCCATAGTTTTAAGCAATGCTTTTAGAATAATGATGATGATCATTTTAATGAGATCTAAATTCTTAGAAAGCTTAAAACTAAAATAATTCCCAATCGTAGGATTACTAAATTGGGGATTAGTGAATCCGGATAGATTGGTACATACGTTGCTTGCTCATTAGATGAGGATGATTGATCTCATGATCATTTGTGTGGAGACACTAAAAAGCAAGTATATGCGTCTTTATTATAGAATAAGTTCAATTTGAGCATTGGCTCGCTAAGGAATACCTAATGGAGTTTTACTTTTGTCGATAGGAATTCTGTAGTGATAGTAGTATAAGTGATCCTTGGACTTGAGATCATCATAGTATCTTGTGTATAATAAATTATACTTTGACTTATTCCTTAAGACCCTTAGGGTATATCAAAGGGTATGCTTGGGTATAATAAGTTTATGCATAGAAGATAATGTATGATCAATAAAGAATCTACCACTTCAGTAAAGAAGAGAAATGTCCTATGTGATTCGATAAATGACAACTCAGTAGTCCTTGGCAAGCGAGAATGAAATTAGAAAGGAGTTTCTAATTTGCATTATTTGAGTTAATGCATTTAAGAGTCGAAATACATATAATTAAATAAAATAAGACTTGTGATAATTTCATGTCTTATATTTAATTGGGACATTGTATGGTGGAAGGATTGAATTGTATGGTAACTATTTACTCAAAGGTTCTTTTATGATTAATGTTGAAATCTATATTATCCGGAAAGTCGTTGATCATTAGGGAGGCTTATCCCTATTGTAGAATAAATATTATTTATTTAAATAAATTAATAATTTAATTTATTTATTTAAATAAGATTAGAATTGTTCTAATTGATTTATTCACAACCTAGGTTTAATATGGAGAACCTAAAGGGTCACACCATAAAAAGGAAGAATAATTATTTAAGAAGTTAATGGCATAATCGTAATAATAAGTTAAGTATATTTAATTTAATCTATGGTGATAGAATAAATTAAATAGCTTAATATTTATTATTTAATATTTTGAAAATATTAAATATAAATTAATAAGAGGAGTCTTATTATTATTATTACTATTATTATTATTTAATTCCTAAAGGAGTTTGGGAATTAATTAATAAAAGTACTCTCATATATTCCTAATAAGATTAGGAGGTTAAATTAATTAAAAGAGTTTAATTAATTATCCCTAATAAGATTAGGGAGCTTAATTAATTAAAAGAATTTAATTAATTAAATAATACCCTATTTTCTAATTAGATTAGAAGGGTTAACTGACATCTATATAAGAGGAGTCTTATATCAGATATCTATATACGTGATTCTAATTGTTAGAGAGTACGCTCTTTTTCTATGAGAGATAGAAAAACTAGGGTTTAGCCAACCACCCATCTTCTTGAATCTTTCTTCTTCCTTGGTGGATCACCTCTAGAGGCCAAACACTTGGGTGGCTAACATTGATCAAAGAAAGGAACCAAACCCGGTGGATTCAAGTTGAACGCGAAAAATATTAAAGGTGAACTTGTACCTGAGGAAGCTCGAATCTTCAAGGGTATGATTCTTGTTCTTCATATTTTTCGTTTAATTAATAATTGTGCATAAAGGATGATCCGGGTATATAGTTTGTAAAATTTTAAAATACTGATTTTTTTCACGTTTTCGCTTATCTTATGCAATTTGATTGCGTCCAAGAATATTACAAACCTAACACTACGGGCCAATGAGGACTTTACCACATCATTTGTAACATTACGGGTCATGATTATACCGAATGATCTCTGGTCATAATCATACCAACCAACAGTCCGTCTATGCACGTAAGTCAAAGATGAATTTCATCACAATATAAGCATGAAAATGATGACAATGATACAAACATTAATCAAACGACATCAAGGATAATTATTAAAGACTTTAAATTTATCCAGAGTTTAAAAATATTCAACTTGTCAACATTATACTGCTTTGTGGAGTAAAATTCAAGAATAATATCCATGTATCAAAATAATTTGGACAGACCAAAAATAAATTTTTTGGGTGAATAGACAAGTGAATAGTACTTGAGAATAGTACCGTGAATAGTGCTTGGCGTAAAAAAGTGCTCCAATACTAGAGTGAATAATACTAGAGTGAATAGTAATTGGATGAATAGTAACTCGTGAATAGTACTCTGACATTAAAAGTGCCCCGAATACCCTAGTGAATAGTAATTAAGTGAATAGTAACTCATGAATAGTACCCCGGCATGAAAAGTGCTCTGAATACCCGAGTGAATAATATTATAGTGAATAGTAACCGGGTGAGTAGTACTCCGGGTAAAAATATTGATATTTAATAAGAAAGTTCAGATCAATATTCTAATAAAACGATACTGGATGAAGCGCAAAACTCAAGAATATTCCACTAATTTTAAGGATTATAGAAGCAATACTCAATACAAGAAAATTCTTTATCTGCGACCAAACCTTTCAAATGACCTCCCATTTCGGTAGTACGATATCGAGAATAGCGATGGCCATTTATAGGACTTGCTTTGCTTTCGCTAATAATTATTAATGATCGCATGCGATTCATTTGGATTAATTTTCCCTCCCAAAAAATTGGTGTCAAATGTTGGCGCATTTAATTTTTGCGACCACTCTATATCAGCGACCGCTAGGCGGTCACTGAAGTGTCCACGTCATTAAAAATCAGCGACCGCACGTGGTCGCTGATGGCGGTCGCTGATCATATTAACATTTACCAGTTTCAGTTATTCGCTCGACTATCAGTCGAAGAGAAAATAAATGAGGGAGCAGAATAGAGAGAAGAGGGAGAAAGGGGGAGAAGAGAAGAAGGAGAAGCCATCCACCGCCTCACTCCGCCACTGCCTCACTCTCACCGTCTAGTTCTTCAGGTTCGTTTTCATAATTAGCATTTTTTTCCAAATTTAATTGTTTAGTTGTGTTGGCTTTCGAGTTTTTAGTTCCATCTTTCAATTTTTGTAAGAACTGATCAGTTAAGACTGAAGAGAAAGAAACCAGGAGCTAGGGATTTATTAACTAATCTAAATTTGACGAATTTTTTGCCCTTAGTGTTTGTTCAAGTTGCAGATTTTTCTACAATTTTTAGTCATAGAACTGTTTGCTGAAGCTTTAATCATTTTCTTGCATCTATTATTTTCTATGAAAAAACTGTCGATGCGGTGGAGTGTAACCAAGATAAGTACGCAGCACCATTTTTAACATAAAAAAGCATGGAATACTATTCCCTTTTCTTTCCTGTTCAATCTTCGATCAGCAATTCATCCTTTCTCCCTATTGCAGAACAATAGAGGTCAAATTGGAGAAATTTTTGTTAAACTAGCAAATTAACTTGAAGCCTCTCTCACACATTAAGCACTTTCTGTAAATTGACAAAGACCCTAAACTCTCTCTCCCTTGCCGTTGTGACCCTTTGATCATGTGCCTCATTGTGATCACTGCTTCTTTAATCTCGTTGTTGGTATGGCATGAAAGAAGAAAGAGAAGTTTCTTTTTTATTTTCTTTAGCTGGCGACGTTGTTTTAAAATAACTGCGTACCTATGTTATTAGCGGTACCCCACATTTCCAATTTTCTCATTTTCTATTTTTTTGTTTTTCTTCATCGGTTTACAAGTTCTGATAAACTTGTTTCTGTACTTTTAGCCCCTTTCTTGTCAATCTCAAAGTCGAGCGCCAAGATTGGTGTTTGGGATCGAATAAGCTTACTTGAAAGCACCTTGTATTTTTCTATTATGTATCATTCCCTGAATCTGACATTGCATATACTGAAAATGATTGCGACTTGCTACTCCTTGCAGACCTGCGAATGTTCCTCAAGTTTTTTGCCTCAATTCGGTGCATAATAACCCAGTAACACATTGTCCCTAATGTTGTTGCCATGATCAAAGTCCCTATCACTGTTACTCCAACTGCTAGCCAAAACTCATCGCCTACAACAATATAGGAAAGTGCAAGAAAAGCCACTGAAATAAACACGCAAGCCAACCACATAAGCTTGTTAATAACTGCCATCATTTGCTTCTTCCCCTTCATATATTAATGGTATTACATTATTTTAGATTTCAACCATAATTTTTGGTAGAGATTATTGAATGCCACAAATGTTGTAAGACAGCTATTTGTTTGTTTTTTATCCAGTGTTAGAGAGCGCTAGATCATGTCTATAATGCTCTATGTGAATTATAGTTGTGCACATTCTGTTTTGTTGTTGGGATTATATTTTGCTGAAATTGGAATTCACATCCTTTGATTTAGGACTTCATATTATTTGGTAATGTTTTGTGTCTTGGGTACCTAGAAATGTCCATATATGCATGCCGTCGTGCATGTGGCTAGTCTATATTGTAGGGGAGATTCTGGCAAATTTTTTTTAAGTATTATAAATATAAGTTTGAAAAATGTTCATAAGTATTATAAGTATAAGTTTGTAGGAGAGTCTGGGTGTTGCTTATCAATTGGATATAAATATATTGGTGATCCACTAGAGCCTATTAAGGGGTATAATCTTAAAACATGAAGCCTTAAACTAAGTAGTATAATATAACAAATGTAAAACAAATTAAAATGATTATTGACTGACACTGACACAGAATCTGAAGAAGAAGATGGTTATGAATCTCTGACACTTGTACAAAATGATTCTGACTCAGACAATGATTTTCATTAAAATGTATGTTTAGTTTTAATTGTATTACAATGAATTACATATAGGAATGTTCTTTATATCCTTAACATGTTTATGTACCTTTCATTTATAGTTGTCGTAGTTAACTATTTCATACAATTAATTTTCATTATTGTCCTTTTATATAAAATATATGTTTAGTTTTAATTGTATTACATACAATTACATATGTACATGTTCTCTATATCCTTGACGCGTTTATGTATCTTTCATTTATAACTCATACTAACATCCTAAATTTTTTATTTATAGATGTCTTACGAACTGCTGACATGAAAGTGCGAGGTTGGGTGAGAACCTTAATCATGTGTCGAAGGCCACAGCTAATCCGGATGATCGCATTCTTTATACGATCCGACCTCCTCCGAAGCTACGTAAATTAAACATCGTGTATATATAAGGGTTTAATATTTCCATTGTTATAAATATATATGACTGTAAATTATTGTATATTGTAGTGATTTTCAAGATAGTAAAATTGTGAAGTGCATTTCACAATTATGCTTACAGAACTGGCCTACGTCAGTGATTACATGGGCGAGCACACCTCTCGACCATAAGGATGATTTGATTTAATTTGAATTTCGGTATATTTTTTATCACTCTGATAGATAATACATAGTTAATCAAATAATATTGTTTAGTGATGTTGGATTATGGTAATATAATATAACAAATTTAATATTATTATTGTTGTTTTATTTGCAGAAGCGGTATAGATGGGACGACACATAGGCATCAGTTATTCAGACACTGTTCTGGCAGAAGTGCGTCATCCGAACTAAAGATAATCTGAACAAGGAACGACAAATATCCCTGCACAATGTTGAGATTGACCATCCAGGACAGGGTGAGCAGTATATGCATGAGCATAGTCCCTGGTGGTGCGCACATCCCATATGGGTGCAGATGTGTGACCAGTGGAGAAGCGAGAAATTTGGGTCAAGAGATGCAAGACTGCCGCCTCGAACAGATCCTCGTGTGTATCGAAGGTGAAAAGGTAAAAAAAGCGCGTCTGAAATGCAAGTATATCACAATTGCTGAGATATTCACCGCTAGAAATGCGTATGTATAGCAAGCTTATTGGCTTAGTTATTTGTTTTTATGTTTACAGTCATGTTTTGTAGCTAAAATATCATATGTTTAAATATTAATATGAGAACATGAACTGTAGGAGTCTGAGTGTCAAGGTCAACCTATCAATTGGTTGGATGTGTATGTGGCCACCCGTGATGGTCTACCTGATGCTTTTCAGATAGCGGTAATAAGTTAACTTTATACTAATATGTTATTTATAAATTGTGACGATCTTTTTAGCATTTTTTTACCGGCTAATATGTTATTGACCTTCTGACAGGACACTTATAAGGGCTTAATGAACGAGCGCTATCTTGAAGGCACCCCGCGTCCGTCGATTGATCAAGAATTATGGGAGAGGGCGTCCGTCGTGAAGAAAAACTATGTTAAAGGCCAAGAACAAAAATGATGTCCAGACCATCATACGCACGGCATTTCTACTTACCAGTCTACATATCATCGGTCATCTAGCCTATCATACTCTTCTTGGTTGTGTGAGAAGCGATCTGCCGAATCGTGATCTTCATCATTATCTTTGGCGAACATCTCGCATTCTCTTTAGTCTGATGAGTTGGCGGAAGCGATGGCGGAGCAACAAGATCACAAACATCGGTGGCGACCGGTATATATATCGATATTTTTAGCTTTTAATTCCCAAGTCATAGTAGAGATCAACACATGTATATATGTTTTATTCGATCTTTTATTAAATTGTGGTACTAATTTGGATGATCCATGAAGAGCTCCGATATATATGTTAGATTTTAAAGCTTTGCTAGACTTGTTTTTTAGATTTTTAAAGCCTTGTACTCTTTTAGATTGATTCTTTGGACAATTGTATTAGTGTACGATTATATTATATGGATGTTTATGATTGTACTGTGTTGGTTTACGATGGATGTTTATCATATAGTAGTTATCATATGGATGAATGTTTATCATATGGTAGTTATCGTGGATGGATGTTTATATATACTGTTGTGTGTTGGGATAGAAAGCAGGTACAAAGCAGGTTATTTTTGGGAAATCAATAAAACAGGAAAAATATTTATAAAAAAAAAAGATAGGTACTTTGAAACTAGCGACCGATTCGGTCGCTATTGCCGGTCGCTGACATGTATGCCATGTCACAGTTGACAAATGACTCAACATGAGTCATAATAGCGACAATTCGATCGACAATGATTCTTTGAGAAAGCGATCAGCTATTGTTGGTATTATTGGCCATCCAACGACTAGATTATCTGCGACCACTATCAGCGACCGCATTCAGTCACTGATACTCATCTGCGACCATATACGGTCGCTGATATGCGGTCGCTGATAGGTCTTTTTGTTGTAGTGACTTACCATAGTAAGTTTAGATTTAAGAATATGAAAAAAAAATAACATACGAAACTGCAAATGGGTTTTCACTTGTCATACGGTACGTAATCCACGTAGAAAGATTATTCCAAAATATTAAAGGATGAATACGAAAAATAGTATTCCTTATGAATACGAAAGAAATAATACCCCTTACCAAACGAAAATAACATCCCTTACGAATGCAACAAATAATATCCCTTACCAAACGAAAATAACATCCCTTACCTTAGTAGAAGGCTAGATACTGCAATAGTGAAGTAGCATAATACTCTTCTTCTTGCTCTCTATAGTTTCTCTCTCTATAGCTTCTCTTGTGAATTTCAGTGAATTGGTGAGAATGAAAGAAGAATTAAACTTCTATTTATAGGAGAAATGACTAAATAGTATCTAATTCACGAATGGTCCAGATTGATTTACTATTAGAACGAACGGTCGATATTGATTACTATTAAAACCACAATCAACGGTCCAGATTGATTTACTTTTAAAACCACCATCGACGGTCCAGATTGATTTACTTTTAAAACCACCACCGACGGTCCAGATTAATTTACTTTTAAAATCACCACCGCGGTCAGTTGATTCTTATTAAAACCACCCGGCGATCCAAATTGATTTACTATTAAAACCACCACCGACGGTTCAGATTGATTTACTATTGATACCACCACCAATGGTCCAAATTGATTTACTATTAAAACCATCACCAATGGTCCAGATTGATTTACTATTGAAACCAACACCAATGCCCAGATTGATTTACTTAATACACTTTAGTACCCCTAAAGTTTTCCAAGTTTGCATTATTCTCATCTAACTTTTGTAATTCACTTATCTTTATAAACATATTTTTAATATTTCAACAATTATTCATCATTAATATTATAACTTACAATATTGACAACCAGATCATTCTCAGGTAAGAGGGGGCTTTTCGATAAAGATTTCTCCTTATTGGCGCAATTAGGTGACCAAACTTCTTTTCTCGACAGAACTTTCTAGACATTGTCAATAATGTAAATAATCATATGAATAAATGTGTTTTCTCAATTATTGATTTAATAATATAAAATATTATACAGATGATACTGTGACAATAATTGAATCAAATAACGTGAGATACTATGAATCAATTACTGTTGTAAGACCCCGAATTTTATGAAATAAAAGTATTCAATTTTCCTATTTAGTAAATGGTTAAATTGATAAAAAGTTAAAGTTAAGGGTGATATATATAAAATTTTCAAAATACGCAAGTGGTTAAAAAATACTCATTTCTGTTAGGGAATATTCGTTTGGTCGTGAAATACTCTTGTTGTCGGGAAATATTCGTACGACGGCGCAGCCATTTGTGGGTCTCATAACAGAATAAATGTCGTATGAAAAAAATGACAAGTTTGAGTTTTTATAAATACTTGGCGTAGTTATTACAGATTAATACTTTGTTGGAATACGGTGGTTGAAATACGATGTCTGGCGTGGTTATCTGATGAGTTTTGCGTAGATATTGCACTATATTTTTTAATTATTGATTCTTACGTAAGAAGACACTACTCAATAATCATTACAGTAATTACTGTTCAATATTTTATTTTATTAATTCAATAATTGTTGCGTTGATATTTTATATTATTGTTGTTTTAATAATTGTAATTGCACAGTATTTTCCATTACCAGATCAATAATTAATATTATTTGAATAATATTATTAGATAGCATTATTGACAATGTCTAGAAAGTTCTGTCAAGGAGAGGTTTGGTCACCTAATTGCGTGCCAATAAGGAGAAATCCTTATCGAAAAGCCCCCTCTTTCCTAGGAACAGTCTGGTTGTCATTATTGTGATTCTGTAATATTAATTGTGAATAATTAATTATTGATTTATATGATAAGGAAATATTTATTTTATGTGGACATAAATGATAGATAGAAAAATATTTATTTTGTGTGGATATAAATGAAGGAATTAATGTTGAGGTGTTTTATAAGTATTTTTGTCGGAAGGGAGGTATTAAAAATCAAATCAGTGTTCTTAAAGCTCTATTGCGTGACTTATAAATTTTAATCCGACCGTTGGATTGTTGTGATTTTTGGATATGTTATACATGTATAAGTTGAGTATATGTCCACAAATTTAAACCTTTAAAAATGAACGTATGATTTGTTATGAATTTTAAGAGGTGTTGAAAATTGTCCGTTTGTGGATTTCGGATATTTTTTGTCTGGAATTTGGAAACACTTAAAGCATCGAAGTTGTAGAGAATTTGATTTTGCGTGGAATGGACATAAAATTTGTATTTTCTAATAAAAGGGCTATTTATTATGAATTACTGAAGTTTTGAAAAATAAAATAATTTTTATTAAAATTGGGTGGGACCCACTTTTGGTTGGTGTAGAAAAACATGTACTGATTTTGGTGGGCCTCACTTGTGGTGGCTTAAGTATTGATCTAGCTTGGCTTGCGTAGAAGAGAAAAAAAGAAAATATATTATTTTATTAAATTAGTCTCTACTGGCGTTACAGCATTTTCTATAAATAAGTTTGTGGCGCCCCAAAATAGGTATACATCACTCATTACGAGTTGTCAATACATGATGCGACGAAACAACTACAACTTTATTATTACAACGAAGAAAGCGTGAGTTTGAATACAAATATTATCTTACAGACAATATCTATACTCAAATAAATCATCATCACATTTATTGATACATTATTTTATAAAAATGGTAAGGACTACTAAACAACTCTCTCTAGAACCTTCATTCCATACCCAGAGCTACGTACTTCGCTTATATTCTCGCATCCCGAGAAGAAAAATGGAACAAAAGGAAAAGGGTGAGCTCAACTAGCCCGGTAAAGAATATTATGACTAAGATAATATACAACAAATTATCGTTAGTCTTCAACGAGGAAAAATCTAATAGAATACAATAGACAACAAATTTTAAATCAATATTATGGTGAAAATAATAATTCATTAGAAGAGTTAAGTAGAGAATGCAAACTACTATCTTCATGTATGAATTTAAAAGTTCATCGTCATCTTTTATCCTGTAACATCAATCGATATATATCTGGAATCAAATATTCATCTTTGCACTACTGAGGCCAAAGATATTCATCGATTGATCATGCTCATCTAAACACTGTTCATCTTTGCACTACGGGCCAAAGATATATTTACGAAATCATTCATCTTTGCACTCTGAGCCAAAGATATTCCATAATATCATCATTTAAGATGAAGATGATGAAAAATATTTTTAAAAAAGCGAATCCAGTGAAGAAAAATGACAAGGATTAAGGATTAAGGATTAGTACTTTGTTTTATCCATGTCCAAAAATACCTCAAAAATAATCACGGTGGTGTAAAATTCAAGAATGATCAAAACATGGATACAATCAAAGCTAGTATCCGAATAGATATTTTTGAACGAAAAGAAATTTTTCATTTTTGACGAATAGTGCAGTATTCGTGAATAGTGTATATATCGTGAATAGTGTCATTATATCGTGAATAGTAACTCAGACACCAAAAGTTCCAAATTTGATAAAACTTGAGATCAATATTTCAACATAATGATATTGAAGAAATAATATCATTACGAAAAAATAATATCTCCTTACCGAAAGATTAGTACTTCTATTTGGAATCTAGGGTATAGTCTTTGAAGGAACTTATCTAGTCTAACAATACTCAAAATACTCACAAGAATAAACCTCGATAATATAGAGAGAAAACTTGATTTACGGTGTGATTTTCAATTCTAACCTAAGCACCCTATTTATAGGAAATTGCTTAGAACACCAAAAGCAGAAAATTTAATATATTAATAATATAATTATATAAATTTCCTATGCATGCCTAGAATCTGATTTCAGCCATCAAACACATGTTAAAGATGCCCCCAAACATTCCAAAAACGTTTTTCTTATTTAAAATAATTTAAACTTCCAAAAATCAATTATATCGGAGCTTCGGAACTTCAATAATTCACAATAAATAGCCCTTTTATTAGAAAATTTGAATCTCGCGTCTTTTTATAGGAAATTCAATTCTCTACAACTTTGCAGAAGAAAGTTTTTCCAAATTCCAAAAGAAATTGAATGAAATCCACAAGCAGGCGATTTTACTGTTTATAATCAAATTTCGATCGATAAATGGGGTCCACCGAGCATGTTTAACATGTTTTAAACATTTATTGCAACAAAAATACTCTTCCTCCTCGTATACTCATATATCCCACATTCGTTGTAAAAATATCACCATTATTATATATTTAAAATATAATAATACATTTAAATGAATTATCTTATCGAGGAAAAAGATAAAATTTCAATTTTCAACAATTGTCACATTAAAATTTTTCTCCATCTATATCCACATAAAATTAATATTTTCTTCATCATATAAATCAATAATTAATTATTCACAAATAATATTATGAATCACAATATTGATGACGAGGCGGTTCCCGAGAATGAGGGGCTTTCGATAAAGATTTCTCCTTCTTGGCGGCGCAATTAGGTGACCAAACCTCTCCTTGAGGCAGAACTTTCTAGACATTGCCAATAATGTTATCTAATAATATTATTTGAGATAATATGAATTATTGCTTCGATAATGAAAAATCTTGTGTAATGACAATTATTGAAACAACAACAATATAAAATATCAACGCAGCAATTATTGAATCAATAAAATAAAATCTTTGAGCGATAATTACGTAACCATTATTGAGTAGTGCCTTCTTACGTAAGAATCAATAATTGGTGCAATCTGGTGTCTTCTTGTGTTTTAACCATAGAGTATTTTAACATTATTAGCAGTAACAACTACGTAGTTATTTTTAAACAACTTATATTTGTCGTTTCTTCATCCAATCGCTTTTAGTTATGGGTCCCACAAAAAGATCGCGAATATTGGTACGTAGTAAATACGAATATTCCCCCACAAAAAGAATATTCTATAACCATTTGCTTATTTTGAAATATTTGCGTATTTTACCCCTAACTATCCACATTAATCAAATCAACCCTTACTATTTCAAAATAATAAATAGAAAATTAAATTTTATTAATAATAAGTTGGGGTCTTACAACCTCCCTCCTTATGAAATTTCGTCCTTGAAATTGACGTGTCGCGTACACAGTGTTTTGAAAAGGTGAGGATACCTCGCTTTCATTTAGTTTCAATTCCTGGGTCATTTCCTCTATAGCATGATTCCTCCGCAGAACTTTAACTTGTGGTATGACCTTTGGCGTAAGACGTGCTCCTTCTATCCAAGATCTTGACAGATACCTCCTTATACGTTAAGTCTTGGCTATCTCGTCAGGTTCTAACTCTATAACGTGATTTGGGTCTTTCATATATTTCTGAAATACGGATATGTGAAACACATTATGAACACGAGACATACTCGAGGTAACGCGAGTCTATAGGCTACATTTCCTACTCGGTCAAGAATTTGAAATGGACCGATAAATCGTGGATTGAGCTTTCTCTCTTCCCAAATCTTGTAACTCCCTTCCATGGAGCAACTCAACAATACATGATCCCCTATACTAAATTCCACGTCCTTTCGATGAAGATCCGCATAACTCTTTTGTCGATCTTTGTCTTGGTTTGTATCGTTGTCGAATTATTTGGATCTTTTGATAGTCATACGTCTTAACTTTCGGGTCCCAACAATGTTGCTTCACCCACCTCATCCCAACATATTGGAAAGCGACATTTTCGTCCATATAATGCTTCAAATGGAGCCACACTATACTTGCACGATAACTATTGTTATAGGAGAATTCCACTGATGGTAAATACTTATCCCAAGCCGCATTTGAAGTCAGGACACGAGTCTTAATAGATCTTCAAGAGTTTGAATAATCCTCTCGATTGTCCGTCCGTTTTGGGGATGGTATCTTAGAACTAAATCGCAAATCCGTGCCCATAGCTTTTTGCAAGCTAACCCAAAATCTTGAAGTGAATCTTGGGTCACGATCCGAAACTATGGATACAGGCATGCCATGCAACCTCACAATCTCATTCACGTATATACTAGCAAGACATTCAAGGGAATAAGTCTCCCGTATCGGCAAGAAATGAGAAGACTTGGTTAATCTATCAACAATAACCCAAATAGCATTGATGCCTTGAGAAACCGTAGGAAGACCCGTAACGAAATCCATGGTAATGTGTTCCCACTTCCATTTCGGAATCTCAAGTGGTTCAACGGACCCTTAGGTACTAGATGCTCGCCTTTACGTTAGCAAGTTAAACACATCGAGATAAACTTTGCAATCTCTCTTCATATTGTTCCACCAAAATGTATGTCGAAGATCACGATACATTTTAGTACTTCCGAGGATGGATTGCAAATGGTGTATTATTGTGCCTCCATCATAATCTTGTACTTTAAATCGAGTCGTTAGGGACCACAAAGTGCAGAGTGGACTCAAGTATTCCTTCTTCATCAATTCTCGCTTAGGAATAGCTCTTTCTTGTACTTTCTTCTTCATACGCATCGGCTCCAAGTCGGTGGCTTCGAGCTGACCTTAACTTTTTCTATTAAAGTTGGCTCTGTCATATACTTGACATCATCGCACTTATTCGCATATGATCTTCTACTCAATCGTCAATTACCACGTTCACTTTACCGGGATGGTATTGAATAGTGTGGTCGTAGTCTTTCAATAGCTCGAGCCAACGTCGCATTGCGCATGTTGAGTTCTTTTTGAGTGAAGAAATATTTAAGGCTTTTATGGTGCGAATATATCTCCACTTTCTCCCCATATAGATAGTGCCTCCATATCTTTAAGCGAAAATGGCTAGCGCCAACTCTAGATCATGAGTAGGATAATTTCTCTCATACTCTTTAAGTTGTCATGAGGCATAGGCTATGACTTTCCACGTTGCATGAGAACACATCCTAACCCTTTGCACGAAGCATCATTTCATGAGATAACAAATCCATCAAGAACCGGATGGTATTGTTAGAACAGTCTTAGAAATAAGTCTCCTCTTAAGCTCTTGGAAACTCTTATCGCATTCTTTGCTCCAAAGCAATTTTGTATCCTTAGGAGTTAAATTTGGGTTAATGGAGTAGCGATTAGAAAACCCTTCCACGAATCTCCGATAATAACCGACTAGACCGAAGAAAGCTACGTACTTGATCACCAAACTTGGTTGCTCCAACTTTGTATTGCTTCAATCTTATCGGGTCCACGGATACTCCATGTTTTGACACCACATGCCCAAGAAATGCCGCTTCTCGAGCCGAACTCGCATTTCTTCAATTTAGCATATAGTTTGTTTTCACGAAGCCTTTGGAGTACCGACTTCAAATGGTGCTCATGATCTTCACGACTTTTGGAATATATGAGGATGTCATCAATAAAGACAACAACAAAGCTGATCCAAATATTCCTTGAATACTCGGTTCATCATATCCATGAAAGCCGAGGAGCATTAGTTAGTCCAGAAAGACATGACTAAGAATTCATAATGCCCATACCTGGGAGTTACGAAGGCGGTCTTTAGAATATCCTCGATTCTAATCTTGGTGATGATATCCGAAGCGAAGATCAATTTTGGAAAAGAATTGTGCCCCTTACAATTGGTCAAACAAGTCATCAATACGAGGTAGAGGATACCTATTCTTGATGGTGACATGGTTCAATTTCGATAGTCAATCAAAGTCGCATACTCCGTCTTTCTTCTTTCTGAATAAAGCAGGAGCACCCCAAGGAGATGTACTAGGGCGAATGAAACCGATGTCCAACAATTCACGTAGTTGGACCTTTAACTCCTAAAGTTCAATAGGAGCCATTCGATATGGAGTTTTAGAAATGGGCTTTGTACCGGGTTCAAGATCAATAAAGAATTCAACTTCACGTTACGGGGTAGGCCAGGAAGTTCTTTGAAATCGTCGGGAAAGTCAATAACAATGAGAATATTATCTAAATTTGGCGTGTCTTTATTCAAATCCATAACATGGGCTAAGAAAAGCGACATCCGTTTTTCAATAAGCGAATAGCTTTATGATTAGATATGGCGGTGATTGATTTTAATGGTTTAGTTGCTTGAAATGCATTGTGGGTTGGTTAGGAATATGAAAACTAACAACCTTACGAAAACAATCAATTTTGGCATGATGAGTAGTTAACCAATCAATCCCTAAAATCACATCAAAAGCAAGTATTTTTAAAGAGATAAGGTCAACGGTAAGGTGATGGTGCCAACTTGAATCAAACAAGATTTATAAGCGAGTGGATGTGATGAAAGTTTCTCTAACGGAGTTTCCACGAGATAGGTCAAAGTCTAATTTCTCGAGTCAAGTTTAAGCGTTGAGCACATGCGGGAGAGATAAATGAATGGGTAGCACGGTATCAAGTAAGGTATAAACTTAAGAATTTATAAATACTTACTTACCGTGATCACCTCGTTTGGGTTCCTCGCATTATGACCGAAAAACGCTCTTCCGGAATCGTTGACTTTGACTTTTCAGGGACGATCTTTTGAGTCACCGCCCCATTGAACTAGGTTTATTCTGCGTACAATCTCGGCGATATGTCCTTCCTTTCCACAATTATAGCATACCTTGAAGCTGTTGTGGGCGGTTTGGTGATATGTCCCTCTTTTCGCATTTATAGCATATACGATGGGTGGTCGTTCTCCTCCCTTAGAACCGATTCTTTGCCAAGACTTGTCGTCTTCACATGGTCGTTGTTAAATCTCCTCTTTTAAAATCTCTCTCGACTCGCTTCTTCTATTTTCATGGCCATGATTACCACTAGAGTGGTTACCATTTTTTCAAATCATTTCTTTCTCTCTTTGGTTATCATTATTACATTGTTATCGCTATCTACGATACGATCCTGGTTATGGTCCTCTTGGTTGAATATACTCGTTATCTCGCTTCTAACAATTGGGCCACATTAACAACATCCCGATAGAGAGAAAATTTATGAGAAATGAGATATTGTAGTATCTTAGGGTTTCAAACCTCTCGAAACATCCAAGTCATACGTTCCTCATTCTCCACCAAATGAGGTGCAAACACGGATAACTCTACAAACTTTGCCTCGTCTTTGAGACACCGTCGTATTGTTGTTTTGTTCCAATCGATGAACTCCACTTCCTTCGTATATTGAACACTTTCGGGAAAGTATTTGTCATTAAATAGTTCTGAAACGTCTCCCAAGACATCTGAGATGCGGTTTGGATGGAGTGCGCTTCCTGAGACTCCCACCGATGATCCGCCTCGCCACGGAACATAAAGGTGACGAATGGAACCTACGTTCCTCCGTGCATCCCAAGACATCGAATATCTTGGTAATTTGCTTGACCCATTTTCCGCCGTGATCGGATCGGCTTTCCCTAAAATTCGGTGGTCCCGACTCTTTGAAGCTGCTTGCATTTGTGACAACCCGTGAATTGCTATCATTTCCTCTGTATTTTGAACACGAGTCTCCTAAATGCGAATTTGCATGAGCTGCAAAAAAACTTCTAAACATCCCTCGTTCATCATCTGCCGATTGGTGTTGTTCACGGGAGGAACACATTGCGACTGTTGCTGCGTTCTCTTCGTTGGTGAGTGAGCAGGCGTCCACGGTCTCATTTCCATTGTTAATATTCTCGATTCGACATTCTCAAATCATCATCATAAACAAGGGTTAATTAAGGAAATCAATATATCACATAATATCTTTATATCTTGACCAACTAACAAATAAGCTTAGGTAGGGACTTTAGCGAAGGATTTACTCGTCTCTCCCCTCTAGTTCTATTCCCGATCTCGCTTGGAGATCATATCCTAGCTCGATACCAAGCTGTGGCGCCCCAAAATAGGTATACATCACCTATTACGAGGTTGTCGATCATGATGCGAAACAACTACAACTTTATTATTACAACAAGAAAGCTGTGAGTTTGAATACAAATATTATCTTCAGACAATATCTATACTCAAATAAATCCTCATCACATTTATTGATACATTATTTTACAAAATGGTGAGGACTACTAAACAACTCTCTCTAGAACCTTCATTCCATACCCAGGCTAAGTACTTCATTATATTCTCGCATCCTGCGAAGAAAAATGGAACAAAAAGGAAAAGGGTGAGCTCAACTAGCCCGGTAAAGAATATTATAACTAAGATAATATACAACAAATTATCGTTAGTCTTCAACGGGAAAAATCTAATAGAATACTGATAAACAACAAATTTTAAATCAATATTCGCAGTGAAAATAATAATTCATTAGAAGAGTTAAGTAGAGAATGCAAACTACTATCTTCATGTATGAATTTAAAAGTTCATAAATCTATCTTTTATCCACAGTAACATCAATCAATATATATACGGAATCAAATATATTCATCTTTGCACTACTGAGCCAAAGATATTCATCGATTGATCATGCTCATCTAAACACTGTCCATCTTTTGACTACGGCCAAAGATATTCTTCGAAATCATTCATCTTTGCACTACGGGCCAAAGATATTTCATAATATCATCATTTAAGGTGAAGATGATGAAAATATTTTTAAAGAAAGCGAATCCGGTGAAACAAAATGATGAGGATTAAGGATTAAGGATTCGTACTTTGTTTTATCCATGTCCAAAAATACCTCAAAATAATCACAATGGTGTAAAATTCAAGAATGATCAAAACATGGATACAATCAAAGCTAGTATCCGAATAGATATTTTGGACGAAAATAAAATTTTTCATTTTCGATGAATAGTCAAGTATTAAGTGAATAGTGTCGTATATCGTGAATAGTGCCGTATCGTGAATAGTAACTCTCGACACCAAAAGTTCCAAATTTGATAAAAACTTGAGATCAATATTTCAACATAATGATATTGAAGAAATAATATCATTCTGAAAAAAATAATATCCCTTACCTCGAAAGATTAAGACTTCTAAATTTGGAATCTAAGGGTATAGTGTTGAAGGGAACTTGCACCGTCTAACAATACTCAAAGTATACTCAAAATACTCACAAGAATACGCTCGATAATATAGAGAGAAAACTTGATTTACGGTGTGATTTTCAATTCTAACCTAAGCACCTATTTATAAGAAATTGCTTAGAACACCAAGCAGAAAATTTAATAAATTAATAATATAATTATATAAATTTCCTATGCATGCCTAGAATCTGATTTCAACCATCAAACACATGTTAAAGATGCCCCCAAACATTCCAAAAACGTTTTTCTTATTTAAAATAATTTAAACTTCCAAAAATTAATTATTTCGGAGCTTCGGAACTTCAATAATTCACAATAAATAGCCCTTTTATCAGAAAATTCAAATCACGCTACTTTTTATAGGAAATTCAATTCTCTACAACTTTGCAGATGAAAGTTTTTCCAAATTCCAAACAGAAATTGACCGAAATCCATAAACGGACGATTTTACAGGCTATAATCAAATTTAAGTCAATAAATGGGGTCCACCGACATGTTTAACATGTTTTAAACATTTATTGCAACAAAAAATACTTTTCCTCCTCGTATACTCATATATCCCACATTCGTTGTAAAAATATCACCATTATTATATATTTAAAAATATAATAATACATTTAAATGAATTATCTTATCAGAAAAAGATAAAATTTCAATTTTCAACAATTGTCACATTAAAATTTTTCTCCATCTATATCCACATAAAATTAATATTTTCTTCATCATATGAATCAATAATTAATTATTCACAAATAATATTACTGAGAATCTGATATTATGACTAGGCAGTTCCAGAGAATGAGGGCTTTCAATAAAGATTTCTCCTTCTTGGCGTGCGATTAGGTGACCAAACCTCTCCTTTAGCGAACTTTCTAGACATTGCCAACAATGTTATCTAATAATATTATTAGGATAATATGAATTATTGCTTCGATAATGAAAAATCTTGTGTAATGACAATTATTGAAACAACAAAGAATATAAAATATCAACGCAAACAATTATTGAATCAATAAAATAAAATCTTTGAGCATTAATTACGTAACCATTATTGAGTAGTGCCTTCTTTACGTAAGAATCAATAATTGGTGCAATACTGTAGTAATCTTCTTGTGTTTTAACCCACCGAGTATTTTAACAAAGATTAATTGTAATAACTACGCCATTATTTTTAAACAACTTATATTTGTCGTTTTTCTTCATCGATCGCTTTCAAGTTATGGGGCCCACAAAAGATCGACTTGTTGCATACGAATATTCCCCCACAGCAAGAATATTCTATAACCACTTGCTTATTTTGAAATATTTGCGTATTTTACCCCTAACTATCCACATTAATCAAATCAACCCTTACTATTTCAAAATAATAAATAGAGAAATTAAATTTTATTAATAATAAGTTGGGGTCTTACATAGGCGCTTAAGTTAGAATTGAAAATCACACCAGAAACATAAGTTTTCTCTCTCTATATTATCGAGCATATTTTTGTGAGTATTTAGATACTTTGAGAATTGTTATTCAATACAATTTTCCTTCGGCTTTACATCTGATGTTCTAGTCAGAAATACTGCTCTTTTGAGGTAAGGGATTGTAAGTGATTTAAGGGATTGTAAGGGATGTTATTTTCTTCTTAAATGATATTATTTTCTTCAATACCATTATGCCGAATTATTGATATGAGTTTTATTATGAAATTTTTACCTTTTTCATATCGGGGTTACTATTCACGTATACAGCACTATATTCATGTATATGGCACTATTTACGTATATGATATTATTTATGTATACGAGTCTTATGTATGAATACTGAGTTACTTATTCATGAGTTACTTATTCACGAGTTCTTATTCATGAGTTACTATTCACGATGTTACTATTCAGATAGTACTATTCACGACAAAATTGGTTTTTTTCCCTGACCAAATTATCGTTGATTTATGAATCTTACTCTTGAAATTAAATGCAGTTGTTGATCATATTGTTTTTATTATCATATATAACATTTTTATAACCTTAATGATGATATTTCTCTTTGATGTTTCAGGTAAAGACAGGTGATGTAAATTATCTTCGTCCTAGATGAGAAGAGGAATTTAGAACCACAATTATGGTTATGAGTTATTCACATGATTGTGGATAGGAACTGTTGATTGATGTTACAGGAATAAAATATTGTTGGTGGACTTTTAAAATGGAGAAGATAATAGACTTTATGGTCTATTTGACTCTTCTAATGGATTGCTCGTTCCGCTGCAACTATGGTTGAAAAGTTTTATCATCTACCATATGTTCTAAATCTCTGATTTATTACTGACGAAGGCTATTGATAATTTAATTATCTTTAGTTATGATATTCTTTACTGGGCTAGTTGTGCTCACCCTTTTGTTCCACAATTCCTTTCAGGTAATAAGTGTGTAGCTGGGTCGAGCGGGGATAACGGGGGAATAGTGTGATGGTCCGAGACTGTCAAAGTTTCTCAACACATTATAAAACAGCATGACATACAATATATAATTGTATTGAGGACCTAAGATGTGTGTGTCGTATATTATATGTCACTTAAAAATTGATTTTGGTGAACAACAATAGGGTGAGGTGAACCCAACTTTGGAAGGGTGTTTTGCCACTATCATACAAGATGTCTAATAACCTACGACTTCGTGTTATCATAAGATAGGATTTTGCACATCCACTTGCTGAGTATATCTACGAGCACTACCTATATGATCTTAGAGTTTGGTTGAAATATAATTTTAAATTGCAGACAGTGGAGATAGTTATATGTCAAGAGAAGACTCACCATTAGAAAGAACATGATAGTAATCTTCTCATTTTTCTTTGGGGTCTATTGGGTCAACCAAGGATAATTCTATGGGCATATGATAACTATCATAACCTAGACGCATGGCCTCCCATGTACGAAGGTTTTCTTGAGCATTTCCCAAAGATTTTAATTTCTAAAACAATTATCGACTATACCTTTATGTAAGGTGCCATTGTGATGTGCTATCCAAGTTGGTGTCCAGAGTCACAGTTGGTATATATTTGTATCAAAATTAACAACATATGTGTTGTTGTATTTTGCACGACAATTGTAGTAATAAAGTTTTAGTTGTTTTCTATACCATGTATTTGGCGACTCAGAATAGGTTAGATGGATTGGACCTATTTTGGGGGCGTCACATTTGGTATCAGAGCTTAGGGATATGATCTCTGGCGGAGATCCGGGATTAGAACTAGGAAGGGAGAGACGAGTAATATCCTTCGCTAGTGTGTGTCCTACCTAAGCTAAATTTTCTTACTCAAGTTGACAAATTGTGATATGTCAATTAACCTTTGTTTTGAAGCTGTATTCTAGAATGATATCTGAAATACAGGAGATGAGCAATGGAGAAATCATGATAACAGGGAAGATGGAATCTGAAATGAAATCAAGGTAGTACGTAAATTTCGGGGACGAAATTTCATAAGGAGGGGAGATTGTAAGACCCCGAATTTTATGAAATAAAAGTATTCAATTTTCCTATTCAGTAAATGGTTAAATTGATAAAAAGTTAAAGTTAAGGGTGATATATATATAATTTTCAAAATACGCAAGTGGTTATAAAATACTCATTTCTGTTAGGGAATATTCGTTTGGTCGTGGAATATTCTTGTTGTGGGAATATTAAATGCAATGACAGTAGCAATATTTATTTATGGGCCCCATAACAGAATAAATGTCGGATGAAGAAAATGACAAGCTTGAGTTTTTATAAATAACGACATAGTTGTTACCTTTAACACTGTTGGAATACCTAGTGGTTAAAATACGATGTCTGGCGTGGTTGCCGCGATGCTTTGCGGTATTGCACAATATTTTTGAATTATTGATTCTTACGTAAGAAGGCACTACTCAATAATCATTACAGTAATTACTGTTCAATATTTTATTTTATTAATTCAATAATTGCTGCGTTGATATTTTATATTATTGTTGTTTTAATAATTTTCATTGCACAGTATTTCCCATTACCAGACCAATAATTAATATTATTTGAATAATATTATTAGATAGCATTATTAGCAATGTCTAGAAAGTTCTATCAAGGAGAGGTTTGGTCACCTTATTGCGCGCCAGTAAGGAGAAATCCTTATCGAAAAGCCCCCTCTTTCCTGGGAACAGCCTGGTTGTCATTATTGTGATTCTGTAATATTGTTTGTGAATAATTAATTATTGATTATATGATAAGGAAATATTTATTTTATGTGAACATAAATGATGGATAGGAAAATATTTATTTTGTGTGGATATAAATGAAGGAATTAATGTTGAGGTGTTTTATCAGTATTTTTGTCGGAAGGGAGGTATTAAAAATTAAATTAGTGTTCTTAAAGCTCTATTGCGTGAGTTATAATTTTTAATCCGACCTTTGGATCTTTGTGATTTTTGGATATGTTATACATATATAAGTTGAGTATATGTCCACAAATTTTGAACCGTTAAAAATGAACGTATGATTTGTTATGAATTTTAAGAGGTGTTGAAAATTGTCCGTTTGTGGATTTCGAATATTTTCTGTCTGGAATTTGGAAAAACATAAAGCTACAAAGTTGTAGAGAATTTGATTTCGTGTCGAATGGACATAAAATTTGTATTTTTCTAATAAAAGGGCTATTTATTATGAATTACTGAAGTTTCAAAAAATAAAATAATTTTTATTAAAATTGGGTGAGACCCACTTTTGGTTGGTGTAGAAAATATGTGCTGATTTTGGTGGGCCCCACTTGTAGTGGCTGAAGTATTGGTCTAGCTTGGCTTGCGTAGAAGAGGAAAAAAATATATTATTTTATTAAATTAGTCTTCTATAGCGTTCTAGCATTTTCCTATAAATAGGCGCTTAAGTTGGAATTTAAAATCACACTAGAAACATAAGTTTTCTCTCTTTATATTATCGAGCGTATTTTTGTGAGTATTTAAATACTTTAAGAATTGCTATTCAGTGCAAGTTTCCTTCGGCTTTACATCCGATGTTCCAGTCAGAAATACTGCTCTTTTGAGGTAAGGGATTGTAAGGGATTTTAAGGGATTGTAAGGGATGTTATTTTCTTCTTAAATGATATTATTTTCTTCAATATCATTACGCCGAATTATTGATATGAGTTTTATTGTGGAATTTCTACCTTTTTCATGTCGGGGTTACTATTCACGTATACGAAACTATTCACGTATAAGGCACTATATTCATGTATATGGCACTATTTACGTATATGATATTATTTATGTATATGGTACTATGTATGAATACGGGTTACTATTCATGAGTTACTATTCACGAGTTACTATTTACAAGTATTATTCACGACAAAATTGGTTTCTTTTTCTGACCAAATTATCGTTGATTTATGAATCTTACTTTTGAAATTAAATGAAGTTGTTGATCATATTATTTTTATTATCATATATAACATTTTTATAACCCTAATGATGATATTTCTCTTTGACTTGAGTGTAAAGATGGGTAAATTATTGGTATGATCATGACTATGGGTTCTCTTTGGCCAGTACTGCAAAGATGAGTTGTTGACTGGAATGATCATGACCATTGAATTTATAATTGAATATCTTTAGCTTAAGTGCAAAGGTGAATTGATCAACATGGTTATAATTAATGTTTATATAAATTCTGAAATGATTATATATTTCTTTGACATATTAATATCTTTAGCCCGTAGTGCAAAGATGACATGTTGTTGAATATCTTTGGCCTGTAGTGCAAAGATGAATCGTTGATGAATATCTTTGGCCCGTAGTGCAAAGATGACCTATTGTTGAATATCTTTGGCCCATAGTGCAAAGATGACCTGTTGCTGAATATCTTTGGCATGTAGTGCAAAGATGAACTGTTAATAAATATCTTTGGCCCGTAGTGCAAAAATGAACTTATTAGTATGATTATGAACAGGAACTGTGATTTGGTATAACCATGATCTTTGATGTTTCACATAAAGACAGGTGATGTAAATTATCTTCGTCCTGGATGAGAAGAGGAATTTAGAACCACAATTATGGTTATGAGTTATTCACTTGATTGTGGACAAGAACTGTTGATTGATGTTACAGGAATAAAACATTGTTGGTGGACTTTTAACATAGAGAAAATAATAGACTTTATGGTCTATTTGACTCTTCTAATGGATTGCTCGTTCCGCTGCAACTATGGTTGAAATTTTTTATCATCTACCATATGTTCTAAATCTCTGATTTATTACTGACGAAGGCTATTGATAATTTAATTATCTTTAGTCATGATATTCTTTACTGGGCTAGTTATGCTCACCCTTTTGTTCCACAATTCCTTTCAGGTAATAAGTGTGTAGCTGGGTCGAGCGGGGATAATGGGGGAATAGTGTGATGGTCCGAGATTGTCAAAGTTTCTCAACACATTATAAAATGTCATGACATACAATATATAATTGTATTGAGGACCTAAGATGTGTGTGTCGTATATTATACGTCACTTAATAATTGATTTTGGTGAACAACAATAGGGTGAGGTGAACCCAACTTTGGAAGGGTGTTTTGCCACTATCATACAAGATGTCTAATGACCTACGACTTCGTATTATCATAAGACAGGGTTGTACACATCCACTTGCTGAGTATATCTACGAGCACTACCTATATGATCTTGGAGTTTGGTTGAAATATAATTTTCAATTGCAGACAGTGGATATAGTTATATGTCAAGAAAAGACTCACCATTGGAAAGAACATTATAGTAATCTTCTCATTTTTCTTTGGGGTATATTGGGTCAACCAAGGATAATTCTGTGGATATATGATATCTATCATAATCTAGACGCATGGCCTCCCATGTACGAAGGTTTTCTTGAGCATTTCCTAAAGATTTTAATTTCTAAAACAGCTTATTATTTGTACTTTTTATGTAAGGTGCGATTGTGACGTCTTTATCCAAGTTGGTGTCGAGTCACGGTTGGTATATATTTGTATCAAAACTCACAACATATGTGTTGTTGTATTTTGCACGACAATTGTAGTAATAAAGTTGTAGTTATTTTTTGTACCATGTATTTGGTGACTCAGAATAGGTTGGATGGATTGGACCTATTTTGGGGGCGTCACAACTATAGCAATAATTGAGTAAACTGAGTGGCTTCTTACGTAAGAATCAATAATCAATACCGTGTGCTACTATGCAACCATGCGTATTACTGTATTTTTACCATCGGGTATTTCAACAGTTTAACGGTAAACCTTCACCATTATTTTTATAAAAGATATTTACGCTGTTTTCTAACTCAGCGAGTTATTTAGATTAATGTGGGTTCACTGATGAATGATGGTGTAAATCGCAATGAATATTTCACGACAAAAAGAATATACCTTTCTAATTCAAACGAATATTCCCCGACACGAATATTTTATATCAACTAGCATACTTTGCCAAAATTTTCAAATATCACCCTTAACTTTAACCTTTTATCAATTTAACCATTTACTAAATAAAATAACAATTATAAGAAAATTGAATACTTTCATTTCATAAAATTTGGGATCTCACAGAGCATCATGAAGTTCTCATGACAGAAGAAGTTGCTCCTTAGGAAGAACTGCCCAGAGATCATCAGGAATCTTCTTTAGTTCTTCAAGAAATTTTAGCTTCAGAAACTGTAGAAATAGAGAGAAGTGAAGCTATGGAAGGTGAGAGAGAAGAAAAGCAAGGAAGAGCAGTGGAAGTAATTGTTGAAGTGGAATTATCACACGAAGACAGAGAAGAAGAAGAAGTGGATGACGAGGTAAAGATTATAGTTGTGGGCTGTGATATTTATAGAAGGGCCAACTACAATCAACTATTCTCTTACCTACCTATGATGCTCTTTCACAGAGCCCAAATTCTCAACTCCCGGGATCACATGTTCTGGACCTTCAAAGCCTATCCAGCAATCTCGGTGCTAGCTCATGGATTCCCAGGCAACCTCAACTTTACCTAAAAGCTGATCACAAATGGTCCTTCTTCAGTAAACAGGCATGAGGTACAAACTATTCCCATCTCTTTCAGGGTTAATCATTGTCCATCATCATGTTTCAACCAATTCTATGAATTACCAAGATGGTTGGACGTGATTCTTCATCCACTTAATCAATTCATGGTTACAAAATTTCAACATTTTGTAATTGATGAACCAAATGTGCCCAATTTTCCTTTGATACAATCTCTTATCATCTATCACTCTATGATTACTGATCCAAACCCAATCGTAGAGTCATATGCTCAAGTCTTAGAATCACCTCATCCTGAAGCTCAACCCCACACACCAGCCCCTCCATCAGATGTCTCTTCCTTGTCCTCTAATGAATATATCAACCTTGATCTTGTTCTCTACACTATGCAAGATCAATACACAAGGACCCCTCCAAACAGTTCGCAACTCCTTGAACTCATATCAGATCTTCCCACCAAAATAGAGTTGTCTGAAGCATCCAAAAAGGTGACCAAGGACATACAGGAAGAACTTGAAGTTCACTCAGACCTTGTTCAACTAAGGTTGATTCATCTTATCGATGTTGCCAACACTCTCTCAAGCACCCTAAGTTCTGAGCTCACAAAGAAGCTTAGGGAGATCATAAAGGAGATGATTCAAAGCATAAATGATAGGGATCAAATCCACTTTCAAGCCGCTAAGAAACACAAGTATGTTGTTCTTATTTTACAGACTATTCAAGAATCCCAGAACAACCTAATGATGGAAAGTCTCACGAGTCTACGAACTGCACTGAAAGAATTCCAAGAATTCTCAATGGGCCAAATGAAACAGACAGAAAATGTCCTGGCTATTCTCCAAAAGAGGAAAGCTCGATCTGATTCTTTAATTAAAGAGAACCGTGAAGACATTTCTCAATCCCAGCATCAGCTCAACGAGTTTGTCCAAGGCATGACTCGCCTATCTGAAGACATTCGAGCCCTTGATGTTGACATAAAGGGGGAGAATACAGGGAAAGGAGAAAAAGGCAAAGGCAGAGGCACATTCACAACTCAATCATCAAAAAGTCCTCCTACAAGATAGCCTTACCATCAGACTCCATGATCTGAATAAAGGCAGATTATCATGGCACAACCACTGAGGAGTCAAGGGCCATCTCCCAGCTCACACGAGGTGACCACCACGGGCCTAAGAATGTCAATTGGAGATCCTGCATTCATGAATAGGCACGATAATAATGAAAGACTAAGTCAAAGCGAGCTGGAAAAAATAGCACAGAGAGACGAAGCGAGCAGGAGAAGAAGAGCTGAGGAATATACAAATCCTCTAAGAAGCAAAAGGCAAAAGAAATAAAGATAAGTTGAAACTCAATTCCTATTGATGTAACTAAGTTTAATTGTAGTATCTATCGTTACAAACATCAATAAATTCATGCTTATTCTCTAGAAGTTTCAATTTCTTTCATTTGAAACACTAAGTCATATTTACTTTTCTAAAGAATCGCATCTAGAAATTGATAATCATGATACAAATCTCCTTGGTTATGTCAACATCAAATAGGGGGAGATTATTGGGAGATTGCATATTTAAATTTGATGTTAAAAGTTAATGTTCATGATTATATGCAAAGTCCTTGAAAGAACGCATGTACAAGGACTTAGTGATAGATCAAACTTGTTAGGTTGATCTGGTATTTAATGTTTATCATTCTGTAAATGAATGTATAGAAGAAAAGATCAAAGCTGTTAGGTTGATCTATATCTTGAGATGTAATAGTTAAGTTTCAACTGAATCATAGCCTATCAAGATGATCAAGAGATTGCAGAAGCCAAGGAAGAATCGTAGAGCATCGAGGATCGTAGTGTACTTGCTTTGAAAAACCTCTCCTGAAATCGTAGAGTGGTCCAAACATTTGCCGAGCCAACTCAGAGAACATAGTATACTCTCGTAAACATAGAGTCTGTAATAACCCAATATTTTCAATAAGAAATTTTTGCTTATAAATTTTATATATATATATAAGGATGGGAATATGTGCAAAGTAAAGTATATGTATATATGTGATCGATAAAATTCTTTATTACATGAATAATTGTAAATAACTCTTTTCTAAGGAATTATTGATCATTATAGATTATATTCTTATAATAAATTAATTTGGTAATAAAGATAGTTATTATTTATTTTTAGTGAATATATGATTATGTATATATGATATGATTATTAGAATTATTATGAGAGATGTAATGCTTAGAATTTCCATGATTTATGAATATGTTAATGAAAATAAATATTTATTCGAATATAAATGGTTTTGAGATAAGTTAACTCAATTATATTAAATAATTGAATAATGGAAGAATATGTGGAGTTTGTGATGGACTCGTGGAAAGCTTTGTGTGTTACGATGATGGGAAATATTAATAATAACATTAATTAACGAAGGAATTACCAAGTGAGCAATTAAGAAATGTTAATTGTTAATGGTTATATCAATTAAATATCTATGGTGATTAATTAATAAATTGTGATTATTAATTGTTATTGTGAGTAAAGCAAATTGCATAACTAGGGTATGTATTATTTATTTAATTCATGTGTGCCAAGTATGTAGCAATGTTCAGTAATTACATTAAGAAGAGTGTGGAATGTGACACCTAATTATAACTATATTATATACCATAGAAATTATATAATAAGATTATATTGAATGTTATGTGCAAATGTGCAATAATTAAATAGATTTTATATATATATGGAATGCAAAACTATAATATATAGTGTAATGTGGTATTTATGTGACTATACTATAGATAGTAACCATATATTAAGATTTATTGAAACTATATGATATGAATACATCATGATAGGTGTATGTGGCTATATGTATGTGGGTATATATTAAGATAATATACCATGATCGGATTGTAAACTATTATTTTAATAAAGTATACCGGTGTGGTAAAATATACATGTATTATATGTATGTTGCATTTCCATATTACATCTACTACCTTGAAATATTAAATATGTAAATCATATTGTGGCACTAAGTTATAATGTATGGTTGATATATGTATACAATATAGCATAAGAATAAGTGTTGTGTACCAGTATATGGTCTAATGTGGCAAGAGTGCTGAGTTAAATTGCTTGTCCCAAAATTAGAGTCCCATTTACTCTTCATTTTCTCCTTCACGTGTAAAACATAAAGGCTAAAAGCCTATTGTCCCTTCCTTCTTCCAAGCTCAAGCTAGCAATCTAGGTGATGATTATGGGGGGAGTGGAGATTATGATGAATTTCAACAACCATTTACCAACTCTCTCTTAACCATCATGTAATCTAACATTCTCATTGGTTTAATTTGGTGTATATATGCATTTTCTGTGTAAAATTTCTTCTATAAGTATGAACTCTCTTTGTCTAAATTCCATTGCTGAGAATTTCTAAGAAGTGGGATTGAAAGCTTAGATAGTGTGAGTGATTGTATACATATTAGTAAAGGAGTGTGATTTGGTAAGCAAATTGCAAAGGTATAAAAATCTTTCACGTTCTTCATTTTCAGTTTCTGTCAAAATTTCCATTCTTAAAATTTCAATTTCTTAATTATGTGGAATTAGATGATGATGATGAGGTTGAGTAATGTTTAATTAGTTGTTATATGATCATACAAGCATGTTTAAACTGATATATGAATGCTTGGAATCAAGTTTGTGTATAATTTTTGTGGTTGGGCTAAAGTTCTCATTTTTGCATATTCTCGCTCGAACCGAACGCAGCAATTGCTGCTTGATTACATTCTTTTGACCAAATTGGCTTGATCTCTCTTTCGATTTTTGCTTTACATTTAAAATTTAATCAATGTTAGTCAATTATTATAACTTAAGCTAGCATGCAAATATGTGTAATGTGTATATATATAGGTATAGTTAACCTAATGAGAGCATGTTTAGATTAACATACATGATTAATGAAGGTGTAGAGTTTAAAATGGATTTAGGACTTTAGAAAGGAACTTGAGATGTATGTATGCTATGTTCATATACTGACTTTGCAAGCTTGTTGGTATGATTTAGTAAGGCATGAATAACCCGTTAACTTGTGATTATATGATTCATAGTTCCTTGCTCATGAACACCTTACTTAGGATTTGTATTAAAGAAGTTGTTTAACTTAGTATAGTGAGCTAACATGCATGACTACTACATGCTTTATATTCTGACCTTGTGAGCATGATAACATGTACATATGATTAAAGCCTTAAGATTTGCCTTGTATGTGTTAAATTACCTTGTTTGAGTTTAAAATAGTTTCAAAAGCAAACTTGAACATATTTTCAAAACATAGTTGCATCACATAAATATCTAGATTCTAAAGGGTTGAGATGTCGTGTTATGTCTATAATATCCTATACATGATCCTTATGTGTTGAACATATAGAAACCCTACTAGTAAAGTTATTAATGAAAATACGAACTTTTGCATACGAATGTTAACATACTACTTTAAAAGTTAGAATCTGACTTCTGTTGTAAAATCCCAAATTTTACGAATAAATATTTAAATTTCTCAAAAAAAAATTTTGAATATTACGGTGTGGATTTAATATAATGTTATAGTTGTGGATAATATTTATAAATTTTACAAAGTATGCAAGTTGTTATATTATATTCGATTGGTCAGGGAATATTTGTAAGACCCCAACTTATTATTAATGAAATTTAATTTTCTCTATTTATTATTTTGAAATAGTAAGGGTTGATTTGATTAGTGTGGATAGTTAGGGGTAAAATACATAAATATTTCAAAATAAGCAAGTGGTTATAAAATATTCATTGTTGTGGGAATATTCGTTTGGTCGTGGAATATTCGTCTCGTCTGGGAATATTAAATGACAGTAGCGACAATGTGTTGGCCCCATAACTTGAAAGCGATTGGATGAAGAAAGCGACAAATATAAGTTGTTTAAAAAAACGGTAGTAGTTATTACCAATTATCTTTGTTAAAATACTCGGTGGTTAAAACACGATGTAATATTACCGGTATTGCACCAATTATTGATTCTTACGTAAGAAGGCACTACTTAATAATGGTTCTGATAATTACTTGTTCAATATTTTATTGATTCAATAATTCTTTGTATTGATATTTTATATTATTGTTGTTTGATAAATTGTCATTACACAAGATTTTCCATTATCGAACAATAATTCATATTATCTGAATAATATTATTGGATAACATTATTTACAATGTCTAGAAAGTTACATCTAAGGAGAGGTTTGGTCACCTAATTGCTAGCACCATGATGAAGGAGAAATCTTTATTGGAAAGCCCCCTTTCCTGAGGGCTATGCAGTTGTCGATATTGTGATTACGTAATATTATTTGTGAATAATTAATTATTGATTCATATGATGAAGAAAATATTAATTTTATGTGGATATAGATGGAGAAAAATTTTAATGTGACAATTGTTGAAAATTGAAATTTTATCTTTTTACGATAAGATAATTCATTTAAATGTATTATTATATTTTAAATATATAATAATGGTGATATTTTTACAACGAATGTGGGATATATGAGTATACGAGGAGGAAGAGTATTTTTGTTGCAATAAATGTTTAAAACATGTTAAAACATAAATTGGACCCCATTTATTGATTGAAATTTGATTATAGCCTGTAAAAATGCCTGTTTGTGGATTTCGGTCAATTTCTGTTTGGAATTTGAAAAAACTTTCTTCTGCAAAGTTGTAGAGAATTGAATTTCCTATAAAATATTGCTAGATTCAAATTTTCGAATAAAATGGCTATTTATTGTGAATTATTGAAGTTTTGAAGCTTCGAAATAATTGATTTTTGGAAGTTTTAATTATTTAAATTAAGAAAAACGTTTTTAATGTGTTGTCACATGGTGGCTGATGTCTTGGACCAAATTAGTGGGCATAGGAAATTTGAAAAAATAATATTATTAATTTATTAAATTTTCTGCTTTAGTGTTCTAAGCATTTTCCTATAAATAGGGTCTTGGGTTAGAATTGAAAATCACACCGTAAGCTGAAGTTTTTCTCTCTATATTATCGAGGGTATTCTTGTGAGTATTTTGAGTATACTTTGAGTATTGCTATACTTGCAAGTCCAAGTCATAGCCTTATATCCAGGTGTTTCAATTGAAATCTTGATCTTTCGAGGTAAGGGATATTATTATTTTTAGTAATGATATTATTTCTTCAATATCATTATCTTTGAAATATTGATCTGAAGTTTTATCAAATTTGGAACTTTTGGTGTCGAGATTCTTATTCACGATATCTGGCCTTTATTCACGTATCTGAGTCTATTCACGAATCACGACACTATTAATCGAAAAATGAAAATTTTTCTTTTCGTCTAAAATATCTATTCGGATACTAGCTTTGATTGTATCCATATTTTGATCATTCTTGAATTTTACACCACCTGTGATTATTTTTGAGGTATTTTTGGACGTGGATAAAACAAAGTACTGAATCCTTAATCCTTAATCCTTGTCATTTTGTTTCTTTGGATTCGTTTCTTTAAAAATATTTTCATCATCTTGATCTTAAATGATGATATTATGGAATATCTTTGGCTTTGTAGTGCAAAAAGATGAATGATTTCTGAAGAATATCTTTGGCCCGTAGTGCAAAAGATGAGCAGTGTTTAGATGAGCATGATCGGTGATGAATATCTTTGGCACATGTAGTGCAAAGATGAATATTTGATTCGGATATATATTGATTGATGTTACGAGGGATAAAAGAGATGAGCGATGAACTTTTAAATTCATACATAGAAGATAGTAGTTTGCATTCTCTACTTAACTCTTCTAATGAATTATTATTTTCATTATGAATATTGATTTAAAATTTGTTGTCTATTGTATTCTATTAGATTTTTCCTGTTGAAGACTAACGATAATTTGTTGTATATTATCTTAGTCATAATATTCTTTTCTTGGGCTAGTTGAGCTCACCCTTTTCCTTTTTGTTCCATTTTTCTTCTCGGGATGCGAGAATATAAGCGAAAGTACAGTCGGGGTATGGAATGAAGGTTCTAGAGAGAGTTGTTTAGTAGTCCTCACCATTTTTGTAAAATAATGTATCAATAAATGTGATGAGGATTTATTTGAGTATAGATATTATCTAGAAGATAATATTTGTATTCAAACTCAGATTTCTTGTTGTAATAATAAAGTTGTAGTTGTTTCTGTACCATGTATTGACAACTCAGAATAGGTGATGTATACCTATTTTGGGGGCGTCACAATATTCTTTGTGTCGGGGATTATTCGTACGACGGTACAATCATTGGTGGACCCCACAATGGAATTATTATCGGATTCGAGAAAACGACAAAAATATTTTTTATGAAAATAACGGCGGAAGTTTTACTGTTAATCTTGTTGAACTACTCGATTAGTAAAAAAATGCGATGAATACGTGTGGTTTGCGTAGTAGTACACGGTATTGATTATTGATGATTACGTGAGAAGTCACTCGGTTTTGTTTAATTATTGCTACGATGAGTTCTTTGCATAGTATCTCACGTTATTTGATTCAATTATTGTTGATATATATATATATATATATATATATATATATATATTATATATAAGTTTTGTTTTATTAGTATTATTAATGTAATAAAACTGAAAAGCTTTTTATATAAGACAGATTACTTTTATAACTTTTATAAAATTATTCGTTTTATTAGATTATAAATAGAATATATTATATTTTATTTAAAAGATTTTGCTTTAAATCTGGACCGTTCGATTAAAAGTAAATCAATCTGGACCGTTCATGAATTAGTTACTATGCAATCCATTCTTCTATTAATAGAAGCTCATTCCTTCATTATTTCTTACGAATTCACTAAAACTCTAGAGAGAGAAACTATAGAGAGAAAGAAGAAAAGTATTCTTCTACTTCACTACTTCTATATCCAGTTTCTTCTATAAGGTAAGGGATATTATTTGTTGTACTCGTAGGAATATTATTTCATTCGTATTCATGAAGAGAAC
The DNA here is from genome assembly GCA_020205615.1 of Panax quinquefolius. Taxonomy (NCBI): domain Eukaryota; kingdom Viridiplantae; phylum Streptophyta; class Magnoliopsida; order Apiales; family Araliaceae; genus Panax; species Panax quinquefolius. Next base: position 47,528,537 of record CM035156.1, read on the forward strand.
TTCTGTTATTCCATTATTTATTATTCTGTTGGAATAACCTGTATACGCGGTCTACCCTATACTTGGTGAAATTCTTCTGTATTCCATTATTTATTATTCTTTGGAATAACTTTATTCATCTCATAATCGCATACATGGTTAAATTATGTTGTTATTCCATTCTTTATTATTCTGTTGGAATATCTTGTCTGTGAATTTTACGCCGGACCTGGTTCCGTCTTTATTATTCTGTTGGAATATCCTGTATGTGCTTTTTACGCCGGACCTGGTTTCGTTATTTATTATTCTGTTGGAATAAACTGTCTATGCAAACTACCGCATGAATGGTGATTTCTGTTGTTATTCCATTCTTTATTATTCTGTTGGAATATCCTGTCGGTGCGTATTACGCCTGACCTGGTTCCGTTATTTATTATTCTGTTGGAATAACCTGTCTGTGCGGTCTTTCACATGCATAGTGATTTCTTTTATTATTCCATTCTTTATTATACTCAGTTGGTTAAAGTTTTGACTTCTATACTCCATGAAATTAGTGGAATATCCTTGATATTCAAGGCTTCATCCGAAGATCTTTTCATGGAAATATTCTTACGAGCATTCTTAAATTTTACTCTACAAAGAAGTATTATGTTGACAATTTGGATGTTATTAGTTTCTGGATAAATTAATTCTTGAACTTGTTTTATTGAACTCTTATATCATTGTCATCATCATCATGTTTATATTTTTTTGAAAGTCATACGTGGCTGTAGTGCATAGATGGACTTGGTATGATTATGACCGAGGATTATTGATTGTAATCATGGCCAACCGTAATGTTACAAATGATGTGGTAAAAGTCCTCGTTGGCCCGTAGTGCATTGATGGACAGTTGTTGGCATTATCATGACCATTGATGAATACACGAATATCATTGGCCCGTAGTGCATGGATAATTTGTGGTCGTGATACTAATGAATATCCTTGGCCGTAATGCAGGGATGATGTGGATTATTTATTAAGCTGAGTCCCAGCGATAAAAGTGATGAAAAACCTTTTAAATCATAAAAGATAGTAGATTTTATTCTCTACTTGACTCTTTTAATGGATTGCTTGTTCATTGCAGATTAAACTTGATGTCTATTGTATTTTATCGGTTTAACATTGTTGAAGACTAATGATAATTTATTCGCATTATCTTAGTCATAATATTTCTTCTTGGGCTAGTTGAGCTCACCCTTTCCTTCACCGCTCTCTTGAAATGAGAGTATAAATTGGGACGAGTCCAGGGACGGATTGATGATCTAGATGATAGCATTAGTAGTACTCACTATTCTGTTAAATAGTGTGACAATAAATGTAATGATGACTTATTCTGAGAGTGGATATTGTCTAGAAGATAATATTTGTATTAAAACTAACAACTCTCTTGTTGTATATTAAAGATTGTATTTGTATTCTGTACCATGTATCTGGCGACTCAAGATGGGTGATGTATACCTATTTTTGGGGGTGTCACATCTGTGATCACGTTTGATGATACTCTTAGACTCGCCCATGTAACTTGAACATATATGTACCATACTTGCGTATCATAATTCAAGTAAAGCTTAAAAGCATATTTCCAACCAAAACGATGTTAATTACACATATGTGATATGAATACTCACAAACATAAGTAATGTGAGTTATATGACTATCTTGTGTGTCTAGAAGGCAAGCATGTTAGACTTTGTGGTTTCATGATCACAAATGGCCTTAACTTGTTGATATGTTTAACTTGGAATTATATTGTGAAAGAAGGGAATTAGATTGACTTGAGAAGCATGAAAAAGACCTTTAACATGACAAAATATATTATGTATGAATGTTGTGTATGTAGTTAGGACAGAAACTACAAAGGCAAAGGTGAGTCTTGGCTTGTTGGGAGGATTCGCCAAGCAAAGTCTTGTGGATCTAAACTTAACCATGGTAGCAATTGCTTGACCGAATCTGAGTTTCTGCAATCTAATTTTTGATAGTTAACTTGTATGATGTCTTTACTACTAGAGATGGTTTAAAACCTACTGATGCATGTATATATGTGAGGACTAAGTAATAAGATAGTGTTTCTTTAGATAATGAAAGTTCATGCGTGAAAATACCTTAAACTTGAGCATTCTTAAATCGCTTATGAAATAACTAGATAATTAATATCGTGATAAACATATAAGATGATTTTGTACCATATGTGCATACTTGAATCATGTCGAGCTTGATCAATGAATGTGTTAGCTAATGAGCATCGTGTACTTATGATACGCTATAAATAGGATTCGAGAGTGTTGATTTATTAAACGTGGATAATCTACGCTTAAGACAAGTTTCCTATACTTACTCCAATTATTATTAAGCAAGTATCTTTACCTTTGCATTTTTTTATGCAATGGACATGAGTAAGAAAGTTCAGAATTATATTATTATTGTATTAGATTATTAACCATATTGTTATATATGTTATATCCGATCATTGATTATCAACATGGTACTATATTGTAATTCAGATATATATATTATGTTCGTTAATGTCTAAACATGGTTATTCAAGTGTCCCCACTTGGATAATCATTATATTAAAAACACATGTTGATATATATATATATATATATATATATATATATATATATATATACCTATTGACCCAAAGATATGTATCGATAACAAAGAGTCGTCTAAGCTATTTGACCAGCTAGACACAGATTTAGAAATGTTTTTTTATTATCATAAAACCTTTTTGTATCCAATCAAATTATTTTGGTTCAGATTTCAGACTAAGTATCCGATTATGGGAAAACTTTTATGCGCCCAAGGCGGACAGAGTGAACGATAATATCGTTCTTTCATGTAGTATTGATCAATACAAGGTATAACGGGCTGATCACCCCCAGTGACCGTAAGTTATGACGGTTTGCGGATGAAGTTCTGCTAAACCTATTCGAAAATTGAGAATAATGTTCATAGTATGTCACCTTAACCCTATTTATAGTCAGTACGTAGTTTCAAAAATTTGATAGAGAGTTGTTATGTTATTATTATCGGTTCAGATTACTTCACAACTTTTGATTTGTTGTAGAAGGGTAGTACAAAGAAAACATTTAATCCATTCAGCTAATATTTATATTTGTTATTACTTGCTGGGCACTCAAATGTTCATCCTTGCTTAAATTAAATGTTTTCAGTTAAGTATGATCAACCAGAGGGCTCTGTCAGGAATAAAGGGAAAGGAAAGCTGTCAGAATAAGTTTGTGTTATCTTATGTAATAGCTAGACTTAAATAAGATGATGTTATTTATTATCTATCATGTAATAAAATGTTTTAAGGTCGAGTACCTGGGATTTAGAAAACTCTGATATGTAAATTAACTTTGATATTTATGACATTATTATTATTATTTCTCTCAAAGAAATGGTATCGTGAAGCACTGAATTTGGGGGTGTCACAAGTTGGTATCAGAGTTTTAGGGTTAGAAACCATAGGTGGGAGTAGACCTTAGGCTATAACCTTAGAGTAGAGGAAAACATTGAAAGTACAAATAACTCATATAGAGTTTAAAAGGAGGTGAATCGAATAAATTCATCATCAAACAAAAATAAAAGATAACTTATATAAAACTTTTACTTGTTGTGTGTATACATTATATGCTAATTAGGATAATTTATGTGTAGTTGTCAGGAGGAAAAGGATTAGGATACCTTAAGATCGTAAAGAAGGAGCCAATATCAAAGCCAATAGCTGAAGTAGAGGATCACGTTGAAGATAACCTTGATAAGGTGATCATTTTGGAAAATATAGTATCAGACCCAGAAATGTTGGAACTAACAGATAGTGATTCAGACACTAAAGTTGAAGTTGATTAAGCATCAACGGAGGTGCAGAATCTGAGGAACAAGGTTTCTTCTCTGGAAAAGTTGTGGGAAATAGAAAAGTTGTTGAATAGTCAGTTACGAAAAGCTTTACTAGAAACAATGGAAGAACAAGATAAGCTTAAAATTCAAATTGATCAAATGGGAGCCACAAGCAACATATCTTGTGCAGCTCCGAGCAAGAAGGGGAAAAGAAAGATAGAATACCATGACTTAGGAAAATCTGATAAGAAGAAAGGGAAAAGAATATGTTATCTTTGCGGTTATGAAGGACATACGACTTTGTATTGTCCCGACTATAAACCAGGTGCATGTTTTATTTATGGATTGGAAGGTAAGCAAGCGAAAGGTTGTCCAGAATCAGGAAAGAGGTGTAGAAAATAGGTAGAATTAGTATTTGATTATGTATGTTTGGTAATGTACGTGTGTATTATAATAATCCCAACTTTGGTGTAAGTTGTGGTAGCGATTCCCGACTTTTGTGGTCACAAAGGGATATCGGATGTTTAAAGAAGTATGTGTTATGTACTATGAATTATTTGAATGAATATGAATCTATGTTTGATTAATGGAATAAGTTTGAAATATTAAACTTATACGATAAGGTTTAGAATGTAAGTTAATAAAATAAAGATTTTATTTTATTTAACCAGAAAATGCCGCCAAGATGACAAACTCGAAACCAAAGGGCAGAAGAGTCTATCAAAAATGCTGGAGGGCAACAACCAGACCTGATGCAGAATTTCACGAACATAGTATCTCAGGCCATGCGGAATGGAATACCAGCGGTGGGAAATTAGCCAGACAATCGATTTGCGAACTTCAAGGATTTTAAAGTAGTAGGATCGCCCAAATTAGAGGTACCTTGACCCGATAGAAGCCCAAACTTGGGTTAAGGAAATAGAAAAAGCATTTATAGTCGCTAGGGTAGATGAGGGGCAAAAGATAGCTTTTGCCACCTATATAATTAAAGGAGAAGCGAATTTCTGGTGGGAGGCAAATCAAGCTAGGGCAGGAAAAGGAGTGGTAGCATGGACTAGGTTTAAGACGCTATTCTTTGAGAACTATTTCTCGGCTAGCGTATAGGCTAGGATGGAGGTGAAGTTTTTAGAATTAAAGCAGGAGAACTTAACAGTTGCGGAGTATGCCGCAAAGTTCAATGAATTAGCTAGGTTCGCTCCACACCAAGTGGATACGGAGGCTAGAAAGGCAAGGAGGTTTGAGCTAGGCCTAAAACCCTAGCTCTACAATAAGGTGGCGGTGTTGATTGATTAATACGTTTGCGACTCTTAAAAAAAAGGCTATCATATATTTGAAGGGGAAGTGAGGCCATGAGCCTCTACAATAAAGAGAGAAAGAATAAGGGTGAGGGAGCCGGGAAGGTAGAAGTAGGTAGTGGAAGTAGGGGTGAGAAAAGGAAGTGGAGCAATGTTGGTAGTGTCCAATTCAAGCAGGAAGGTGTGAAAAAATAGGCTGTGCAGTGTAAGAATTGTGGGAAGAGTCATTCAAGTGAGTGTCTTAAGGGTAAGTTTGTGTGCTATAAGTGTGGGCAGGAGGGACATATCTCTCCTAACTGCCCCAATCCTAGGATGAGCAATGGGTGTTTTCTGTGTGGATCCACGGAGCATAAGGTGAAGGAATGTCCAAAAAGGAGAATGGATATAGGAAGTATGAATGCGGGAAAATGCAGTGGAACAATGGCAATAACGGGACCAACTTCGACGAAATCAACCGCAAGAGTCTTCAATATGATAGATTCAAAGATACCGTAAAGTGGTTTTAGGGATGGAACTTTGGGTATTATTCGTACGAACTTTATTTTCGTATATATGATTTTTCTTAAATATAGTAAATTAAGTTATAAAGAAATTTTGATGGAGAAATTTGAGTTCTGTTAGAAATCAAATATCCGTAGAATTAGATAGACAAACTTTATGTTGAGTAATTAAAGATCAGTTCGATCAAATCTGATCGAGATCGACTTGAAATGACTGCGTATGCTATTTGCTCTAGTGTCTATAGGTGTTAAAGCGGTGATTCCGAGGACGGAATCCTTATAAGGAAGGGTGGATGTAATAACCCAATATTTTCAATAAGAAATTTTTGCTTATAATTTTTTTTTGAATATATATAAGGATGGAAATATGTGCAAAGTAAAGTATATGTATATATGTGATAGATAAAATTATTTATTAAATGAATAATTGTAAATAACTCTTTTCTAAGGAATTATTGATCATTATAGATTATATTCTTATAATAAATTAATTTGCTAATAAAGATAGTTATTATTTATTTTCTGTGAATATATGATTATTGTATATATGATATGATTATTAGAATTATTATAAAAGATGTAATACCCGAGAATTTCCATGATTTATGAATATGTTAATGGAAATAAATATTTATTCGAATATAAATGGTTTTGAGATAAGTTAACTCAATTATATTAAATAATTGAATAATGGAAGAATATGTGGAGTTTGTGATGGACTCGTGGAAAGCTTTGTGTGTTACGATGATGGGAAATATTAATAATAACATTAATTAACGAAGGAATTACCAAGTGAGCAATTAAGAAATGTTAATTGTTAATGGTTATATCAATTAAATATTTATGGTGATTAATTAATAAATTGTGATTATTAATTGTTATTGTGAGTAAAGCAAATTGCATAACTAGGGTATGTATTATTTATTTAATTCATGTGTGCCAAGTATGTAGCAATGTTCAGTAATTACATTAAGAAGAGTGTGAAATGTGACACTTAATTATAACTATATTATATACCATAGAAATTATATAATAAGATTATATTGAATGTTATGTGCAAATGTGCAATAATTAAATAGATTTTATATATATATGGAATGCAACTATAATATATAGTGTAATGTGGTATTTATGTGACTATACTATAGATAGTAACCATATATTAAGATTTATTGAAACTATATGATATGAATACATCATGATAGGTGTATGTGGCTATATGTATGTGGGTATATATTAAGATAATATACCATGATCGGATTGTAAACTATTATTTTAATAAAGTATCTGAGGTGTGGTAAAATATGCATGTATTATATGTATGTTGCATTTCCATATTACATCTACTACCTTGAAATATTAAATATGTAAATCATATTGTGGCACTAAGTTATAATGTATGGTTGATATATGTATACAATATAACATAAGAATAAGTGTTGTGTACCAGTATATGGTCTAATGTGGCAAGAGTGCTGAGTTAAATTGCTTGTCCCAAAATTAGAGTCCCATTTACTCTTCATTTTCTCCTTCACGTGTAAAACATAAAGGCTAAAAGCCTATTGTCCCTTCCTTCTTCCAAGCTCAAGCTAGCAATCTAGGTGATGATTATGGGGGGAGTGGAGATTATGATGAATTTCAACAACCATTTACCAACTCTCTCTTAACCATCATGTAATCTAACATTCTCATTGGTTTAATTTGGTGTATATATGCATTTTCTGTGTAAAATTTCTTCTATAAGTATGAACTCTCTTTGTCTAAATTCCATTGCTGAGAATTTCTAAGGAGTGGGATTGAAAGCTTAGATAGTGTGAGTGATTGTATACATATTAGTAGAAGGAGTGTGATTTGGCAAGCAAATTGCAAAGGTATAAAAATCTTTCCAGCTTTTCATTTTGGTTTACATTAAAATTTCCATTCTTAAAATTTCAATTTCTTAATTATGTGGAATTAGATGATGATGATGAGGTTGAGTAATGTTTAATTAGTTGTTATATGATCATACAAGCATGTTTAAACTGATATATGGATGTTTGGAATCAAGTTTGTGTATAATTTTTGTGGTTGGGCTAAAGTTCTCTTCGAAGCGGTATCTGTTTTAGCTCGAACGAAGCACGACGCAATTGCATTGATTGATTTACATCGAGAAGTAAGAGAAGTACTTGATCTCATTTCGATTTTTGCTTTCTGTTTAAAATTTAATCAATGTTAGTCAATTATTATAACTTAAGCTAGCATGCAAATATGTGTAATGTGTATATATATAGGTATAGTTAACCTAATGAGAGCATGTTTAGATTAGCATATATGATTAATGAAGGTGTAGAGTTTAAAATGGATTTAGGACTTTAGAAAGGAACTTGAGATGTATGTATGCTATGTTCATATACTGACTTTGCAAGCTTGTTGGTATGATTTAGTAAGGCATGAATAACCCGTTAACTTGTGATTATATGATTCATAGTTCCTTGCTCATGAACACCTTACTTAGGATTTGTATTAAAGAAGTTGTTTAACTTAGTATAGTGAGCTAACATGCATGACTACTACATGCTTTATATTCTGACCTTGTGAGCATGATAACATGTACATATGATTAAAGCCCTAAGATTTGCCTTATATGTGTTAAATTACCTTGTTTGAGTTTAAAATAGTTTCAAAAGCAAACTTGAACATATTTTCAAAACATAGTTGCATCACATAAATATCTAGATTCTAAAGGGTTGAGATGTCGTGTTATGTCTATAATATCCCTATACATGATCCTTATGTGTTGAACATGTAGAACCTACTAGTAAAGTTATTAATGAAAATACGAACTTTGCATACGAATGTTAACATACTACTTTGAAAGTTAGAATCTGACTTCTGTGATCACGTTAGATGATACTCTTAGACTCGCCCATGTAACTTGAACATATATGTATCATACTTGCGTATCATAATTCAAGTAAAGCTTAAAAGCATATTTCCAACCAAAAAGATGTTAATTACACATATATGATATGAATACTCACAAACATACGTAATGTGAGTTATATGACTATCTTGTGTGTCTAGAAGGCAATCATGTTAGACTTTGTGGTTTCATGACCATGAATGGCCTTAACTTGTTGAAATGTTTAACTTGGAATTATATTGTGAAAGAAGGGAATTAGATTAACTTGAGAAGCATGAAAAAAAACCTTTAACATGACAAAATATATTATGTATGAATGTTGTGTGCGAGTGAGTAGAAACCACAAGGCAAGAAATTGAGTCTTGAGCTTGGCAGAGGGATTGGCCGCAGCATTGTTGTCTTGGCCCTAAAACTTAACCATGGCAGCAATTGCTTGATTTGGAATCTGAGTTTCTGCAATCTAATTTTTGACAGTTAACTTGTATGATGTCTTTACTACTAGAGATGGTTTAAAACCCTACTGATGCATGTATATATGTGAGGACTAAGTAATAAGATATTGTTTCTTTAGATAATGAAAGTTCATGGGTGAAAATACCTTAAACTTGAGCATTCTTAAATCGCTTATGAAATAACTAGATAATTGATTTCGTGATAAACATATAAGATGATTTTGTACCATATGTGCATACTTGAATCATGTCGAGCTTGATCAATGAATGTTTTAGCTAATGAGCATTGTGTACTTATGATACGCTATAAATAGGATTCGAGAGTGTTGATTTATTAAACGTGGATAATCTACGCTTAAGGCAAGTTTCCTATACTTACTCCAATTATTATTGAGCAAGTATCTTTACCTTTGCATTTTCTTTATGCAATGGACACGAGTAAGAAAGTTCAGAATTATATTATTATTGTATTAGATTATTTACCCTATTGTTATATATGTTATATTCGATCATTGATTATCAACATGGTACTATATTGTAATTCAGATATATATATTATGTTCGTTAATGTCTAAACATGGTTACTCAAGTGTCCCCACTTGGATAATCATTGTATTTAAACACATGTTTAGACATTAACGAATGGAACGTATTCAAGAAGCTAAGAAAATGACCATTGGGCAAAAAAAAATACATTTTCAGGTGTTAAGTGAGAAAGCAGTCTGATGTGTCAGTGGGCCAGAGTGAAATTCAGAAGATGTGCAGAAAAGTCTCCATCAATGTTCAGAAAGGTCAAACGCATTTAATGCTTCTTCAAAAGGCTTCAAGCGGATAGATTTCAAGATCACATATATACGTAACACAGACGGATGAGAAAGATGAGCAAGTATTAAAAAAAAAAAAGTGAAAGAACACTCAACGCTTCAACTCTACGATCCGAGAAAGATAGAAAGCTTGCTCATTTACTCTCGGTTCTTTCGAACAAGTGCTTAATAAAATTGAGTAGCACCAATCACGATCTCAACAAAGAACCCATCAATCAAGTGAGAAGTTCCAAGTCCGAAGGACTTGAAGAGTTCTAAGTGAATCTGTAAAGAACCAAGTCTCTTTGGACTTGAAGAGTTCAAGAGTGAACTAAGAAGTGCCACAGCTGGCTGGTACAGAAGGAATCTGTGAGATTCAAGAAGTGTAACAAACATCCTTAGTGGATTCCCTACTCAAGGAGTAGAAGAGTGGATTAGGAGCTTTTAAGTGCTCGAACCACTTAAAATAGTTGTGTTCTATAACTCGCTATAAGCGTCATAAGCTATCTTTACTCTCATTAACTCAAGATATCTAAAAGAAGGTTTACTATATACTCATTCCGCTGTGCATTAATCACAATCATTCTAAACCGTTTAAAAGAAAAGTTTTTAAATATCTATTGTGCCTCCGGGAACTAACAAATTATAAACGTTGAATTCCTCGGGAGTCCCAATGACACAACAGTCATCCTTAGTATGTAACAAAGAAGCGTATTGAAGAAGCTAAGGAAAGTACTATAGGTCAGTAGAAAATACCTTTTCAGGTGTTAGGTGAGATAACAGTCTGCTGTGTCAGTGGACCAGTCTGCTAATCAGAAACTGTGCAAAAAGTCTCCATCAAAGCTCAGAAATGTCAAATGCATTTAATGCTTCAACGGATGTCTTCAACGGATATATTTCATAGACATCTTATATACACAGATGAAGAACATTAAGCAAGCACTGAACAAAAAATTGAATAACACTCAACGATCAAACTCTACGATTCGAAAAGAGAAAGATTGCTCAGCTATTCAGTTCTTTCGAATAAGAGCTTAACTGCAACTGAATAGCACCATTCAAGAACTCATCAACTACTATCAAGTGAATTAAGAAGTTCCAAGTCAGAAAGACTTGAAGAGTTCTAAGTGAACTGTGAAGAACCAAGTCTCTTTGGACTTGAAGAGTTCAAAAGTGAATCGAGAAGTGCAAGGCTACTTTGGTCTTGAAGGAATCTGTGAGATTCAAAAGTTGTAAAGATATCCTTAGTGGATTTCCTACTTAAGGAGTAGAAGAGTGGACTAGGAGCTTTGAATGTTCTGAACCACTTAAAATCTCTGTGTCTCCTATAACTGCTATAACTGTTATAACTGTCTCACTCTCATTAACTCACTATATCTTAAAGGGAAAACAAACAAATCTTAATTCCGTTGTGCTTAGATCATTCTCAAAATTAATAAGTGTTTTGAAACAAAAGAATTTAAAATATCTATTCAACCGCCCCTTCTAGATAACTTTTGTGCCTCTGGGAACTAACAATAATGACTTGATAGGAAAACGACAATGAACAATTTTAAAATCGAAATTGTTATTTTATATTATTGTTAGTAAAAAATTATTTTTTTATGAAATATAAAAATTATGAAATATAACATTTTCTTGTAATAGACTGGTATAATATAATAATTCAACTTCAACAATGTCTTTTATTTCAAATTACGTTGTGACATGGTAAAAATATTTTAATATTATTTAATATCGTAGTCATTTTATCTAAAATATAAGATATTTGTTAACTTTTTAACAATTAATATAATCGCAAGATATATTAAAAGTATCTGAAAAGTCTATCAATATTTTGGTAAAAATCTATAAAAATATGTCACTTATTTCATAGTCTTTAAAAGTAATTTTAAAATTATTAAAATCCATAAATTTTACAAAAATTTATTATTTAAAAAAGTATTTATTTAACACATCCTCCTAAAACATTCTTATTTTGCTAAAAAAAGTTTAGAGAACAGTTTAACAAAAATATGTTTTTAAATTTTTTTAAAAATCTTAAAAAAGGTATTTAAAAGTCTTTGCTGAATACTAGCATACTATTTTTCATTCTCTATTCATTCTTTCAAGTACCTTTCAATTTTTGAGGTTTGCTTTTTACGGATTGATTTTTACCCAAGCCGATCATCAGATGAGTGTTTAGATTAATTGATCAAGCGATATATTGATGCATACTTCAACAATCTCCGGCCAGAATTATCCACCGTCCTTCATTCTCTCTTCTATTCTTACCTCCATTCTCCACGGGTATGTGGTATTATCTTCCCTTTCTATCTTCTATTGTGTAATTGGGCTAGATTTATTGTTGAAATAGAAATGATTATGCGTTAATGTTTTAGGGATTTGGTTTAAGTTCTAGATTTTGTTCTTAATTATTGATTAATTTGAAGTTCTTATGCCTAATTGTTTGGAATAGTATGTTATATCGGTTTATACAGAGTCATGCATTGAATGTGTTTGACAAATTGTTAAGGGAAAATGTCGTGAAGCCAAATAGAGTTAGTTTTGCTACTGTTCTTACGACTTGTGCAAGGAGTGGTTCACTTTTTCTGGGAAGGAAATCAGCAATAGAATGGAGGTGAGTCTTTTTTTAATGTTTCTCTATCTGTATATACACACACACATACACAAATCCACATTTGGTCATTCCTTTATTTTGCAACAGTTGAATAGTAGAATATCAAGGGCCTGTAGATTAAGTTTCCACCAAAGACATACATATATATACAACAACTAAATTAGTCATATATCTATCTATAATAAGATTTCCGTTTTTTAATTGATTTCGATCTTGGTGGGTTTCTTCTTAGTTACATGATATGTTTGTGTTAACACCAAGATCTTTCTCCACGTCCCAATCACCAAGACGCGTCCGATATCCTGCACAGTTCAACAAGTCAACACCAAAAGCTTGACGGCCTGACCGTCGGGGGATAGCTCCGGCGTGAGAGTCAGTATCGGCGATCACAAGGTTAATAATGGAGGGAAAATAATGTATAATGCCTGAGAGAGAATAATAATATGAATGTGTATGTTACTTACCCTCTTATGTGATCTCTTATGTGATCTTAGCCCCATACATACTCAAGTCGGTTCATCGTGCACTCATCATTTTTCGACACCTTTTCCCCACTTAGGTCATTTCAAATGAAAGTACGCAAATTTACTTCCACACCTGCTACCACTTGTTTGCCACCATGGTTATCTCGAGTCTCATCCTCATTAATGCCGTGCGAGAAAAGGTGGCGCATACGATAGTCAACTATCACTTGGCATAATGATTACTGGAAGTCGAAGTTGGATTAAGTGACAATTTGTATAATGGGCCGATCAATGACTAAGCCCAAATAACGGAAATGACCCAAACGACCGTATCCAACCGAAAAGACCCAATAAAATGATCAAATAACTGGGCCCAAATCATTCGGACCAACTAGGACAAGAGTAACATGATCCAAGGGAGGAGCCCATTAAGTCTGGCCCAATAAGGAAAAGGATTATGGCCCAACATTGCCTCCTAGTCTTTTATTAAACAAGGTGTTTAATGAAAGACTATAAACAGTATAGGCCCATGATATAACGAATTATGATAAATCACAAGAGATCTAAAGTGAAACTCACCAAAACCCATCAAAATCGGTCCAAATTGATATCAGGAATAGAAATGGGAAGCCCAATAGACGCAAGCTCACTCAGGTGAAGATATTTAGACCCAAAAACGGACGAAACCTCTTCCCATTCATCATCATTGCAGTGAATTAAATGTGCCGCCCTCGATTCACAGTATAATTGCCGATTATAAAAGGTAAACTTTACCGGTCAGCGGTTTTACCTGCTTTGATTTGAAATTTGAACCTTTGAGCTTTCTTTCTCCTCTGCAGAACTTCTTCTCTCGATTCACGAAATCTCAACAATGGTGACTGTGAATTTTACCATAACTCTCCCAACCCAAACCCCAACCAAGAGGGTTCAAGTTCCAACCCCAATCTTCAACAACCGGGGAAATCCACCTCGACCCCTCTCAGATCCGCTTCGACTTTTTCAAGGATCGGGAACGGTTTTCCCATGCCAACATCCCTTCCTCCGTCATGGAATCTGAAATATATATCCTCAGGACTCGTTATCAGATTCCTGACATGTATGCCATAAGGGCTCCTGCTCCTCAAGAGCGTATGTACCAAATGACTGAGACGGTTGGGTCGCCATCCGGTCACATTACGGAAAAGGGGTTCGCTACCTCTCCATGCTTTTATCGTTACCCTCCCAGGGTTCATAGGAGTGGGCTTTGCTTCGATTAGTGCCCAACTCCTACATCCATATCCCCGCATTCATTGCCTTTTGTCAAGAATTAGGATTTCTCCTCCGTTGACATCTTCTTCACCCTCTTCTCTCACGGAAAGTCTCGAGAACGAGGCTTCAAAATGTTGAAAAGCGGTCTCCAGGCCAACACCAGATTAGAGAGGAGACTTGATGGATACCCCTTCTAGCAACAAGGTTGCACGAGAAGTGGTTTTTCGTCACGGGACCCGAGATCTCTTCTCTTCCAGATTGGACTACCTCTGATCGGGTCTCTGCTGACTTTGGAGACATCTCCGAAGAGCGTGTGAGGGAGATGACAGACTTTTTGAAGAAGATTCCTCCAAAAGAATGGAGTTTTACACTTCTGACCAAACAAGCCTGGCTATATGAACACAAATGTAAGTTTCGAATAACTTTGTAACATAATTTCTGAGATATATAAGTGATACGGGTTCTGATACATGATTTTTTGCAGTGTCTCTGATCAAACCGACTTCTTTGGAAGTGAGAGACCTGGAAGATTTTTTGGCAAGGAAGAATACGAATGCGAGTGAAGAGCATCCCAATTTGAAGAATCTTCCGGGTTGATCCCCTACCATCGATCCACCAACTACTTCCCTTCAAAATGATGAACCTCGAATGAAGCGAACCCAACATACCCGAAGAAAACCTCAGACCTCGCCGAAAAAAAAGATCCGCCAAAAGATCCAAATCCATCCAACCAGAAACAAACCCCGAAAGTGATCCGAAAACACTTCCCGAAGCAACCCCACAAAACGACCCTCTCAACCAGACCCCAATCCTACATCTTACGAACCTACCCGGTGAGGAGGAGCGCTTTCGATATTCCTTTGCACAATCGGGCTAAGGTCCTTCGATGTAAAGAAAATAAGGACTAAGATAACCCCCCGACTGCAGAAGAGCTCAAGTTCTCACATCCTCATTTGTCGTTCCTCCGATTACGTCACGAAATTCAAGTGCTCGACGATGAACCGACCGGATCGTGTCCCCACTCCATCCCGAAAAAGAAAATATCCATCGACAGCCACCTGGTACATCTTACGCACCTTCACCGACTCGAACCCACTCTCGCTTCGGTCTCTCCTCTCCTGAAACCATTCATATGGACTCCTCGCCGATTCATAATCAACCCCACCTTCTCCTGCGAAGAGAACCAACTACCGAATTCCAAAGTAGGACGCCATGGCCTCTCCAACGATGTGACCCCCGATTCAATGCCCATTTTCCCTTTCAATCTGTTCAACACCTTTCGTTCATAAACCGATGATCATCGGTTCGGAACGATTCGAATAGGGATTTACTCAAATAAGCGTGAGCTTCCAAGCGAAGGTAAACGATTCTCCCTTTATTTTCGATTTTATCTTCATACTTATCAACTAAAAACCGATTAAATAATATTGGAAAAGCGATAAGCAAATGTCGTGTGTTAAGGCGTCTGCGTCGAGGTCCCTCAATAGAATCGAGGAAGAGGTCCCGAGGAAGGAGAATGCCCTTCCAAGTCTGCGCCAGCTAAGGAAAAGACTTCAGCGTGAATCATTCTTCATACAAATGAAGGGCTTCAAAAGAGTTAGCTTCGAAGCCGAGGAGATGTGAAGGCCTCAATGAAGAGCTAAAGTCAATCAAAGTACAAAGACGAGGAGATCGTCAAAATGAACATTGACTTGGTTCGGAGGAGAGCGAGATAAGGATGGAGAAGATCGAGGAATTAAAGGCGATGCTAAAATCTCGACCAAGACCATCCACAAACTAGAGGCGGCAGAGACTCATCATCCGAATAAATGGTGAAGCTCAAGAAGAAATCCGAGAACTCAAGGCTCTTGGGACCTTGGGCCTCCTTTAACAAATGACCTTCGTAAACAAATATGTGAAGATCTAGGAACTTCGGGACGAAATCAATGGGGAGATAATGAAGATATATTTCGAGAGTTACGAGCTCTGCTAGGAGTCGTGGCAAGGAGAAGTTGATTGCGATGACTTGAATCCATCCTTACTCGATTCTTGAGATAACGAAGATGGGCGCTGAAGTCGATGTTCTTGTTTTTGTTATTTTCTTTCTTTAATTTATAGGACTTGTAAAAATTATATAATATTGTGATTAGATTGAATATCAATGAAAAATGGCTTCATTCCTTATGACTTGATTGTATTTATTTTCCGCTGATACTCAATATTAATTTAAGTGGAAAGATGCACAAACTCTTTTCATGGGTGAACCCGAATCATAAGTAACAACTAAACATGTCATATAATGAGATAAGATGAAATTAAAGAATGAGGCATTCCAACTCAACACTTAGAGAAAATTGAGGCGATAAAGTAAAGGGATACTTATTAGTTACGAGAAGTGTGAGAAAGATTCGCTTCATTAGGAATTTGTTTACCTCGAAAGGCCTAACAAAATCAAAAGATGACATTTGCCTACCACGAAGGGCCCGACAAAGTCTAAGTGACAACACTCGCTTTACCACGAAGGGGCGACAAAGTCTCGAAGGATGACATTTGCCTACCACGAAGGGCCGACAAAGTCTCGAGTGTCGACAATTGATTTACCACCACGAGGGTCTAACAACGTCTTAAGGATGGCGTTTTTTTACCACGAAGGGCCCGACAATCCCATAAGGTCCGCTTTGCCATTTAGGCTACCATCGAATGGCCAATGAGTCCACCGAACCTCCTAACACCGATGACGTTTACTACCACGAAGAGCCCGACAAACTCATAAGGATCACTCGCCGAAAGAAGGGTCGCCATCGAATGGCCAATGAGTCCACCCGAACCTCCTAACACCAATGACGTTTCATTTACCACGAAGGGCCCGACAAACTCATAAGGACCATCTGCAGAAAAAGGCTACCATCGAATGGTCGTGAGTCCACCGAACCTCCTAACACCAATGACATTTGTTGTGCAATCGATTTATGGATGAGCTACCAAGTCCCTCGTGAATGTTTTAAACTTGATCCCATGGTGGCGTCATTAACTCGATCCCTGAGCAATGGACCCGAGACGACTACCCCCCAGATGTGAAAGAGGTATAGGAGATAAAATCGAATATAGCTTTTTGGTGGCTGATGTGGGATCGAACCATTTAGCTGACACAAAGATCCACATGAACCCTCCGAATAGCATCTGCAGCTTCGGGCGGCACCTAAAATTCCTCAATAGTGGGAGATGGGTCCAAAGTGGAATACCCGCCTGCAAACAACGCCCACGAATTCTGATTCTGCCGAAGCACTGCAACGGTTTTGTCGTACTCTTCAGATTCTCCATAACTATCATCATCTTATTTCTTCATCCCTAAGGACACGGCTACATAGTAAACCGGGGTTGCCACCCCAACTTCGCACTAAAATCGCTGCTCCCACCGCCAACGAACTAGCCGGAGATCTAAATAAAATAGCTTCGGCAGAGAGCGGGCTTCACCAACAAAGGCAAGAATAAAGGCAGTCGTTTATTCCTGGAAAGCGTATTCACGGCCCGAAGTCCATCGAACGCGTCTTAGCATTCTTGACCCTTTCCACGCACCAAAGATTGTGCAAACATCTTTTCGCCGATTTGGTAGAGACCTTCTCAAAATCTCTTCCGAGTAGTCTTGTTTTTCCATTCGAACCTCTGACTTTAGATGGGCATCTCAGAAGACGAGTATCCGCAGGCGGTGTGCCCTCGGTGGATTCTCGAGTCGCGGCTTCGGGTCTGCCGACCATAATCCCGAAGACCGATAGGCGGAATACCCTTCTTCGCCAATCGGGAAAATGGTATTGGGTCTTCATCTACTCGCTTGACCATAATCCAGAAGACCGATAGAGCGGAATACCCTTCTTGACCAATCGGGAAAATGGGCATTGGGTCTTCATCTACTCTGCTTCGACCATAAGCCCGAAGACCGATAGGTATGGAATACCCTTCTTCGACCAATCAGGAAAATGGCATTGGGTCTTCATCTACTCTGTTCGACCATAATCCGAAGACCGAATAGGGTGGAATACCCCTTCTTGACCAATCGGGAAAATGGGTCATTGGGTCTTCATCTACTCTGTTTCGACCATAATCCGAAGACCAATAAGGCGGAATACCTTCTTCTTGACCAATCGGGGAAAATGGTCATTGGGTCTTCATCTACTCGCTTCGACCATAAGCTAAGAAGACCGATAAGGCGGAATACCCTTCTTGACCGATCGGGAAAATGGTCATTGGGTGCGCTCCGATCCCGAGGACGGCCTTGAGACATGTCTTTAAAGTGTAGACTTTCTAACTAACGATCGGTCATTAATCGACCACTTCGATATAGGATTCTAAGCAATATGCCTTCTACCTTTTTCAGACCATGGCGGGTCTTCTCTCGGTGACAAAAATCAATCTTCTCCTAGCATCACCTTGGGTTTTGACGAGAACCCTAGAAACCGCTTATAAGCGGTACCGCATGAGCATTCTTTGAAGGACCCAATCGATCCTTGACATATACTCATTGTGTGTGAGCGAAGTCATAGTCATCACTATCCTTTAGAAGTAAGCTGTTCTACTCTTCTTCACCGTGGATTCCGGCGTAGAGCGGCTACAATGATTTGTGATTGAAAAATACTCGGGACACTAGAACTCAAACCCTCCTCTACAGCGCTTGATGTTAACGCCAAGATCTTTCTCCACGTCCCGATCACCAAGACGCGTCCGATATCCCGCATGCATTCAACAAGTCGACACGAAAAGCAGCGGCCGACTGGCCGTCGGAGGATAGCTCCGGCGTGAGAGTCAGTATCGGCGATTACAAGGTTAATAATGGAGGGAAAATAATGTATAATGCCTGAGAGAGAATAATAATATGAATGTGTATGTTACTTACCCTCTTATGTGATCTTAGCCCCATACATACTCCAGTCCCGGTTTACCGTGCCACTCATCATTTCCTGACACCTTTTCCCCACTTGGGTCATTTATTTCAAGAAAATATAAACTTACTTCCACACTGCTACCACTTTGTTTGCCACCACGGTTAGTTATAAAGTCTCATCCTCATTAATGTCATGCAAAAAGGTGGCGTAGTACGCGATGAGTCGACTATCACTTGGCATAATGATTACGGTCAAAGTTGGATTAAGTGACAATTTGTATAATGGGTCGATTCAATGACTAAGCCCAAATAACGGAAATGACCCAAACGACAGCAGTATCAACCGAAAGGACCCAATAAAATGATTAAATAACTGGGCCCAAATCATTCGGACCAACTAGGACAAGAGTAACATGATCCAAGGGAGGAGCCCATTAAGTCTGGCCCAATAAGGAAAAGGATTATGGTCCAACAGTTTGGTTAATTTGAATTATAAGGGAGCCTACAAACTAATATAACAATCTTTTATTGTATTTTCTTAGCCAATGGTCAAGATGGAAATAGGTGGATCTTTCTAACTTAAATTTTTTGGGAATAGTTCATCTTGGATTACCAGAAATTATTTTAGTGCTATTCTTCTTAGTTTATTATAAATTATATTAAAGTATCATTTAGATATTATGATATTAGATCGATAATTATTTTTGTGTCATCATAACATATTAATAATTTAAGCCGTCTCATTTATATGGTTTTGATTCAGGGTAAGGATTTTTGAAGCCATTTATAAGAAGGACCTTGCTAACAAATGTTTAAGGTATGTATCTCTCTTCAATTTTTTTTCTCTAATATTAATTGAACTCATTACTTAATTTGAAATTGTAGGATTTGAGTTAACTTTGGTACATAAATTGTGTACTTGCATTCTTTTTTTGACATTAATGTCTGACAAATTATTAAATCCATTATTCAAACTAGTCCTGTATATGTGTGTATATTTAACAATCATTATAATACCAGGATAACATAATTGAAGAATCTTGGCTTGGATTACGCTGTGATCAATGTTGGAAAAAAGGGTAATTCTTATTTTAGTCGAAGGTCTGGTGCTTTTGTAGATAGGTTCTTTGTGGGAGGGAGTTTTCATACTACAAAAGAAGCTTAGAGAATTGTTGATGATGTTTTTTCGCTATTTGTTAGTGAAGAGGTTGATAAAGTTGAGCCTTTTATACTAAATTTGTGTCCTTGATTAAATCTGATCCGGTGATTCATACATTGCTTCCATTGTCTGCAAAGGGAGAGGTTTATGATGTGAATGAGAATTGTGTAGATGCAAGTGAAGATGAGTTCTTTAGGTTGATTACTAAGGAAGGGAAATTAACTGTAGAGAGGGATAAGGCGAGAGTTACCTGATGCCTAATATGCAATTTGAGCAAGATCCAGTTCAGATTCTTGATGCATTGATGCCTCTCTATTTGAATAATCAGATTTTGAGGGCATTGCAAGTCATTGGCGAGCGAGCTTGCAACAAGGATGAACGCAATGAGTAATGCAACGGATAATGCAAAAGAGTTGAAGAAGACGCTTTCAAATGCTTATAATAGGGAACAGCATGCTAAGATTACGGATGGGATATTGGAGATTGTTGCTGGAGCTGAGGCAATCCTTTAGTTTTTTCTTCATTTTGTTCCCTATTTTTGTTTCTGTTGGTAACTCTTTTCAGACTATCCAAAACACCTATTGAGAGGAAAAAAGAACTGCTGTTGTATGGGTTATTTTTTGTTACTTAAAATGTATTTATTGTGAATTATGAACCTGTTCGCTTTTCTAAGAAAAGGTGAAACGTGTGATGATTAAATTAATGAAATTCTTTTAACAAGTAGGGGCTTGCTTCTACTATACCAATTACTCAGATATTTGTTGTACTAATTGCATATTTACATTACTATTTCATTTTTTGTTTCACACATTATGTGTTTTGCTTTATTGGGTTAGTATTTGTTTTTGGATGCAATGTTATTTGATCAATAATTATTTTCATTGTTTGAATGTCTTTTAACTTTTATTGTAGGATTTTTGAGGTTTATGTATGCCTATGGAAATTTAGCATGTAATTTATTTTTAATTAACATTCTGAATTAAAAATTGAAAGGTGAGAGACAATTTTTTTGCAATTCTAGAAAATTATACAATCCGTTATCCAAATTAGCCTGGATAACTTGAATGCACGACCTATAATTTAGTTATATTATCAACATTGAAAAGAGATGTATGATTTTTTTATGAGAACTCCACTGGAATCCTCTGATAATTTTGAAGATATATTAGATGAATTGTTTAAAGAATAAAATTGTATTTTTTTTATTTGAAGTGGATGTGTTGAAGAACAAGAATGAAAAAAATATAAAGCAATGTAACTGGAAAAATAAAATTTGTATTAAATACGTATAAAGTTGGAACTCACCCTACTTTACCCTATTCTCTTGTAAGAGAACACCATGTGAAAATATCAAAATTACATATGAAAATAATATTCTCTTAAAATATTTTACTTTTCTTTCTTATAGAATTTTCTTTTTCTCTCTCCCAAACGTTGACAACATTCATCTAAAAAAGTTACTTTTCCTTATATAGTTTTTTTTAGTTATATTAGATTAAAATTTAATATTCTTGCCTTTGCCAAGAATGAATCCCAAAATACATTATCTTTATATTATTTTTCACTTTATTTTTCCAAAAAATATCTTTTTATCTCTAAAAACCCACTATCTAAAATTATTAACTTTAAATGTATAAGGTACGTTTCAAGTATATATATATATATATATATATATATATATATATATATATATATATATATATTCAATTCAATATTTATTTTTAATTGTGATGGGTAGTACATTTTGTTAATGTGTAATATTAAATAACCTGGGTCAAATTTTGAATCCGGAATAAATTTCGGGCCAAATCTCAAGTCCGAATCAAATTAAATCCATTCAAGTAAAGTCTTCCAAAAGGTCATGATTTGAAAGTACTATTGTGCCTTCAAGTTTACCCACTTAAAGTTCTGACGTGAATATCACACACACGGTCTACATATTTTTGTCTCTGGCCATTTTTAAGATTGACCTAATAATATTTTCTTGGATCATTTTAACTCACCACAAACTCACTCAAAAGGTTATGACTTGAATATAATTTAATTTTTTATACACATTTTTATTTTTTTTTATTTCGATGGGGGAACTAGAGCGTTACATTAGTATCTAATATGTAAATTTCTAAAATGACAAGTTTTTAGTTCGAGATTGATCACAATTCACAATGTAAGGCGTTTTATACTTTATAGTTATCGATTCAACTTCAATAACTGTAATCATTTTAGTGAAGTTAGCATTTAATTGCTTATATGTGTAGGATGGTTGAATCCTAATGAGTCATTATTTGTTTTTTATTAGGAAACTTATTTTGTATACTCAATTTTACATATAAAGTAAGTACAATTTATTAAGTTAAATAACCAACATGAACATATATTTTTATTAGAGTGTAACAATCAGGGAGTAAATTCTCGCGTCATAAAATGTTTATGGACACAAATATAATATTAATATTAACAAATTATTACAAATATTGATAGTAAAGTCTCAACCAATTTATAATGATTAGATTGATATCAATTTATCGGGAGTTGTAAATATGAAATTAACTTTAATTAATTGATCAACACAGTATTGAGAAGAGGTGATCTTTCCCCTAGTGTCAGCCCAACTTATTATGTTCATGTTTATGATATGGAACTCCATTAATTTACACATACATAAGAAAAAAATTACCAAAATAATCGACTAGGTTCATGTAAAATCCAAGCAAGTAGACATAACCTTATCTCATAAATGGAAGTGGCCAAAATAAACTTAATTAATTAACTAATAAAATCTTGACATACAAATAAGACTTTATATGCATCAATTATTCTTTATAGTTTATTTTTTTGAATCTATATTTTATAAAATTTTACTAATTTTTTAAAATATGAAGAATTTTCAATTTTTTCTTGAAAATAATATTTATTTATAAAAATTATTAATTTCTTTTTGAAAAAATTGAATCTGTTTTTTCTATTTATCTTTTACGCTTTTTTTATTTTAATTTCTATTTTTAGTTTTAAAAAAATTCTAATATTAAGTGTGAGACCCCAAATTTTATGAATAAAGATTTAAATTTCTCAAAATATTTTTTTGAATATTATGGAATGAATTTGATATAATGTTATAGTTGTGGGTAATATTTATAAATTTTGCAAAAAACGCATGAGTTGTTGTATAATATTCGATTGGTCGGGGAATATTCTTTTTGTCGAGGAATATCCAAATCGATCAAGACAATCATTAGTGGACTCATAACGGAATTATTGTCGGATTGAGAAAATGACAACAATATTTTATGAAAATAACGACAGAAGTTTTACCGTTAACTATTGAAACACCCGATGTTAAAAGTACAGTATTACGCGTGGTTGCATAATAGCACACGGTTTTGATTATTGATGCTTACGTGAGAAGTCACTCAGTTTTGTTCAATTATTGTTATAGTAATTGTTGCATAGTATCTCACGTTATTTGATTCAATTATTGTCGATATTTTATATATTATTAAATTAATAATTGAGATAACAAAGTTATTAATATTATTATTTGCAATATTAACGATGTATAGAAGTTCTGCCAATGAGAGGTTTGGTCACCTAATTGCGCGCCAATAGGGAGAAATTCTTATTGGAAAGCCCCCTCTTTCCTGGGAACGACCTGGTCGATTAATATTGTGAATTATAATAAAGGTGATAAGTTTTGTTTTATTATTATTATAAATATAATAAAACATAATTTTTTTTTATATAAAACAGTATGCTTTTATAAAGTTATTCGTTTTATTAGACTATAAATAGAATATATAATATTTTATTATGCATAGTATTTGCATAATGTCTGCATAGTGTTTGCATAGTAAAATCTTTTTATATAAAACAGAATACTTTTATAAAGTTATTCGTTTTATTAGACTATAAATAGAATATATAATATTCTATTATGATAGTGTTTGCATAGTGCACAAGATAGTAAAATCTTTTTTATATAAAGCAGAATACTTTTATAAAGTTATTCGTTTTATTATATTATAAATAGAATATATTATATTTTATTTAAAAGATTTTGTTTTATTAGAATATTTTATTAATAATGCATAGTAATTTAATATGGACCGTCTAGTTTAAAAAGTAAATCAACTGGATCGTTCATGAATTAGTTTCTTATTAGGTCCATTCTCCTATAAATAGAAAGCTCATTCCTTCATTATTTCTTACTTTAATTATTTGAAACTCTAGAGAGACTATATATAGAAAGAAGAAAAGTATTCTCGCTACTTCACTACTCCTATATAGGTTTCTTTTAAGGTAAGGGATATTATTTGTTGTACTCGTAAGGGATATTATTTCTTTCATATTCATAAAGAGAATTTGTAAGACCCCAGTTTTATAAATAAAGATGAATTTTCTATAAATATTATTTTTGAATATTATGGAATAATTTGATATAATGTTATAGTTGTGGGTAATATTTATAAATTTTGCAAAGTATCAAGTGGTTATATTATATTCGATTGGTGGGGAATATTCGGTTTAGCGAGGAATATTATAATACCAACTACTCAATCATTGGTGGACCCCACAAATGTAATTATTGTCGGATTGAGAAAAAGACAAAAATATTTTATTGAAATAACGGCGGAAGTTTTCTGGTTAATCTTGTTGAACTACTCGGTAGTAAAAGTACGATGAATACGTGTGGTTGCGTAGTAGCACTTGCGGTATTGATTATTGATGCTTATGTGAGAAGTCACTTAGTTTGATTCCATTATTGTCGATTAATAATATGAATTATTATAGCGATAATGACGTTTTGTTTTATTCAGTATTATTAACGTAATAAAAGCGAAACATCTTTTTATATAAAATGAATACTTTATTAAAGTTATTTTATAAATAAAATATATTATATTTTATTATGCATAGTGTTTTTTGCGTAGTGTTTTGCATAGTGTTTGCATAGTAAAATGTTTTATATAAATAGAATATATTATATTTTATTTAAAAGATTTTTCTTTAAACATGGACCGTCCGATTAAAGTAAATCAATCTGGATAGTTCATGGATTAATTCTTATGCATTCCATTTTCCTATAAATAGAAGCTCATTCCTTCATTATTTTCTTACTTAATTCATTGAAACTCTAGAGAAAATTATAGAGAGAAGTTTATAGAGAGAAAGTTATAGAAAGAAGAAGAGTATTCTCGCTACTTCATTACTTCTATATTAGGTTCTTTTACGGTGAGGGTGTTATTCTTTCTTCTTGAAGAGAACTTACATTATTCCATTCACTATTATTATGTTGGAATAACTCGTAAAAGTGGCATACCCTATACATAACTTTGTATCACGCCAGATACCCTATACTTGGTGAAATCCTTATGTTATTCCATTGCTTATTTATTACATTGGAATAACTTTGATATCTGTGATTTTACCTATACTTGGTGACATTCTTTTATTATTACATTGGAACATCCACATCATGTGTTTTTACAGGACTGGTTAAAATTTTTTTATTATTACATTGGAACATCTCGTCATGTGTTTTACACAGGACTGGTTAAAATCTTTATCATTCTCATTGGAATATCCTATCTCATGTGTTTTACACCGGATCCGGGTTCCATCTTTATTATTTACGTTGGAACATCCCGTCGGTGTGAATTTCACGACACGGTTCCGTTATTATTATTCATTGGAATAACTCATATCATCAAAGTACCGCATGCGTGGTGATTTCTTTTGTTATTCCATTCTTTATTATACCCGGTTGGTTAAAACTTTGACTTCTATACTCCATGAAATTAGTAGAATATCCTTGATATTTGCGTTTCATCCAAGATCTTTCACGGAAATATTCTTCCGATCATTCTTGAATTTTACTCTACAAAGCGATATCATGTTGACAATTTGGGACGTTAATAATTCACGGATAAAATAATTCTTGAACTTGTTTTATTGAATTCTTATATCATTGTCATCATCCTCATGTTTATATTTTTTTTAAAGTCATACATGGCACATAGAAGCATGGATGGACTTGGTATGATTATGACCGAGGATTATTCGGCGTAATCATGGCCAAGTAATGTTACAAATGATGTGATTAAAAATCCTCGATTGGTAGTAGTGCATTGATGGGACGATTGTTGGCATGATCATGACCATTAATGAATACACAACTATTCTTCGCCCCGTGAAAAGTGTGAATAATTGTGATCGTGATACTTAAGAATATCCTTGGTAGTAGTGCGTGGGTGATTCGATGATGTGGATTATTTATTAAAATTTGAGTCTCAAATTTATAATGATGATGAAAAACCTTTTAAAATCATAAAAGATAGTAGATTTTATTTTCTACTTGACTCTTTTAATGGATTGCATATTCATTGCAGTTAAGCGGGTTGTCTATTGTATTTTATCGGTTTAACATTGTTGAAGACTATTGATAATTTATTTTGCATTATCTTAGTCATAATATTTCTTCTTGGGCTAGTTGAGCTCACCCTTTCTTTCCTTTATTCTCTTGAGAAATGAGAATATAAATGGGACGAAGCGTGGGAAGCGAGTGATGGTCACGAAGATAGCATTAGTAGTCCTCACTATTACGTGAAATAGTGTGATAATAATTGTAATGAGGACTTTTTGTTTGAGTTTGTATAATATCTAGTAGACGATATTTGTATTTAAACTCACGATTTATGTCGTATTGTACCACAATGATTATGTTAATAAGTTGTATTTAAATTTAAATTACATATCATGTAAGTGGCGACCCAAGATGGGTGATGTATACCTAATTTTGGGGGCGTCACGGTTAATATATCAAAGCTAAGGATATGATCCTGGCTAAGATGTGAGAAAAGTACTAGGGGAGAGACGGGAATACCTTCGCTAGTATGACCTACCTAAGTTTTTTGTGCTATTTTATTGGCTGCGGTCGAATATAAAGGTAATTGTTAAATGTCAATTAATCTTTTGTTTTGTGGCGATGTCTGAAAATGACATCCGAGAATGTTGAGAATAGCAATGGAGCTGAGCGATCGTTGATTCACCACATATCAATAATCGAGGATAATGTGCATCGAAGGCGACAATCCTCATGCAAACAACAACACCGACCAAATGATGAATGATCAAATGTTCGGAGGCTTTATGCAATTTATGCAACAAATGATGAGAGCGACTCCTCGGCCCAAAACGTAGGTGGAAACACGGAAAACTCTCGGCGGTCACCATTAAACAATTCAAGGAGCTGGGACCACCGGAGTTTAAGGAGAGCCAAAACCGCCTGGCGGAAGCATGGATAAATGATTACCAAGATATTTGATGTCTTGGGATGCTCCGAGAGCAAAAGGTTCCTTTCACGCCTTTATGTTCTTGGCGGAGAGGCAGACATTGGTGGGAATCGTGAAAGCGTACTCAACTTCAACAGATGAAGATATCTTGGGAGAAGTTCGGGAGGCATTCAACGACAAATACTTTCACGAAAGTATTCGCCACATGAAGGAGGTGGAGTTTATCAAGTTGGAACAAAACAATATGGCCAGTGTCGCAATACGAGGCAAAATTTGCGGAGTTATCACGGTTAAGGTCCCCCTTGGTGGATAAATGAAGAGAATGGCGCGAATGTTTTTAAGAGGTTTGAAGTCGGAGATACGTCGACATCTTATTTCTCATAAAGCGTGTTTGTATTCGGATGTTGTAAATAGGGCTCGATTAGTGGAGTAGCGATAACGAGTCAGCCGCAACTAAAAAGAAGCGGTAAACAAAGTTATAATACCGGTGAGAGTAGTCATCGAGCGGTGACAACAAGCGTGGAGGGAATCAACAAAGCGAGATATGGTAACCACCGGTGGTAATCGAATAAAACAATAAGAATGGACATTTCAAGAAAGCGGAGATTCAACAATAATGGAAAGAGCGTCGACACCAAAGACCGTTGTTAAGGAAGGAGAAAGACCACTATCATATGCTTCAAATGCGGAGAAGAGGACACATCGATCGAAGCGTGCCATGCCGTCCAAAGCATGTTATAATTGTGGAAGAGAAGGTCACTTAGCTCGATTTTGTGCGTTTCAGAAGACAAATTCAACTAGGATGGAGGCACCAAAGGTCAGTCCCGGAAAAGTCAAAACCAAAGTAGTCTGAGGAGGCGTTTGTTGTGACCTCCCGGAGAAGCAAGGAACCCGAATGAGGTCATCACGGGTAAGCTTATCATAAACTCTAATGAAGTCTACACTTTATTTGATCTGGGGTTCTACCCATTCTTTTATTTCTCCTACTTGCGCTCATCGATTAAATTTGACTCCGGAGAAATTAGACTTTGACTTATCTGTGGAAACTCCGTTGGGAGAAACCTTCATTACATCCACTGTTTATAAGTCTTGTTTGGTTCAAATCGGTACCCTCACATTACCTGGGTCGATCTTATTTCATTAAAAATACTTGCATTTGGCGTGATTCTAGGGATTGATTGGTTAACTACTTATCATGCAAAAATTGATTGTTTTCGTAAGGTTGTTAGCTTTCATATTCCTAATCAACCTATTATGCTAATTCAAACGACCAAACCATTAAAATCAATCACGGTCATCTCAAGCCATAAAGCTATTCGTTTATTGAAAAATGGATGTCAAGCTTTCTTAGCTCATATCACTGATTTAAACAAAAATAAATCGGTTTTGAGCGATATTTCTATTGTTAATAAATTTCTGACGTATTCGAAGAACTTCCGGCCTACCCCAGGCGTGAAATTGAATTTTGTATCGACCTTGAACACGGTATAAAACCTATTTCCAAAGCCCCATATCGAATGGCTCTATTGAACTTGAGGAGTTAAAGACCCAACTGCAGGAATTGTTAGACATTGGCTTTATTCGACCTAGTACTTCTCCTTGGGGTGCTCTGTTTCATTCGTGAAGAAGAAAGATGGGAGTATGCGACTTTGTATTGATTATCGGGAGTTGAATCATGTCACCATCAAAAATAGGTATCCATTGCCACGTATTGATGACTGTTTGACCCGATTGCAAGGAGCCAAATTCTTTTCAAAGATTGATCTTCGTTAGGATATCACCAATTGAAGATTAGAGAGCCGTGACATTCCAAAGACGGCTTTCGGAACTCGATGCGGGCATTATGAATTCCTAGTCATGTCCTTTGGATTGACTAATGCTCCCCGCCGCCTTCATGGATATGATGAACCGAGTATTGAGGAATATTTAGATCACTTTGTGGTCGTCTTTATTGATGACATCCTTATTTATTCCAAAAGCCGTGAAGATCATGAGCAACACTTGAGGTCGACACTCCAAAAGCTTCGTGAATATAAGCTTTATGCCAAGTTGAAGAAATGCGAGTTACGGCTTCAGAAGAAGTAGCATTCCTTGGGCACGTGGTATCAAGTCATGGAATATCTGTTGACCCGCAAAGATTGAAGCTATTCAAAGTCGGGAACAACCTAAATCGATGAATAGAAAGCACGTAGCTTTCTCGGTTTATTTGGTTATTATCGGAGATTCGTGGAAGGATTTTCTCGAATCGCTACTCCATTGATTTCGGTGACTCGAAAAGATACAAAGTTCGGTTGGAAGCGAAGAATGTGAGAAGAGTTTTCAAGAACTTCGAAGAGACTTATTTCAAAGACTATTACGGCAATACCATTTGGCTCGGAGGATTTGTCATCTCTGGTGATGCTCGAGCAAAGGGTTGGGATGTGTTCTTATGCAACATGGAAAAGTTATAGCCTATGCCTCGCGACAACTCAAAGAATATGAGAGGAATTATCCTACTCATGATCCGGAGTCAAGTATTTATTATCTTTGCACTTAAAATTTGGAGGCATTACTTGTATGGGGAGAAAGTGGAGATCTTTACGGATCATAAAAGCCTCAAATATTTCTTCACTCAAAAGGAACTCAACATGCGACAACGACGTTGGCTTGAAATCATTGAAAGATTATGATCATACCATCCAATACCATCCTGGAAAAGCGAACGTGGTAGGTGATGCATTGAGTAGAAGATCGTATGCAAATCTGAGTGCGTTATTGTCAACACAAAGGCCCATTTTGTGTGACTTGCAAAGGATGGAGATAGAGTTAAAGACTCGAGGGACGCATGTGATGATAGCAAATATCTGAGTAGAACCGACTTTAATCGATAAAGTTAAATTTGCTCAAGCTACTGAGACCGGAGGCGATGCGTATGAAAAAGAAAGTGCAAGAGGTCTTATCTTAGGAAGCAAGAATCGATGAAGAAGGAATACTTGAGTCAACTCCGGACTTTGTGTTCTAACGATTACGATTTAAAGTATAATATCATGATGGAGGCGCATAACACACCATTTGCAATCCATCACGGGAGTACCAAAATGTATCGTGATATTCGTCATACATTTTGGTGGAGCAATATGAAGAGGAGATAATATTTGTTTATCTCAAGGTGTCTAACTTGTCAACGAGTTAAAGCGGAGCATCAAGTACCAAAAGGTCCATTGCAACCACTTGAAATTCCGAATGGAAGTGGGAGCACATTACCATGGATTTCGTTCTCGGTCTTCCTAAAGTTTCTCAAGGCATTGATGCGATTTGGGTCATTGTTGATAGATTGACCAAGTCCGCTCATTTCTTACCGAATCGAGAAACTTATACACTTGAACGTCTTGCTCGTATGTATATAAACGAGATTGTAAGATCGCATGGTATCGGTATCCATAGTTTACGATCGAGACCCAAGATTCACTTCAAGATTTTGGGTTAGTTTGCAAAAAGCTATGAGCGCGGACTTACGATTTAGCTTCGGCATATCATCCTCGACGGACGGACGATGGAGAGGACTATTCAAACTCTTGAAGATCTATTAAGACTCGTGTTCTTGATTTCAAGGGGAGTTGGGACAAGTTTTTTACCATTGGTGGAGTTTTCTACAACAACAGCTTATCAAGCAAGTATTGGCATGGCTCCATTCGAGCGTTGTATGGAAGAAAGTGTCGTTCTCAAAGATATCTTTGGGATGAGGTGGGTGAAGCAACGTTGTTGGGACCGGAGTTGGTACGTATGACTACGGAAAAGATTCAAACGATCCGACAACGTATAAAAACCTCACAAAATCGACAAAGAGTTATGCCGATCTTCATCGAAAGGACGTGGAATTCAATATAGGAGATCATGTGTTGTTAAAAGTTGCTCCATGGAAATGAGTTACAAGATTTAGAAAGAGAGGAAACTTAATCCTCGATTCATCGGTCCATTTTAATCCTCGATCGAGTAGGAATCGTGGGCTATAGACTCGCTTTACCGCTTGAAATATGTCTCGTGTTCATAACGTTTTTCACATATCCATATTACGTAAATATGTGAAAGACCCGAACCATATTATTGAGTTAGAAGCCGGACGAAATAGCGGAAGATTTGACGTATGAAGAGGTTCTGTTCAAATTTTGGATAAGAAGGAACATATTCTACGCTCGAGGTTATACCTCAAGTCAAAGTTTTGTGGAGGAACCACGATGTTGAGGAAATGACTTGGGAGTTAGAATGCGAAATGAAATCAAGGTATCCTTACCTCTTGACATACCAGTCACGTACCCTAATTTCGAGAAGAAAATTTCATAAGAAGGGAGGTTGTAAGACCCCAGTTTTTATAAATAAAGATGAATTTTCTATAAATATTATTTTGAATATTATGGAATAATTTGATATAATGTTATAGTTGTGGGTAATATTTATAAATTTTGCAAAGTATACAAGTGGTTATATTATATTCGATTGGTGGGAATAATATTCGGTTTAGCGAGGGAATATTAAATGCACAACTACTCAATCATTGGTGGACCCCACAATGTAATTATCATCGGATTGAGAAAAGACAAAAATATTTTATTGAAATAACGGCGGAAGTTTTACCGAATTAGATCTTGTTGAACTACTCATTAGTAAAAAGTATGTAGAATACATGTGGTTGCATAGTAGCTTATGCGGTATTGATTATTGATGCTTATGTGAGAAGTCACTTAGTTTGATTCCATTATTGTACGATTAATAATATGAATTATTATAGCGATAATGACGTTTTGTTTTATTCAGTATTATTAACGTAATAAAAGCGAAACATCTTTTATATAAAAGAGAATACTTTATTAAAGTTATTTTATAAATAAAATATATTATATTTTATTATGCATAGTGTTTTGCGTAGTGTTTTGCATAGTGTTTGCATAGTAAAATGTTTTTATATAAATAGAATATATTATATTTTATTTAAAAGATTTTTCTTTAAACATGGACCGTCGATTAAAGTAAATCAATGGATAGTTCATGGATTAATTCTTATGCATTCCATTTTCCTATAAATAGAAGCTCATTCCTTCATTATTTTTTTACTTTAATTCATTGAAACTACAGAGAAAATTATAGAGAGAAGCTATAGAGAAAGTTATAGAAAGAAGAAAGAGTATTCTCGCTACTTCATTACTTCTATATTAGGTTCTTTTACGGTAAGGGGTGTTATTCTTTCTTCTTGAAGAGAACTTACATTATTCCATTCTTTATTATTACATTGGAATAACTTTGTAAAAGTGGCATACCCTATACATAACTTTATATCTGGTGGATACCTATACTTGGTGAAATCCTTATGTTATTCCATTGCTTATTTATTACATTGGAATAACTTTGTATAATGCATGATTTACCCTATACTTGGTGACATTCTTTTATTATTCATTGGAACATCACATGCGTGTGTTTACAGGACTGGTTCCGATTTTATTATTCTGTTGGAACATCACATGCGTGTGTTTTACAGGACTGGTTAAAATCTTTATCATTCTGTTGGAATATCCCTGTCGTGTGTTTTACACCGGATCTGGTTCCATCTTTATTATTACTGTTGGAACATCCCGCTTGATTGTGAATTTCACACGACTGGTTCCGTTATTATTAT
This sequence comes from Panax quinquefolius, assembly GCA_020205615.1. NCBI lineage: Eukaryota > Viridiplantae > Streptophyta > Magnoliopsida > Apiales > Araliaceae > Panax > Panax quinquefolius. The sequence continues at coordinate 47,561,638 of CM035156.1, forward strand.
TACATTGGAATAACTCCATCATCATGAAATACCGCATGCATGGTGATTTCTTTTGTTATTCCATTCTTTATTATACCCGGTTGGTTAAAACTTTGACTTTATACTCCATGAAATTAGTAGAATATCCTTGATATTTGCGTTTCATCCGATATCTTTCACGGAAATATTCTTACGATCATTCTTGAATTTTACTCTACAAAGCAAAGATCATGTTGACAATTTGGACGTTAATAATTCTGGATAAAATAATTCTTGAACTTGTTTTATTGAATTCTTATATCATTGTCATCATCCTCATGTTTTATATTTTTTTTAAAGTCATACGTGGCACGTAGTAAGCATGGATGGACTTGGTATGATTATGACGAGGGATTATTGGCGTAATCATGGTAAGTAATGTTACAAATGATGTGATTAAAATCCTCGATTAGGCGTAGTGCATTGATGGACGATTGTTGGTATGATCATGACCATTAATGAATACACAACTATTCTTGGCCCGTAGTGCGAGGAATAATTGTGATCGTGATACTTAAGAATATCCTTGGCCGTAGTAGTGCGGGGGTGATTCGATGATGTGGATTATTTATTAAAAGTGAGTCTCTCTATTATAACGATGATGAAAAACCTTTTAAAATCATAAAAGATAGTAGATTTTATTTTCTACTTGACTCTTTTAATGGATTGCATATTCATTTGATGATTAAAGCGGTTGTCTATTGTATTTTATCGGTTTAACATTGTTGAAGACTATTGATAATTTATTTTGCATTATCTTAGTCATAATATTTCTTCTTTGGGCTAGTTGAGCTCACCCTTTCTTTCCTTTATTCTCTTGAAATGAGAATATATTTGGGACGAGTCGGGGAAGCAGTGATGGTCCTAAAGATAGCATTAGTAGTCCTCACTATTACGTGAAATAGTGTGATAATAATTGTAATGAGGACTTTTTGTTTGAGTTTGTATAATATCTAGTAGAGCGATATTTGTATTTAAACTCACGCTTTATGTCGATATTATAATTTTACAGTTATGTTAATAAGTTGTATTTAAATTACGTATCATGTAAGTGGCGACCCAAGATGGGTGATGTATACCTAATTTTGGGGCGTCACGCAATTATTTTATTTCAATACTCGTAAGGGGTATTATTCTTTCGTATTCATGAAGAGAATTATTTTCTTTCAATACTCGTAAAGTTGTTATTCCATTCTTTATTATTATGTTGGAATAACTTTTACATCAAGTAACCGCATACGTGGTGAAATTCTTACGTTATTCCATTCTTTATTATTACATTGGAATAACACATCTACATGTGGATTACCGCATGCATGGTGAATGATCCTTCGTATTCATTTCTTATTAAATTGTGGAAGTGATCGCATCTACGTGGATTTCCGCATGTAAGCGAAAATCCATTTTAGTTTCATATATTCTATTATACTCGGTTGGTTAAAGTTTTGGCTTCTATACTCCATGAAATTAGTAGAATATTACGGATATTTCAAGGCTTCATCCAAAGATCTTTTCATGGAAATATTCTTCTAAGCATTCTTGAATTTTACTCCACAAAGAAGTATCTTGTTGACAATTTGGATGTTATTGATTTTTGGATAAACTAAAATTTAAATCTTTAAAATTTATCCTTGAACTTGTTTCATTGAATTATTATGTCATTGTTGTTAGGTTTGTAATATTCATGTGCGCAATCAAATTGCATAAAAAGTGCGGAAACGTGGAAAATCAGAGTTTAAAAAAATTTACAAACCATATACCCGGATCACCCTTTATGCACAATTATTAATTAAACGAAAAAGATAACGAATAAGAATTATACCCTTGAAGATCGAGCTTCCTCAGGTACAAGTTCACCTCCAATCCTTTTCACGTTCAACTTGAATCCACCGGGTATGGTTCCTTCCTTTGATCAACGTTAGCCACCCATATGTTTGGCCTCTAGAGGTGATGCACCAAGGAATAATAATGATTCAAGAAAAAGGGTGTTTGGCTAAACCCTAGTTTTTCTATCTCTATAGAAAGGGTGTACTCTCCCAACAATTGGAATTATGTGCAGTATATTGAAAAAATCAACAACCCCCATCACCCATAATAAGACTCCTCTTATTTATAGATGTGGGCAACCCACCTTAACAATTAAGGAATTGGGTTTTATTTAATTAATTAAATTCTTTTAATTAATTAAGCTCCCTAATCTTATTAGGGATAATTAATTAAACTCCTTTAACTAATTTTCCTTCCTAATCCAATTAGGAATAAATGAAGTACTTATATTAAATTAATTCCTAAACTCTTTTAGAAATTAATATAATAATAATTGTAATAATATTAATAAGACTCCTCTTATTAATTTATATTTAATATTTCTAAAATATTAAATAATAAATATTAAGCTATTTAATTTATTCTATCACCATAGATTAAATTAAATATACATAACTTATATTATTATGATTATGCCATTAACTTCTTAAATAATTATTCTTCCTTTTATGGTGTGACCCTTTAGGTTCTCCATATTAAATAGGTTGTGAATAAATCAATTAGAACAATTCTAATCTTATTTAAATAAATAAATTAAACAATTAATTTATTTAAATAAATAATATTTATTTCTGATAGGGATAAGCCTCCTAGCGATCAGCGACTTTTCCGGATAATATAGATTTCAACATTAATCATAAAAGAACCTTTGAGTAAATAGTTACCGTCATAATTCAATCCTTCCACCATCTGATGTCCCAAATAAATATAAGGCATGGAATTCTTTGTCAAGTCTTATTTTATTTAATTATATGTATTCGATCCTTAAATGCATGACTCAAATAATGCAAATTAGAAACTCCTTTCTAATTTCATTCTGCCGCAACCGAGGACTCTTTGGGTTGTCATTTATCGAATCACATAGGACATTTCTCTTCTTTTATTAGAAGTGGTAGATTCTTTATTGATCATACATTATCTCCATGTATACAACTTATTATACCCAAGCATACCCTTTGATATACCCTAAGGGTCTTAAGGAATAAGTCAAAGTATAACTCATCATACACAAGATACTATGATGATCTCAAGTCCAAGGATTACTTGTACTACTATCACTACTGAGAATTCCTATTGACGGTGCAAATAAAACTCCATTAGGTATTCCTTAGCGAGCCACGTTCAAATTGAACTTATTCTCTAATAAGCACCTACATACTTGCTTTAGTGTCTCCACAAAAATGATCATGAGATCAATCATCCTCATCCGATGAAGCAAACAACGTATGTACCAATCTATCCGGATTCACTAATCCCCAATTTAGTAATCCAATGATTGGGAACTATTTTAGTTTTAAGCTTTCTAAGAATTTAGATCTCATTAGAATGATCATCATCATTATTCTAAAAGCATTGCTTAAAACTATGGGTTTATCACATATTATAAAAGCGACATCATGTAGATAATTAAAAGCCTTTAATAAATTAATACTTTTTATTAATAAATGAATAAGATTATTTACAAAGTATATGCTTTATCATCAAACATGATTGGCTTTGTGTGCATACTACTTTCAATCTCCCACTTGCACTAAAGCCGATCGTCATGGTAACTCATACTCTTCTTCTCTAAGTGGCGATTATCCTGCTTTGTTGGATAAGCTTTAGTTAATGGATATGTAATGTTGTTCATGAGAGTCCACTATCTCTATAGTGATTTCCCATCTTTCAATGATTCTAATAATCAAATGAAAGTGCCACAACACATGTTTAGATCCAAGATGAGACTTAGGAACTATTCCTAGTTACGTAATGAACTTTTAATCCAAACAATCAACTTGCGACTTCATTTATAGCTATTTACTTTGTCTTTATCACTAAACCCGGCAACTCTTTCTTTGTTTGGAACCTTTCAATTCAACTGCACCTTTGCTTTCGAGGTAACACTTTACCTTAAAGTGGATTTTCTTCGTCGTCTTAGTGCATTTTTTGAAACTTGAGTCTATTAAGCCCTCTAGTTTTAATTTAGACCCACCATGAATATGATCACATCCTTAGTCTTGGGTTAAGCACTTTAAGATATTTTTCAGCGACTCATAGTGAACTTCTCCATAATATGGTGATCGACATCGGGTCTCGTATATTTCATTGCATACATGATTGTCACTCATGCGATCTCTCTTCTTTTAATAGTTTGTGGGGACTATTAGAGAGATTCACTCCATAGCTCATCGACATGAGACATCTCTTGGAGTTTGCCATGCTAAGCGACTTTAGCATCAAATGAATATCGTTCCTTGGGTTAAGTCGAGCATCCTCTTAAATCTATCTATATAGATTTAATCCTCAATTAAGATACTCTTCCCAAACCATTCATGGAGGAATGTTTAGACAACTTTATCTTTCTTGATTGTAGCATTAGTATATCATTCCTTATCCAGTAGTATATCAACATATAATACTAGGAATGTCACGACGCTCCCAACGACCCTTTTGTACACACTAGAACTCTTACCTCATCGTATGTAATGGATCATCATCTTCTATGATGTATACCTCATCATCATCATCTATGATGAATCCATACCTCTCTAGGTATCTTTGATCTTATTATTCAGTTCACGATTCGATTGTGGTACAATAGAGTTACATCTATAGGTTCCTCTTATTTGACTTATAGTGATTTTGTGGTTCTTGAACTCTTCAAGATCTATTATCCTCCACTAGCCCTTCAATGATAAACACCTTTATCTTAGAAGGCGGCGTGTTTCGTAACAAACACCTTTTGCTAAGTAGAATTATAGAACATATACCTAAACTTACTTTAGGATGTCCCACAAATACATACATATCAAATCTTGTCCCAAGCTTATCCTTGAAACCTTTTCACATAAGTTGGACAACCCCTTATCTTAACATACTTAAGATTAGGAATCCTCCACATCCATAACTTTTATGGAGTCTTGGGGCTGGATTTTGAGGTTACCATTTTTTCGTAGATATCGTGACCATTTCTAGGACATTATCCCAGAAGGATACTGGAATGTCGGTAAAATCATTATGGACCGCACCATGTCCAACAAGGTACAATTTTTTATTCAGATACATCAATCAATTATTGCGTATCAGGATGTGTCCATTATGAGAAAACCATTTGAGATGATCTAGAAACTTATTGCACAAGTATTTATTCCTTGATCTAATCAAAGAATCTTAATACTTTGCCAATTTGTTTCACTTCTGAATTCTTTGAACCTTTCAAATAATTCACACTTGTATTTCAACAAATACATATATTCAACTCTTTGAATGATCATCTCCTTTTCTTATACTAATTTGTTCGAATATGCAAAATTATTTTCACGTAAGTCAGTATACAAAATCCATTAAGTAATCTTTCGATTCTATACTGAAACATTATTATTATAAATAGAACAACAATTGCTCTTAATTATAATACCAAAAATTTTATTGTCCAACAATAAAATGGAAATAATGTTTCTAACAAGAATTGGAATCTGATAACAACTTATTAACTTAATAGATTTGCGTAGTAGCAGTCTTTAAACTATAAGTTTCTATAGCTAATGCAGACAACCTTTGCTTCATTTTCCACACATAGGATTACTTATCTTTGTTTAACTTTCTACTTACGCTTGGTCCCTTCATAAATCTATATTTATGATAACCAAAGTCGGTATCCAATACCCAAGTAGAACCTTGACTTAAAGAAAAATTATTTTAAATCATGAACAAATTTGTATTTGTAAAGAAACTTCATTAAGCTTCTTTGGTTAGCCTACCGCAAGATGCTTCTCATGATTTCTTTCCGATTGTCTGGCTTATTGCGATTGGTAGCAAACTCCTTTGCTTTATCCGTATCGATTTTGTTCTTATTATCCTTTGTTTATGCCTTTCTATTTACCTTCTTTGAATCGTTCTTCTTTTGAGGAAGATCCTTTTGCCCCTACCGAGTAAGACTTGATCTTTCTTGGTTGGAAAGTGACTCTCAACATTTTTCAATATGTTAAGCAAATCGGTGAGGTGATATCTAGCTTGTTCATATGAAAAATTCACAACAATTGTGAAAGGAGTCAGGGAGTGAGTGCAAGATCAAATCTTGGCCCAACTCTCCATCCATGACAAAACCGGTTGTCTAATTGATCAATCAAATTGATTATGTTAAGATCTCTTTTTATGCATACTATAGTGCCATTGGCCATTCTAGATCGGAAGAGCTCCTTAGATATCGATATCTATCGGTCCTACTTTCCTCACCATCAACTACTTGATGTGCGGGAATATAGTAGAAAGCATCCATAGTTTCATCGATTTGAAGCTCGTTCTTCATAGATGCGAGCATGATGCATTGAGCCAATTGTGCATCATCTTGCCACTTTCTAAAAGTAGCAATGTCTTCCTCGGAGACATTATGCGCAACCATTCAGTGAGGATAGGCATATTAAGGACATAAGATAGCTTTTTCGACTATGAGAACTATTCTCAAATTCCTTAACCAATCCGTTTAATTGATTCAGATTAAATAGCATCTAATATACTTCGCAGTGATAGTAATTTTAGACATTGTAAAATTCTGTAAATGAATCTATAATTAACAACATTTTAACATATATTCTTTTATTAATTACCAAAATAATTTAGGTCTTGTTTTAAATTGGTATCTCCCACTATTTTCTTCAAACTATATTACCCTCAATATATATAGTTCGGCAAAATCTAATTAAAGATCTGCTAGTGAGAATAAGGATCCCATTTCAAATGTATATAGCCTTGTGGTGACACAACAAACTATATATAAATAAATAGGTAGACAACTTTTGTCAATTACATCAACTATGCAACTCCTTTTCTTTTGCCTCTTAGATTATTTTGATCAGTGGTGGCACATCAAGAATCAAAATTATCCAAGTTAAGTCCGACCTAGCACTCCATATATTCAAAAAAGAAAAATATCATCCTTGTGGTGACACAACAAAACAATATTGTTCAATTTTCTTTATAAGCATCAAATGTGATAAATTAACATCTTAAATACTTAATACTTGCCTTGTGGTGACACAACAAACTCATATTAAATATTTAATACTCTATTAATTTTATCATGCTAGAAGGCGACGTTCGATATTCCAAATATCTTTGAACGCTTAGGACTTAATATAAAAAATTGAGGGGTTTGTTATTAATTTGTCTCATCTTGTTTAGCGCGCATGCACATATATATATATATATATATAAAATACGCGTCATATTAATTAACATGTGAAGCATGTTTGCATAATATATAATATATATAGTATAAGCATGCACATATAGAATACTATATTCTACCCGGATTGATTATGGACTTTTATTCTAGTTTGGTTCACTAGAGCCACCAAGTGAACCAAAAGGTCAAACCCTAGGGGTGCAAGAAATAATATTTAAATATAACTATTACATTTAAACCCGGGCTTCATTACAAACGGGTCTTCAAGCGCTCCTTACTCCTTGATCTCTAATTTTTCAAAATTAATTCTAACTATTCCTATTACAAAACTATTTAAAATAAATAGAAACCTTGATCGTGATCGAGGGAAATACATAGGAGGAGATAGAATTTACATTAAGAAAAATTAGAGAAGGCGATCTGCATGCAGACCCCATTTAATAAAACCCATACATTCATGCATCCAACTAAAATAAAATCCAATCGCATTGGTTGATAGTCCATAATCAATCCCATTTATTATCATACACATCACCATATGCATCAATAAATAACATTCATCTTATGAATAATAAACATTTAATATATATATTGATATCATTTAATGGGCAAAATTTAGTTAGTATAAAATCTATTTTTGAATCAAAATAAACTCCTTTATTTTAATCCAAATTTAAATCAAAATAAAACTATTTTATTTTAATTTATCCAATTTTGAATAAAACAAACTATTTTATTTTAATCAAAATCTTTAATCAAAATAAACTCCTTTATTTTAATTAATTATGGAATCCAATTCCATGTAAAAAAAAATCTTTAATTAAAAGGAAACACGGATATTCTTTTTTCCTATTCACAAATAAACTCATTTATTTTGAATAATATGAAATCTTATTCCATATTTAAATAAATTCTTTTATTTAAGGAAATTAGGATTCTCTTTTCCTATTCACAAATAAACTCTTTTATTTTGAATAATATGAAATTTTATTTCATATCTAAACAAACTCCTTTATTTAAGGAAAGATGGATTTACTTCCCTATTCACAAATAAAGTCCTTTATTTTAGGAAAAATAAAATCCAATTTCAACTCCAATTAGTTATCATGGAATCCAATTTCAACTCTAATTAGTTAGCATGAAATTCAATTTTAAAATTAAAATAAACTTTATATTTTAATGTTAAAATAAACCTTTTATTTTAAGATTAAAATAAACTTTTATTTTAATTATAAAATAAGTAAGAATAATATATATATATATATATATATATTAATAGTATATATAATAATATATATATATATATTAGTCTAGAAAGTTACATGGAATCATGCTCTCTTAGAATCTATATATATATATATATCATATATCATATATTATATATATAATATATAATATATATCTACATCTCCTTTTTCTTTGATTTTTGAAGGAAGACGTAATATTTGCCTTAAAATGAAGCAGATCACGCTTTTAACAAATTTGTGACTCATCGTGAGTTAGGAATATATATTATATATATATAGAATCCGTTCTTTTTTTTTTTTTTTTTGAATGATCAGAGCTTTGCCATAATCATGATTCCTATGCCATTCGGGCCATTCCGTTCCTTTAGTCCTCAACCTCTCACTGATCCGATTCATGATTTTTTTTTTTTAAAATTTTATCTGATAAAATTATGCTCAATTAAATTGTTCTAAACACATATCAATATACATATCAAATCGAACAATTAATAATTAGCATAAAGGTTTTGCTCTCGATGCCACTGTGTGAGGTTTGTAATATTCATGCTTGTGATCAAATTGCAAAAAAAAGTGCGGAAGCGTGGAAAATCGAGTTTAAAAAAATTTACAAACCATATACGGATCACCCTTTATGCACAATTATTAATTAAGCGAAAAAGATAACGAATAAAATTATACCCTTGAAGATCGAGCTTCTCCGTACAAGTTCACCTCGATCCTTTTCACGTTCAACTTGAATCCACCGGGTATGGTTCCTTCCTTTGATCGGCGTTAGCCACCCATATGTTTGGCCTCAGAGGTGATCCACCAAGGAATAATAATGATTCAAGAAAAAGGGTGTTTGGCTAAAACCTAGTTTTTCTATCTACATAGAAAAGGTCTTTCTCCCAACAATTGGAATTATGTCGTATGTTGAAAAAGTCAACAACCCCATCACCCATAATAAGACTCCTCTTATTTATAGATGTGGGCAACCCACCTTAACAATTAAGGAATTGGGTTTTATTTAATTAATTAAATTCTTTTAATTAATTAAGCTCCCTAATCTTATTAGGGATAATTAATTAAACTCCTTTAACTAATTTTCCTTCCTAATCCAATTAGGAATAAATGAGAGTACTTATATTAAATTAATTCCTAAACTCTTTTAGAAATTAATATAATAATAATTGTAATAATATTAATAAGACTCCTCTTATTAATTTATATTTAATATTTCTAAAATATTAAATAATAAATATTAAGCTATTTAATTTATTCTATCACCATAGATTAAATTAAATATACATAATATATTATTATGATTATGCCATTAACTTCTTAAATAATTATTCTTTCTTTTTTATGGTGTGACCCTTTAGGTTCTCCATATTAAACCTAGGTTGTGAATAAATCAATTAGAACAATTCTAATCTTATTTAAATAAATAAATTAAACAATTAATTTATTTAAATAAATAATATTATATTCTACAATAGGGATAAACCTCCTAGCGATCAACGACTTTCCGGATAATATAGATTTCAACATTAATCATAAAAGAACCTTTGAGTAAATAGTTATTATGCAATTCAATCCTTCCACCATCTGATGTCCCAATTAAATATAAGACATGGAATTCTTCATCAAGTCTTATTTTATTTAATTATATGTATTTCGATCCTTAAATGCACAACTCTAAATAATGCAAATTAGAAACTCCTTTCTAATTTCATTCGCTTTCGCCAAGGACTCTTTGGGTTGTCATTTATCGAATCACATAGGATATTCTCTTCTTTTATTAGAAGTGGTAGATTCTTTATTGATCATACATTATCTCCATGTACAACTTATTATACCCAAGCATGCCTTTGATATACCCTAAGGGTCTTAAGGAATAAGTCAAAGTATAACTCATCATACACAAGATACTTATGATGATCTCAAGTCCAAGGATTACTTGTCTTTACTATCACTCTGAGAATTCCTATTGACAGCAAATAAAACTCCATTAGGTATTCCTTAGCGAGCCACGTTCGATTGAACTTATTCTCTAATAAGCACCTACATACTTGTTTTAGTGTCTCCACACAAATGATCATGAGATCAATCATCCTCATCCAATGAGCAAGCAAAGTATGTACCAATCTATCCGGATTCACTAATCCCCAATTTAGTAATCCAATGATTGGGAACTATTTTAGTTTTAAGCTTTCTAAGAATTTAGATCTCATTAGAATGATCATCATCATTATTCTAAAAGCATTGCTTAAAACTATGGGTTTATCACATATTATAAAAACAAAGATCATCGTAGATAATTAAAAGCCTTTAATAAATTAATACTTTTTATTAATAAATGAATAAGATTGTTACAAAGTATATGCTTTATCATCAAACATGATTGGCTTGTGTGCATACTACTTTCAATTGTCATCATCTTCATGCTTATATTGTGATGAAAGTCATCTTTGGCTTACGTGCATAGATGGACTTGGTATGATTATGACCAGGGATTATTCGGTATAATCATGACCTGTAATGTTATAAATGATGCGGTAAAAGTCCTTAGTGGCCTGTGGTGCATTGATGGACAGTTTTTGGTATGATTATGACCAGGGATTATTCGGTATATTCATGACCATTGATGAATACACGAATATTCTTGGCCCGTAGTGCATGGATAATTTGTGGTTGTGATACTAATGAATATCCTTGGCCGTAGTGCAGGGATGATGTGGATTATTTATTGGTGAGTCTCGGTGATAAAAGTGATGAAAAACCTTTTAAATCATAGAAGATAGTAGATTTTATTCTCTCTTGACTCTTTTAATGGATTGCTTGTTTAAATTGCGATTAAACTTGATGTTTGTTATATTATATCGGTTTAACATCTTTGTTAAAGGCTAATGATAATTTATTACGCATTATCTTAGTCATAATATTTCTTCTTTGGGCTAGTTGAGCTCACCCTTTTACTTTCATTGTTTCTCTGTGAAATGAGAGCGTAGCGAGGACTAGTCGGGGAGCGGAGTGACTATCCAGATGATAGCATTAGTAGTCCTCACTATTATATGAAATAGTGTGTTAATAAATGTATTGAGGACTTATTTTTAGTTTGAATACTGTCTAGAAGACAATATTTGTATTAAATCTCACAGCTCATGTTGTATATTTTTGATTGTATTTGTATTCTATACCATATATTTGGCGACTCAGAATAGGTGATGTATACCTATTTTGGGGGCGTCACAGTTGGTATCAAAGCTTAGGGATATGATCTCTGGCTGAGATGTGAGACAAGAACTAGGAGGGGAGAGAAGGGGAATTCCTTCGCTAGTATGACCTACCTAAGTTTATTTGGTATTTAATTGGTCGGTCAGAGTATAGGGATAATATGTGATATGTTAATTAACCCTTGTTTTGTGACAGTGTTTGAGAATGGCATATGAAAATGTTGAGATAAGCAATGGAGCAAAACAATATGATCGTGTCTCAGTACGAGGCTAAGTTTGTCGAGTTATCCCGGTTTGCATCCCATTTGGTTGATAATGAAGAGCGAATGACGCGATTGTTTCTAAGAGGTTTGAAACCCGAAATACGTCAATACCTCATTTCTCATAAACTTTGTTTATATTCAGATGTTGTGAATATGGCTCAGTTATTGGAGCGCGATAATGAGTCAGCACAACCAAAAGACAACGACCAACAACACGATAATAATCGTCTGCGGTGGGCGCAGCGACCATCGGAACAATGATAACCATCGGGGAAATTATCATGCCGAGAATGGTAACCGCCGGTGGTAATCATGGCCAAGATAATAGGAGTGGAAATTTCAAGAAGAGAAGATTTAACGATGATGGAAAACGCGTCGACCAAATTTTTGTTGTTAAGGAAGGAGAGCGACCACCGGTCGTATGTTTCAAAAATGCGACGGAGGGACACATCCGTCAAACTGCGTATTCGCATGACAATCAAAGCGTGTTTCAATTTGCGGAAGAAGGTCACCTAGCTCAATTTTGTCGTGGGTGAAGTCGAGTCCATTTGGGATAGTGATGCCAAAGGATGTCTCGTACAAAAGCCGGTAGTTTAAGTGAGAGAGTTTGTCGAGGAACCCGATCGAAGTTATCACGGGTAAGTTAATCATAAACGCTTACGAAGTCTATACCTTATTCGATACCGGTGCTACCTATTCTTTTATCTCTCTTGCTTGCGCTCAACGTTTAAATTTGACTCCTGAGAAATTAAACTTTGACTTATCTGTTGAAACTCCGTTAGGAGAAACCTTCGTTACCTCCACTGTTTATAAATCTTTTTTGATTCAAATTGACACTTTCACGTTACCTGTCGATCTTATCTATTTGAAAATACTTGTCTTTGATGCGATTTTAGGAATCGATTGGTTAACTACTCATCATGCTTTTCGTAAGGTTATTATCTTTCATATTCCTAACTAACCTGTTATGCGAATTCAAGCAATCAAACCACTAAAGTTAATCACTGTTATATCAAGCCATAAGTAAAGAGCCCCGATCCTTTCGTTGTTGACTTCCTTGTGTGGAATGCACCGAAGCCAGACTTTCTGTAGGAGACGCCGTGAATGACGATGACAAGTTGATAGGTATCAATGTGATGTACTATCCAAGTCTTGGATAAGAGTCACAGTTTTTAAACGATATTTTTATTGTTAATAAATTTCTTGACGTATTTCTGAAGACTTCTTGGCCTACCTCAGAGCGTGAAATCGAATTTTGTATTAACCCCAATAAAAAACCCATTTCTAAAACCTTAAATATTTCTTCAACCAAAACGAACGTATAATGCGCCAAAGACGTTGGCTCGAGCTGTTGAAGATTACGACTATACCATTCAATATCATTGTGGAAGATTGAACGTGGTAGCTGACGCGTTGAGTAGAAGATCGTATGTGTTTACGAGTGCGATGTTGTTAACACAAAAACCCATTTCGTATAACTTATAAATGATGAAGATAGAGTTAAAGACTTTAGAGACCCATGTGAAGATAGCGAATATACGATTAGAATCGAGTTTAATCGATAAAGTTAAAGCCGCTCAAGCTACATGCTCAGAGCTGATGAATGTGAAGAAGAAGGTTCAAGATGGCGTTATTCTAGAAGCAAGAATCGATGAAGAGAGGAAATCTCAACCCTCGATTTAATTGACCCATTTGAAATCCTTGATAAAGTAGGAACTGTGGCCTATAGACTCGTTTTACCACCAAGTATGTCGCGTGTTCATAACGTTTTTCATGTATCGATGTTACGTAAATATGTGGATGAACCGAACCACGTTATTAAATTAAAACTAGACGAGATAGCAGAAGATTTAACGTATGAGGAGATACGTGTTAAAATCTTGGACAAGAAGGATCGTATTCAACACTCAAAGGTTATACCTCAAGAGTTAGAATCTGAAATGAAGTCAAGGTATCCTCATCATACCAGGTACGTACGTAAATTTTGAGGGCGAAATTTCATAAGGAGGGGAGATTGTGAGATCCCAAATTTTATGAATAAAGATTTAAATTTCTTAAAATATTTTTTTGAATATTATGGAATGAATTTGATATAATGTTATAGTTGTGGGTAATATTTATAAATTTTGCAAAGTACGTAAGTTGTTGTATAATATTCGATTGGTCGGGAAATATTCTTTTTATCGGGGAATATCCGTACGAGAAGGCACAATCATTGGTGGACCCCACAACAAAATTATTGTCGGATTGAGAAAACGACAAAAATATTTTATGAAAATAACGGCGGAAGTTTTACCGTTAACTGTTGAAACATTCGGTGTTAAAAGTACAGTATTATGCGTGGTTGCATAGTAGCACACGATTTTGATTATTGATGCTTACGTGAGAAGTCACTCAGTTTTATTCAATTATTGCTATAGTAATTGTTGCATAGTATCTCACGTTATTTGATTCAATTATTGTCGATATTTTATATATTATTAAATCAATAATTGAGATAACAAAGTTATTAATATTATTATTTATAATATTAACGATGTCTAGAAGTTCTGCTAAGGAGAGGTTTGGTCACCTAATTGCGCGCCAATAGAGAGAAATCCTTATTGAAAATCCCCCTCTTTCCTGGAAACGACCTGGTCGATTAATATTGTGAATTATAATAAAGGTGATAAGTTTTGTTTTATTATTATTATAAATGTAATAAAAAAGAATTTTTTTATATAAAAGCAGAATGCTTTTATAAAGTTATTCGTTTTATTAGACTATAAATAGAATATATAATATTTTATTATACATAGTATTTGCATAAGTGCCAACATAGTGTTCAGATAGTAAAATCTTTTTATATAAAATAAAATACTTTTATAAAGTTATTCGTTTTATTAGACTATAAATAGAATATATAATATTCTATTATGCATAGTGTTTGCATAGGTAATGCATAGTATTTGCGTAGTAAAATCTTTTTTATTTAAAAAATGAATACTTTTACAAAGTTATTCGTTTTATTATATTATAAATAGAATATATTATATTTTATTTAAAAATTTTGTTTTATTAGAATATTTTATTAATCTTTTGCATAGTAATTTAATATGGACCGTCTCGTTTAAAAAGTAAATCAATCTGGATCGTTCATGAATTAGTTCTTATTAGGTCCATTCTCTATAAATAGAAGCTCATTCCTTCATTATTTCTTACGAATTCTTTGAAACTCTGAGAGAGAAACTATAGAGAAAGAAGAAAAGTATTCTCGCTACTTCACTACTCCTATATCCAGTTTCTTTTAAGGTAAGGGATATTATTTGTTGTACTTTCGTAAGGGTATTATCTCTTTCATATTCATAAAGAGAATTATTTTATTTCAATACTCGTAAGGGGTATTATTCTTTCGTATTCATGAAGAGAATTATTTCTTTCAATACTCGTAAAATTTGTTATTCCATTCTTTATTATTATGTTGGAATAACTTTACGCTATCTGCAATCCGCATACGTGGTGAAATTCTTACATTATTCCATTCTTTATTATTACATTGGAATAACTTTACATGTATGTGGTTCTGCATGCATGGTGAATGATCCTTCGTATTCATTTCTTATTAAATTGTGGAAGTGATCTGTCTACGTGGATTACCGCATGGCGGGCGAAAATCCATTTGCAGTTTCATATATTCTATTATACTCAGTTGGTTAAAGTTTTGGCTTCTATACTCCATGAAATTAGTAGAATATTCTGGATATTTGCGCTTCATCCAGTATCTTTTCATGGAAATATTCTTCTAAGCATTCTTGAATTTTACTCCACAAAGAAGTATCTTGTTGACAATTTGAATGTTATTGATTTTAGAATAAACTAAAATTTAAATCTTTAAAATTTATCCTTGAACTTGTTTCATTGAATTATTATGTCATTGTCATCATCTTCATGCTTATATTGTGATGAAAGTCATCTTTGGCTTACGTGCATAGATGGACTTGGTATGATTATGACCAGGGATTATTCGGTATAATCATGACCTGTAATGTTATAAATGATGCGGTAAAAGTCCTCAATGGCCTGTAGTGCATTGATGGACAGTTTTTGGTATGATTATGACCAGGGATTATTCGGTATATTCATGACCATTGATGAATACACGAATATTCTTGGCCCGTAGTGTGACGCCCCCAAAATAGGTATACACAACACCCATTCTGAGTCGCCAAATACATGGTACAAGAAGCAAACTACAACTTCAATAATACAAATGTCGTGTGAAATACGACAATATATCTTAATGAGTTTAAATGTAATATTGTCTTCAGACAATATCCACACGCAAATAAATCCCCATCATAATTATTGATACATTATTTTACAAAATGGTGAGGACTACTAAACAACTCTCTCTAGAACCTTCATTCCATACCCCGACTAGTATTTCGCTACATTCTCGCCTCCCGAGAAGAAAAATGGAACAACAAGGAAAAGGGTGAGCTCAACTAGCCCGATAAAGAATACTATGACTAAGATAATATACAACAAATTATCGTTAGTCTCCAACAGAGGAAAAAAATCGATAGAATACAATAGACAACAAGTTTCGGATCAATATTCGCAGTGAAATAATAATTCATAGAAGAGTTACGTAGAGAATGAAATCTCTATAATCTATGAATTTAACGATCCATCATCAATATTTTATCCTCGTAACATCAATCGATATTCATCTCAAATCAAATATTCATCTTTTACTCTGGGCCAAAGATATTCATCAATCGGTCGTGTTCATCTCAACACTGTTCATCTTTGCACTAAAGGCCAAAGATATTCATCGATCGGTCGTGTTCATCTAAACACTGTTCAAATTTGCACTACTGGGCCAAAGATATTCTTCAGAAATCATTCATCTTTACTACGGGCCAAAGATATTCAATAATATCATCATTTAAGAGGCGAGGATGATGAAAAATATTTTTAAAGAAAAGCGAATCCAAATTGAAACAAAAGAACAAGTATTATGGATTCGTACTTTAAATAATTCGAGTTCACAAATACTTCATAAATAATCATATCAAGTAAAATTCAAGAATGATCAAAACATGGATACAATCAAAGCTAGTATCCGAATAGATATTTTGACGAAAAGAAGAAATTTTATTTTTGATTGAATAGTGTCAGTATCGTGAATAGTGCCAGTATCGTGAATAGTAACTCAAACACCAAAAGATAGAAATTCCAAAAAAAAACATCTTCACGCCGTGAATAGTACTTCGTGAATAGTAACTCATGAATAGTAACTCGTGAATAGTAACTCATGAATAGTAAACCCGGCATGAAAAGTTCTAAATTTGATAAAACTTGGATCAACATTTCAAAGATAATGATATTGAAGAAATAATATCATTCTGAAAAAAAAAAATATCCCTTACCTCAAAGAATCAAGTGCTTGAAGGAAAGGTCGGAAGTGATCTTTGAATGAAACTTATCTTGAGCAGAACTCTCAAAGTATCTAAATACTCACAAAATCGCTCGATAATATAGAGAGAAAGAGAAAACTTTGTTTTTGGTGTGATTTTCAATTTAACTTAGCCTCTATTTATAGGAAAATGTTAAGACGCAAAAGCGGACTTAACTGCAACCTGATGGCTTTACCTTCTACTATTCTCACCCACCACATTTGAAAATTCAATTGAGCACATTTCTCACCAACCAAAAGTGGGGCCCACCAATTCTAGAATTTTCCACCAAAATCATTTATAACCTAATTTACGAATCGGTCACCTCTTAAAATTCATAATAAATTATCGCTCATTTTTAACGGTTCAAAATTTGTGGACATATACTCAACTTATATATGTATAACATATCCAAAATTACAACGATCCAACGGTCGGATTAAATATTATAACTCACAATAAAATTTGTAATAACACCGATTTGATCTTTTAATACCTCCGATCAGACAAAATACAAATAAAACATCTCAAAGATTAATTCCTTCATTAATAACCACATAAATAAATCCATCATTTATATTCATATAAAATAAATATTTCCTTATCATATGAATCAATAATTAATTATTCACAAATAATATTCTGAGAATCACATTTACGATAATGAAAGTCATTCCCCAGGAAAGGGGCTTTCGATAAGGATCTCTCCTTCTTGGCGCATGATTAGGTGACCAAACCTCTCCTTAGGCAGAACTTTCTAGACATTGCCAATAATGTTATCTAATAATATTATTCAAATAATATGAATTATTGATCGATAATGGGAAATCTTTGTGCGTTGACAATTATTGAAGCAATGATAATATAAAATATCAACGCAAACAATTATTGAATCGATAAAATAAAATACTAAGCAATAATCATCTTGTAACAATTATTGAGTAGTGCCTTCTACGTAAGGATCAATAATTGATGCAATCTGGTGTCTTCTTGTTCAACAACGGCGTATTAGTGTGTTTTAACCACCGGGTATTCCAACGAGTCTTACTTGGTAATAACTACGCCAAGTTATTTTTAAACAACTTATATTTGTCGTTTTCCTCATCCAATCGCTTTCAGTTATGGGGCCCACACATGGTCATTTGTAGTCGTATGAATATTCCCCGAGCGATCACGAATATTCCACGACCAAACGAATATTCAAACAAAATGAATATTTTTAACCACTTGCTTATTTTGAAATATTTGCGTATTTAACCCTTAACTATCACATTAATCAAATCAACCCTTACTATTTCAAAAGAATAAATAAAGGAAATTCCTTTTATTTAAAAAATTTTGAGGTCTTACACGTAGTCGTGGATAATTTGTGGTTGTGATCTTAATGAATATCCTGGTCAGTAGTAGTGCGGGGATGATGTGGATTATTTATTGAAATGAGTCTCAAATGATAAAAGTGATGAAAACCTTTTAAATCATAGAAGATAGTAGATTTTATTCTCTACTTGACTCTTTTAATGGATTGCTTATTTAGGTATGAGTTAAACTTGATGTTTGTTATATTGTATTAGTTTAAAACTGTTAAAGGCTAATGATAATTTATTCTGCATTATCTTAGTCGTAATATTTCTTCTTTGGGCTAGTTGAGCTCACCTTTTACTTTCATTGTTCTCTTGAGGAAATGAGAGCGTGGCGAGGGACTAGTCGGGGAGCGGGTGACTATCCAGGATGATAAGATTAGTAGTCCTCACTATTACATGAAATAGTGTGTTAATAAATGTATTGAGGACTTATTTTTAGTTTGAATACTGTCTAGAAGACAATATTTGTATTAAAACTCACAGCTCATGTTGTATATTTAAGATTGTATTTGTATTTTGTACCATGTATTTGGCGACTCAGAATAGGTGATGTATACCTATTTTGGGGTCGTCACATTAAGAATGGGTCATTCTGTTAAAAAATTAAGTAGACATTAATTTAATTTAAAATTATTTTAATTTTTTGAATCTATATTTTATGAAACTCTACTCATTTTACGAAGAAAAAAAAGTTTCTAATATTTTTTACTTAAAATAATAATTATTTTTAAAAATATTTAAAATAATTATTTTTAATTAGTTTGATGGGGTAATTTAAAAAATTAAAAGTTCAATGGTGTAATCAGTAAAATATGCCAACTACAGTGGGTAATTTATTAGTTTTGTAGATAAAAAATTAACGTCCGTTTATTTTTTTTAACGGGATGACCCAATTTCAAAATAATAATTACTTTAGTGGTATAATTTAAAAAATTAAAAGTTCAGTGGTGTAATCAGTAAAACCTACCAACTACGGTGAGTATTTCTTTAGTTTTGACCAATGAAATTTAAACCACAAAATATCATTTAAAATGTCTTCTTGTTACACTTTTAGATGTAAAATCATCAATTATACTATTATATTTAATATTTTTTAACATATTATTTTTAATGCATAATATCGCTAATTTTTTTATTATTTTTTTATACACATAAATACATAACTTATAAAAAAATTTGGTCGGCTCTAGTTATTACAAATATTGATAGTAAAGTCTCAACCAATTTATAATGATTAGATTGATATCAATTTACCGGAAGTTGTAAATATAAAGTTAACTTTAATTAATTGATTAATACAATATATTGATACGCATATTGAGAGGAGGTGATCTTTCCCTCGTGTCAGAACAACTTATTACGTTCATGTTTATGATATGGAACTCCATTAATTTACACATACATATGGAAAAAAATTACCAAAATATTCCACTAGGTTCATATAAAATCCAAGCAAGTAGACATAACCTTATCTCATAAATGGAAGTGGTCAAAATAAAATTTATTTTTGAGTAAATTAATTAATTAACTAATAAAATACTGATACGTAAATAAAATTTTATATATATTAATATTCTATTAATAAATTAATTAACTTATTAAAAAATAAGGATGTATCCCTTATAAATGAAATGGAGAATGACTATCAAACCTAATGAAACAAAAGAGAGCATCACCATCACCAACAAAATAAATAAGTAAATAAATAAAAAGTCCAAAAGGGAGAAAAAAAAAAAGAAAAAGGAGAAGAAACCAATCGTGCCACATGATTCAAACTCCTCCTCACAATCCACCATCATTTCTTCAAAAGAGAAAATAAAAAGGGCAAAAAGGGGAGCAAAAAGATAGCAATTAAAAAAGAAAAAAAAATAAAGGCAAAAAGTAAAAGAGGGAAGACAAAGGAATCAAGAGTCGGCGCCCTTGTCCTCGCCGACCAACCATAACGTCACTTTCACGCTTCTTCTTCTGCTTCTTCATCTTCACCTTCATTTTCTCTCTCTAAAAATAATATATATATATACGCCTCCATATTCACCTTCTCTTATTCTTTTGTTCTTTTTCTTTTTTTCATTGGTTTCTTCCGTCTATATTTTTTCCGATCGGAAGAATTCCGACTTCTATCTTAGCTTAAATTAGGGTTTATTTGTTTTTTCTTAAAGTTTTTAAAATTTTTTTTTTATAACTATTAAAAGCTAGTTTTAATCGGGTGAAAATTATGAGACCGATGGCTGTTGATCAGTCTCCTGAAGTTGCTGATAGTAAGGATAAGAAGAAGAAGCGTCGATCTAGAAAATCCAAGCAAACCTCTTCTGTTTCAGGTATATGTAATTACTAAATATCGTTTTATGTGAGGTGGGTTTGTTATTGAAATTTGATTAGGAGTGATGTTTTGTTTTGTCTTTTTTAGCTAAAAAATTCAATTCAATATATAAACCGGCAAGTGTTGATTTTTTTTTTAATTTTTAATTTTTATTACTATTACCACTCCTTTTTTTATTGGGCAATCTATCAGTTAGTTTGATGCAAGTATTATCAAAAAAATTAGTGGTTGCGAGTTGATCATAATTTTATGGAGACACTGAATAGTTCTTACAGATTTTTTTGGCACATCCATTTGCTAGAGATAAGTTGGGTATTTTTAAGGAGAGATTAGGGTATTAAAAAGGAGCAATATGATTTTATGAGCGAGGGATTAGGACTTTGTAAGGGAGAAATTAGGGTTTTATAAGGTAGAAATTAGGAGATCGATATAGAACGCACCTGAATACACCTGAACACAACTTCAGTATGTTAGCTTGATGAGTGGTGAGAAGCAGTGAGGGAGAGGATGAGAAGCTACATCTGGCGATAGTCAAGAGAGAGCAACTTAAGAGTGACCTAGAATTTTTTAACATTTAAGGTAAGCACTATATATATGTATATATATATATATATATCAGTAGGTTCAGTGTACTTTCTAAGATTTTAGAGTGAACTGGTGGTCAACTGAACTCGAACCTGTGACCGAGTTCAGTGGGAATTAAACCTGCAGGTTCAGTCCTTTTTTGTCTGGTCTGGTCTTTTATGTTTCTTCAGTTACTGGTACATCCCTAATGCAGACCGGCAATGTGAGTGGATTCTTTATTTTTTTTGTATTTTTCTTACTTCACTTTCTTGAGTTTGTCTTTGAGTATTTATAGAATTTTGAACATAGTTTTGGTAGGTTCTTAAGATTAGTGGAAAAGTATGGGTTATCTATGAATAAGAGGGCATGGTTATCAGAAATAAGAATGAGATACTTCTCCAAATAGAAGTTAGCAAATCATTTGATTGCTTTGATATAAATTAATATATGTATATATATAAATATACATATATACACACACAAACACATGCCCACACACATCGATTAATTGATTTGATGAAATATTGAGCTGAATATAAAAGTTGGAATCTCGACTTCAAGCTTCCAATGTGAAGTGGAAACTAAGTAACTGATAATAATGGGAATATGAATGAAACAATAATATCAGTTATTCCGGTTGTAGTTAAACAATATTGTTCTAGTTTTAGTTGATATCATGTTTACCCTTTCCTTGTGGAAAACAAGCATTTTTTGGTCCGTTAGGATAGAAATTTATTTTTCAATCTTTATTCTTTGACGCCAAATAAAATTAAGATTTGCATTCAAACTTATTTGTCCTTTTATCCTTGAGTTCAGGGAGGAGGCGGGTTGGGGAGGAGCTTTTGTTTGGACACGCAGGGGAAATGATTTTTAGATCAATCAAAAGATTTGTATTATTTTGTGTTCAATGGACTTAGTTGTTTATAGGTCTAGGTCTAGGTCTAGATCAGACTACAATTGCGGTTTTAAATCGGTACATATAAATTAATGTATGATATTGTGGAACTTTTGTTTTTATATACTTTTAAGTAGTTAGATTTACTGAAGTTGGGTGACCACAATTATAGATAGTAATCATGCATTTACTTTTCTTTTTCCAACTCTGTATACATGTTTGGAATGTTCAACTTTTGAACATATATATACATATACACACACACACGCCCACACACATCGATTAATTGATTTGATGAAAAATTGAGCTGAATATAATAGTTGGAAACTCGACTTCAAGCTTCCAATGTGAAGTGGAAACTAAGTAACCGATAATAATGGGTATATGAATGAAACAATAATATCAGTTATTCCGGTTGTAGTTAAACAATATTGTTCTAGTTTAGTTGATATCATGTTTACCCTTTCCTTGTGGAAAACAAGCATTTTTTGGTCCGTTAGGATAGAAATTTATTTTTCAATCTTTATTCTTTGACGCCAAATAAAATTAAGATTTGCATTCAAACTTATTTGTCCTTTTTATCCTTCGAGTTCAGGGAGGAGGCCGGGTTGGGGGAGGAGCTTTTGTTTGGACACGCAGGGGAAATGATTTTTAGATCAATCAAAAGATTTGTATTATTTTGTGTTCAATGGACTTAGTTGTTTATAGGTCTAGGTCTAGGTCTAGATCAGACTACAATTGCGGTTTTAAATCGGTACATATAAATTAATGTATGATATTGTGGAACTTTTGTTTTTATATACTTTTAAGTAGTTAGATTTACTGAAGTTGGGTGACCACAATTATAGATAGTAATCATGCATTTACTTTTTTCTTTTTCCAACTCTGTATACATGTTTGGAATGTTCAACTTTTGAACATTATGTGATTCGTCTTTTTATGAGTTTAGGTCCCGACTAATTCCATACTCTTCTTTGTGCTTATATAGTTATATGTTTGTGCTCATATTCTTTTTCTCATACATTTGACTTTGGCAGGTTCTTCTTCAGTAAATGAGATACGTTTGAAGTCACAGCATCCTTTGAACTGCGTAATATCAAATGAGCAATGTGTGCCAAAAGCATCTAATGTTGCTTTCATTTCTTTGCCAACTATGCATATTGATCAACAAGTGATGCCACAACAGGGTTTGCAAACTCAACAAATTTTCCAGTCTGATTCCCATGGAAGAATGTTTTCAAGATCATGTCCTGAGCCAATTGCTTGTGATGAGTCAATGGCTGGTTCAGATGTAAGCAGCGATTTTCTTTTGTCATGTCAGATTGAGTTTCATGCCCAGAGAAAATATTTTGCCTCCTACTGGTCCCCAAAAGCTGTTAATGGGGCGTTGGAGGTCAGTTTACTAATGTGCAGAAGCTTAGTGACATTGAACTAATTGTTTGAAGTCTTTTAGAAGTATTTGAAAAGGTCAATTAAAAGAAATGTACTAACATATTAATATGTTATGTTTTTCTTTTGCAGAAAGGTGATGTTTTTAAAGCATTATTTCATGTTAATGCTCACAACCGTCTTGAGGTATTTTCTAAGATATTTTCCTTATTCTCTTTTGTTCCCTGGTGAGTTAAAAGCTTTTGTTTCTCATTTATCCTATTAAAGTATGTATGCACCAATATTTGTTGATAGGCATACTGCAAAATTGATGGAGTGCCGACAGATATCCTCATTAGTGGAATCGCTGCCCAAAATAGAGCTGTAATAAATTCTTTCCTTGGCTAAGTATTTGTTAATTAGTTTCTCATAGTGACTTTACTTGTACTAATGTCTTCTATATGAAATTTATGTTTCTAGTTATTAACCTTGGGCATGGATCTGACCAGAAAACTACTGCTATAAAGCATTTTGCTAATTTTTTTATACAAAATACTTTAATAAATAAAGAGGTTTTGCATGTAAAACTTTCTTTACTGGCTTCCCAAACAAATCTAATCAAATTATCACCTGGATAACTACATTTAAAGGATCAATTCCTTTTATGGAAGTTGATGAAATCCAACAAATTAAATAAGATGCTAATAAAAAAATAAAAAAGTAGACACAAATAGAATTGAGTTACATATTATAAACTCTAGTTTCAATTCATTAACTTTTTTTTTCTGCTTAGACATGCAATTCCAGTTCTAATATCTTGAACAAATCTCCTCTGACTAATGTATAGATGAATTTTTCTTCCCGGAAAATTTTAATTTTATGTTCCCATTATAATGTTTTATACAAATTTCTTGAGTTTTAAGAAAGCAAATGTTAATGAACTATTTATCATGTAAATAACTATTTATCATGATAAATAACCTGAAGCTTTTTTTTTTATTACTACCTCCGTTCTTTTCATCTCTTTGGATAGAAAATCTAAGTAAAATTTGTTTGAAAATCACCCCAGATTGAAAACTATTAATACAAGGGAGAGAATTTCTTGGGACAATAAGGTAGGGGTAATATAGGAAAGTTTTTATTCTTTTATTAATCTTTTTGGAACAAATTTTTTCTTTCTTAATGAAAAAAATCTCTTTTTAATGAAAAAAATCTGTTAGCATATTCACACAAACATGACATATCCCTACAAACCTCCAGCAGTCTACAAGGAACGTGGCAATATTTTGGCAAACTGAAGACATAATAAAAGAACAAAAGAGAAAAGGACATACTACTCTAATGGTGTTATGATTAACAATGAAGCTGGTTAATTTCAGATTGGTCTCCCTGCTGATAAATTAAAGTGTTTAGTAACTTTTTGCTAAAATGGAGAAAAGAAAAGCTATTTATTCTTTGGATGTATTCACAATTTCGAGACCAGAAAAAAGATGAAAATAACTAGACTCAGTATACAACGTACAGAAGAGCAGAGCAAATAGCTATATTGAACTTGCAGATTTCTTTAAAAAAAGCCAACTTTACCACATTCAACACCAACTTAAAATATTGCTTGTACTATTATGCTTTCTTTTATGTCTTTTGGTTGACCCTTATCCTCCTTGGATGTATTTCTCTTCTCTAACTAATTATTTAGGAAAAAGCTGTTAGTCTTCGCAAAATTGTTCGTAATAATGCTAAACATTAGATAACCACAACATGGCAAACTAGATATAGATTGTATCTAAACTTTGTTAAAGTAATATGTTATTTTATATTTAACAACCATTCAAAATTTAAATTCCCAAAAAACAATGGAAAAAATTATAGTAACCCTACATTTTTATTGGAGGCAAAGTTATTTAGTTTTTCATGTGAAATACAGTAATGTAGCAGTTGCCACAGTTTTTGTATTTTTTACTTGGGCGAAAAAATTATAGTAACCCTACATTTTTATTGGAGGCAAAGTTATTTAGTTGGAGCAGAGAAGGGTGTTCATGTCAAAACGAAATACAGTAATGTAGCAGTTGCCACAGTTTTTGTATTTTTTACTTGGGCTTAAAGATGTTTAGGTAAGGTTGAATTTAGAATCAGTTAATGACTCAAGTTAGGTAGAGATTCTCTCGTGTACCTGGACTTTACTTATTCTCAATAGTTGTAATAATGGAAAATATTCAAGCAATATGAAGAGTATGCTGTTGGATGATTTAGGGCCATCTGATTTTTACTTGTCCACTGTGTTGGTTAAAATTCTATTTGAGTACATGGTCCAATGGTGGAACCTTCAAATTCTTAGCGCAACAGGAATGTTCATGCTTAATATGAATTTTTGCAGTAATGTGTAGGTACCATTAATTATACAAGGCATCTAAAAGATCATCTAACTTCTTTCATGTAGGTGGAAGGTGACGTTGTTCTGATAAAACTTGATCCTTTGACCTTGTGGACCAAGATGAAGGGGTCTTTTGGGGCATCCTGCAATGCTGCTGTGATGGATGATTTTAATTTGGTCCCAAGAGTCACTGAACCAGTTGGCGATAGCTGTAAAGGAAAAGGTAAGGTGGATGCTGATTGTGAGTATATTAGTTGTAGGAATCTAACGGAGAAGGGGTTTCATAATGAAAGAAATACTTACTCCGAGGAAAATGGAAGTCCGGAACTAATTGGCCAATCAGGTAATGCACATGCGAATGGAAGTGCATGGGCTGGCTGTTCTAGTGAGCATAATGATGTTGTTACTGCAGTGCAGAAGTTGTGTGCCATGATAAGTGCATACCCATTGAAACGACCAACTGGAAAAGTTGTTGCAATCATTGAAAGGTCTCCTCGTAGGGATGCTGTTGTTGGTTTTCTAAATGTAAAGCAGTGGATTTTTAATAGAGAAGGTTATATAAAGGGTAGCAAGAACAACAAACTTCCGTTATTATCTTCGTACAGAGAGTACATCCCGCTAATACCAACTGATCCAAAGTTTCCCATAATGATGGTGCCTGTAAGAAGCCTGCCTGATTTCATCAAGAGAAGACTGGAGGTTGGTGATGCAACAGTTGAGACAGAACTTGTAGCAGCACAACTTGTTGACTGGGGGGAAGAATATACTGTTCCACAAGCTCATGTAATTCGTGTTTTTGGAAGAAGTGGAGAGGTAGAACCACATATTGCTGCAATTTTATTTGAAAATGCAATCCGTTCCTGTGAATTTTCCCCTCAAACAATCTCCTGCCTTCCGTGTGTTCCTTGGGTGGTACCTCTAGAGGAATTTCAAACTAGAAGGGATATTAGAAAATTGTGCTTATTCACAATTGATCCTGCTACTGCATCTGATCTTGATGACGCACTATCAGTTGAATTGTTATCCAGTGGCATATACAGGGTAGGTGTCCACATAGCTGACGTGTCATACTTTGTTCTTCCTGACACAGCCTTAGATATGGAAGCTCAAATTCGTTCAACAAGTGTCTATCTATCGCAACGCAAGTTGCCCATGTTGCCATCATTGCTTACAGAGCTAGGTTCACTTAGTCCTGGAGTGGAAAGACTTGCTTTTTCTATTTTTTGGGATATTAATATTTATGGGGAGGTTCTAGATCGCTGGATTGGCCGTACTGTAATACAATCTTGTTGCAAGCTCTCATATGAGCATGCTCAGGACATTATTGATGGGCTGTTTGATGGCGATAGTTGTACTACCTCGGAAAATGTTTTCCCCAATTTGCATGGCCAAGTTGAATTGTCCGATGTAGTTAATTCTGTTAAGAGTCTTCATTCAATTTCCAAGACTCTAAAGAAGAGGAGGTTTAATGATGGTGCCCTGTCAATAGAAAATCCCAAAGTGGCTTTCTTATTTGATGAGGATGGGATCCCATATGATAGTGTACTCTATGGACAAAAGGAATCGAACTTTCTTGTCGAGGAGTTTATGCTTTTGGCTAATAGGACTGCTGCAGAAGTGATAACTAGGGCTTATCCTTCTACTGCCTTATTGCGGAGGCATCCTGAACCTAATTCTCGAAAGCTCAGAGAGTTTGAAGCTTTCTGTGGCATACATGGTCTGGATTTGGACACGTCTTCTTCTGGCCAGCTTCATCTTTCACTGGAGCGTATTAGGCAAGAACTTGAGAATGATTCTGTGCTGTTTGATATTCTTATGTCATATGCTACGAGATCAATGCAGATGGCTGAATACTTCTGCAGTGGAAATTTAGAGGACAGTGAAATTGATTGGGGTCATTATTGTTTGGCAATTCCCCTTTACACTCACTTCACTTCTCCACTGCGTCGGTACCCTGACATTGTAGTTCATAGGACTCTAGCCGCAGCAGTTGAAGCTGAAGAGACTTATATGAAGCAGAAAAGAACGTTGCATAACTTTAATGGGGAGGAAAGAACAAGAAGATGCTTAACTGGTATATTTTTTGATAAGGATGCTGTAGAATCTCTTGAAGCTCAGGAAGCATTATCAGCTGCTGCATCAAAGCATAATGTTCCATGCACAGATATACTTGCAGATGTTGCTGCTCATTGCAATGAAAGAAAGCTGGCTAGTAGGCATGTCAAGGATGCAAGTGATAAACTTTACATGTGGGTTTTGTTGAGGAAAAAGGAGGTAACTTTTCTTCCTATGACAAATTATTTAGTAGTAATAATTAATATGTGTTATTATTCTTAACTAGAATGCACTACCCTGCAAGGCAGGGTCCTTTTTTTAAATCCATTTTGATTATCTTTTTGATATAAAAAAAATCAACTATCCTATGTGGTATATAAAATTAATTAACAATTTTAAAAATAACAAAATCTTATGCAATTATAAAATTTACAGAATTAGTAAATGTATTTCTGTCACCAACCTCTATCAATTCCATGTAATACTCCCATCTGTTCAAGTAATACAAGGTAATGATCTTATATTATTGGCTTTTTAAAAGTCAATTTGAGACATTTTAAATAAAAATTGATAAATTGATTTATAATATAAATTAATTAACAATCTCAGTATAACATAATCTTGTATTAATTATTAATTTATTAATGCACTTTAAAGATTTAGAGTTAGTATATAAACATCTGTAACACAAAAAAGAACAGAACTCTCTTGTTGGAGGAGATGATGACTCTTCAATATGATAATTATGATATATATTCTATAGATGATAAAACTCCATTAACTTTTGATAGATAAATTTTTAATACTTGAATCTTGGATAATATTTTTAGAGTTTTGTTTTAATAAGTTACTCAAAAAAGAATATTCATCACCTGAAGTCAATTCATGGCTAACAAAATCTTACAAGATCTTTGGAGGCTTTGCGATGCAACAGGAAAAGAAAACTATTGGAAATTGCAAGACTTATTAATAAAATTATTTTGTATTTATGTATAAATTGATTGTAATTAGGTTAGGAAACTATAGGCTATCTAAGTATTTTAGTTGGGTAATAATTTTTAGATCTTTCATTTATTGTAGGTACTGGGTAGTAATAGGAGCTTTTTCCTTGTATTTTATTGGAACTTGAGAAATTCCTGAATCCTGACTTACCAAAGAAATATTTACAAATAATATCTGGTTGATATATTCTTAGTAGTTGGTAGTAAGTTAACAAAGAAAACAAACTAGGGATGAGGGATAGCAATTTACATCCAAACCTGTGGGTAATACTTGAACCCGAACCTGCCGGGGCGGGTATTTTGACCATTGATTTCAGATTGGGTTCAGGTTTTGTACTATCCGTCCCAAACCTGGCTATTATTTACCAGCTATTATTTGCCGGTGCTCTAAAAATCATTAGGTGGACCTAGGTGGCGGAGAATGCGCTAGGAGGCGGAGAATGCACCTAGGCGTATTTGGCATTTTCTTAGGCGGTCTCATTTATTTATTTTTCTATTGTACATATTTGTTATACTATACAAAGTATATAGAAGATGTAATTTTTTAAAATTTTATATGAAACATTACCAAAAAAATATTTTTTTAATGCAACAAATTCATTTCAAGTATTGTAGAGCATTAAAGTAGAGGTTTGATTATGCTTAGGCGGTGGCCTAGACGCCTAGCCAAATCAAGTGGATGCAGTGATTCTTAGAAAACTATTAGTTTTATGTTTGTATAAGTATATGTATTGATATTATAATTGTTATATATGTTTATAAATATTTTAAATACTTGCGTATATTTTTATAGATTTTTTTGTTCAGTTGTACATATTTATAAAATTACTTTTTTAAGTACATTACTATTATTATATTAATAAGTATTTAAAAAACAGAAATGGGTTACTTGTTTGTACCAGAAATCGATATACCCTAAACCGGTCTGGGTAGTGTAAAATCCGGTCCTGATCTGCCCCGTTGACATTCCTAAAAAAACTAATTTACAGGTTGTATAAACTTGCTGTTCTACTCAACGATGGCAGAGTTTGATAATTTTAATTAATGTTTGTGTTCCTCGAAGCAATTTCTTTTTCGTATGAATTACCCATGGTTTACTTGTCTATATGTACATGATTTGTAGTTGTTTTTCATCCTACCTTCTTTTATCGTTGGTTACAGGTTTTATTTTCAGAAGCTCGGGTAGTGGGTCTTGGTCCTAGATTCATGTCAATCTATGTTCACAAGCTGGCTGTAAGTGCTTTACGTCCCTCATGCTCCTTTTGTATTAGATAAGTATTAGCGAGTTGTAATTATTTTACTCTTGCAATATTACTCATGTCCTTCTTAAGCTCATTATATCTCTGTGTATCCAGATTGAGCGACGTATATATTATGACGAAGTCGAAGGCCTGACTGCAGAATGGCTTGATGCTACAAGTACATTGGTGATCAGTATATGTGTAAATAAACGTGTTCAAAGGAGAGGAAGCCCAGTTAAGTGCAGGCCATTTGAAGAGGCTGTTTTAGCTGTGAGCCCATGTAAGTTGATGCCAGCAATGGATATTTCTGGTGAGAATGGTAATGAGACTGGCCCTTCACAAATAGAAGGGGATGCTTTAACTAGCCTTGCAAATTTACAAGATGTTGAACCAGCTTTTTTTCCTCTTACAATAAGGCTCCTTTCAAAAATCTCTGTTGCTCTTCATGCTGTTGGTGGGGAAGATGGGCCCCTTGATATAGGCGCAAGGCTGTATATAAGCTCATATTTCTCACATCAATGATTCTGTTGGTGGGATGAGTAATGCAGGTGACAACTGAACATGATAGAACAGTCATATAGGAATGATAATCTGCCTTGGTTGTGAAGGTAGTTGTAGTAAAAAGTTAGTTTTAGAAGAAAAAAATTTCCTAAAAGATTCTTGATGCGTTCATGAAAATGCTGGATGTGTATCTGGCGGACGGTGTAGATAATGGAGGGGCTTCGCCACTATTGTTGTTATGTGGCTGTTTTTTTTATAACAAAAGCTGCATGCGGGAATTGGCCCCCGGTTTTTGTAGGCCATTTCCAACAGTTCTACTTGGTTGACTATGCCCGTATCCTATGCTTTAGTTTTGTTCACTAGAGCTAAATTTCATGTAATTTTTTTTTAAAAAATTGTTTTCCTGGATTACAACCCAATTAATTTTACTTTGGGTTTCCTGATATAGTTGTGGTCTTGTACTGCTTTGAGGTCACTGGCTCTATGGGAGCATGTTGGGGTTTCTCTAGAGAAATGTATGTTGGGGTTTCTCTGAAGGAAGCATTTCGGTTGAATAAAATTTCTTTCTTTTGTTCCTATTTTTTGTTTATTGGAAAGTGTGTTATCCATGGCAGTATCACACTCTACTGCTTGTATGCCATTCCAATGCTTGACTATTTGTACTCTGTTGTGTTATTGCTATTAAGTAAAACGATGGCGCCTCCAAAGAGTACTTTTCCCGTTTCTAAATATATACTTGACAGCCTCCTCTGAAGTGTATCAATATACTCGGTCGAATTTGGCATTACGATATGAATTGGGCAAATTTATGAACCGCTAATGTCCCAACAAGGAGGTTCCTGAGCAAATGATATCCGACTTCAAATTAGTGTTCCTGGACCCAGCATGAGCTGAAACCAGAATTCTTTTATTATTGGTTGGCAAAATCCAGAATCCTTTCCTTTATTGGTTGGCAAAATCTGATAGGAATGAGACTGATGGAAGCCTGTTTAGCTTCACTTGATCTCTCTCTACTTGAAGAAATTTTAAGTTCTCTTACCAACCCAATAACCAACTCCAAGGCACAAACAAGGAGATAATTTTTTGGGAGGAGGGACATGTACCTACGAAGTTGAATGCTGTAAAACGTTAGGATACCTCGAGTCATGACTGCTAAAAAAACCATCAACTATAAATGTAGTGAGGATGACATGATGACATGATAACATTCATGATACACTTAATCACCTATAGCTGAAATAGTAACATATTTGAAACTTTATCTCACCTATAGCTGAAAAGTATACATTGTGAAACGGACTAAATTGAAAAATTTATCTTTAATTTTGGAATGGAAGGAGTATACGGCAGGAGTTGCATCTTCTTAGGGAACTCCCTTAGAGGTAGCTTCCAGAGCTTTTTGAGGCTACTGTCCCCCTTTGTTGAATTGTTGGCAATCTGTGATGGATTAGTGAAGTGTGGATATCTAGACAGGTATATGCCATCTTAAACAAGAAAGCAAATAAATATATAAATGTAATTTGTATCTTGAACAGAGCAATCAAAGCAAAAATTTAAGTAAAATTTCGATATTGACTAGAACTTGAAAGAGCATAATGCAAGAACTATCAGCATGAAATTCGATTTTACCATAACATGTGGACCCTGGAGGTGATTTATTACGAGTCACAAAGCAAAAGATAAAAGAGGAAACATGAAAAATAAGACTGCCAAGACTATATAGAGACTTTTAACATGAGAGCAGAGAGGGGAGAGATCCCTTGAGTCGATCACAAAAAGAGTATCAAGACTCGGCTGCAGCATCTGCTAAAGTACCAGCAGCTGCGGAATTCTGTTCTTCCAAGAGCTTCTGTTGACGTTCTGCATGTTCTCTTTCACAGGCGCTAATGCCCAGCATTATATCTATCATGGTCCCAGTTGTGCCGAAGAACACTAGGGGTGCCAATGATTTCCGTTTTATACCCACAGGTATGGCAATCAAAGCACCAGCAACAGAAAATACCCAAGTACCCAGTGCACTGCACATATACAACATTTGATAAGTTTATTATAACTTAATAATTTTATTATCTCACAAAAATAAGAAATGAGGATATCCTTCATTTCGAACATTGGAAAATAGAATTTAGATTGCAATACAAGAAAGGAAATTATGGACACTCTTCCTCACTCACTAAAACCTGAAGATCTCAATACCATGGCTCCAAATTTTTATAGCTAAAATACTATTGTTAATGTCAAATACCAATGTCCACTTGTGGACACACAATTATATATTGTTCTCTTTATTTCAATTCTTCTAGGAGAGATATTACCAAAAATGCATCAAGTACTCAATCCAAAAGGAGTTCCAAGTTCTAAGAAGTGGAAATATTGAAGTCCAACATAACTATCTATAAAACTGGATGCCTTTACCTAAAATAAAACCAAAAATGAGCAAAGTACAATTTGCACACATTAAGAAAAGTAAAAATAGAGGAAAAAGAGTAAAAATGTTTCAAATTTAAGTTTCTATAAAGTGATTTAATACTTTTATTTTTTTATACTATTGAACCCCACTAAATGACATTTACCCTTCACTTTATGTACTTTATCTCATCCTTTGGGACAAAAAAATGTATACCTTTAGTCATCCTTTTGGGGGAGTAGGTTTATAAGCGACACATGGCTTGTATCTTTGTAAAAGCTAACTTTTCATTGAAGCAATTAATAATATAATATCACGGTCTTATGTTTTCCAATGCATAATTCTGCTTATTACCTGTTAAAACTGTAAAATCTGACTACATGCATTTCCTATTCAGCATAGGGTGCAGATATGAAACTGTAGACATTGTGCTCTTTGTTTCTGTGTGCAATATGCCAACTTCAGCATGTTATGGAGGAAATATACAGATCAATAACGACAATAAGTTTGCGGGTAGTTTTTGTACGAGGATAATTTTTTATAAGCCAATCAATCAAGAATATAGACATGTATTTTATTGCTCATTCTTTCTTAGTCAAAAACTTTTAACCTACAAATCAGTCACTCTAAGAAACCATTACCAAGTGTTCTTGATACAGAACAGAAAACTAATTCCTTTAGAAGTATATCAATTCAGGGTTAAGAGAGGTTCACTTTTTGATTATGCCCAGAAATGAGTTCGTTTATCATTTTTTGTTCATTGATGTCTGGGAGTTGTACAGCTGATTTAAGTGTATGAGAAGTTGTTTCTTTACTCATTTACAGTAGGGGACTGTCTTGGAGTTATTTGCATTAGTGAGGAGGGTATTTTTTCAAAAGTTATGTCATACTTCTACTGAGGGGTTATAAGACTGAAGGGGTAAAGAACTTAAAATCAGTTCGTGTAAGTTTTTAGTTGTACTCGAGAAAAACTCCCACTTAGGTTCCACTTACTACCTGCTTTAAAATTTTGGGAGTTCTAATCTTTTCAACTTTTTAACTCTTTGCTTTATTGTTTTTTCCCTTGTCTATTAATTAGCTACATCAATCCTATCATGACGAGATGTGGAGGCAACAGTCTCACAAAATCTATTAGGATTCCCACATCCTACGAAGCTTTTGAAATCCTACAATGGAAGAGTAAAACCTTTTAGATCATGTCATCTAATAAACAGTCTGGAAAGCTTGAAACTAGCTCCTCAATTTCACAACGCTTAAACCCCTGAAATATGTGTTGCACATCTAGAGTTCTGACACCAGAACTAATGTAGAGCTGGTTAAAATAACAAAATAAGGAAAACAGAAAACCTATGCATAAGCAACATGCAGCATAAATAGTGGGGAATGAAAGCATGCCTATTCACAAAAATTAATTTTATTTATTTATATTTTATGATGGTGTAACATGTAGATACAAATCAATACAAAGCTTACCTAAAAAGAACATTTTACTCTACATCATGTAGATAGCAACTGGCTGTTCAGAGACTTCTTCAAACTTCTATTTTATGGAAGTTTGATCATATTCATCAAGTAGGCGATCAAACTCAACTAGATTACAACTGTTTTCAAATATAAAAATTGTAGCAACGTTGTGAATAAAATCCTATGCACCTACTTGACATACTTTGCTATCAACTTCCATCTTCCCCTATGATAAATTTCTATTTCCTAATAAATTCCAAGACCCCTTTTAATTCTTACTACTCCGCTCATAAAAGATTGTAGAAGAAAAATTTTGTTTCAAAAAGTTTGTCGACTTTCAAGGAGAATAAATTATTTACTTTCCTAGTAATTTGTCCCAAGAAATTCTCTCCTTGTATTAAGCTTCTCTCATCAGGGTTCAAGCATCAAATTTGTGACACTTTCTTAATCCCCAAACCTTTGAAATTCAAGATAAATATCATATTGTGACAAGGGCAATACCCACGGCGTTTTGAAATTCAAGATAAATAATTTTTTGTTTTCTATTTTTTTTGCCCAGCTCTGGTTTTGTGTCTTACGGGATTGGAGTCAACTTCACTCCCTGTTGCCTGGGACAATGCAATTCATTATGTTTCTCTTTTGACTGCAAATGTTTGTGTATAACTATATAAAATCAGATATACCCAA
The DNA here is from genome assembly GCA_020205615.1 of Panax quinquefolius. Lineage (NCBI taxonomy): Eukaryota > Viridiplantae > Streptophyta > Magnoliopsida > Apiales > Araliaceae > Panax > Panax quinquefolius. The sequence goes on from CM035156.1 coordinate 47,597,270, forward strand.
ACTTCAAATTATGCGAGATCAAATTTAATTTTTAATTCTTTTTATTATTCAGATTTTCATTTTATCAGAAGCACAACTCATCAGCTGATCATACAACACCCTGAATTTGCAATAGTGATAAACTTGTAATGTCAACAGGGAAAATAGCAACAACAAAGAAATCTAAGCAATCTAAGCTTATTATGAACCCACAGATAATAAAATTTATGGGTCTCAAAGCATTTCAACAGTTAAACAGCACCGGGTAAAAGATTGACAAAAACACAGAGCTGATAATGAAGAAATAAATAATATAAAGGGATAAAGATACAAACTTGGCAACAGAACACTCCTCAATATGCTTCACTTCCTCCGGCCCCGCCATATTTGTTCTTCACTTGCTGCTGCTGCGTTAAAGTTATATAAAGGTAGCCCTTTTTTTCCCCTTCTTTTCTTTTCTTTCTATAGGGGAGGCACTTTACCATATTACCCCTACATATACTGGAAAATAGCCCGTCCGCCCCCTGATTATTTTTTGCAGAGATGAGAGGAGCCGGAGGACCGATACTGTGCATCGGCGATCTATTGAGTGATGTAGGAGAAGCTGATGGAGGGTCAGGTTCATCTTCCCACCATTCAAATCTCCAACCCTCCTTTTCTCCATCTTCTTCTCCATCTTTATCCACTTCACTTCCTAATTCTGATCTCAATCTTCAACCCTCTGATCTCCCCAAACTCTTTCAGGTATCCTCATAATATTTGTCAATTGTCTTCTAATTCATGATTATGTTGAAATTTATGCTTTATTTGTTGTTTCTTATGAGCAAATTCTTTTGTAATTCATTGATTGTGTTAATGACCCTTAGCTTAATCACTTCAATTTTTGCTTATTCAACCTAATTATACTAAAAGCTATCAGTAATTATAATAATGTTCACTGGTGGTTCAATTTTGTCACTAAATTTGAGGATAAAAATTTGCATTGATTTAGGTATTAATTGTATTTGTAAATATATGGAAAATATGATTGTGCATCACCATATTATTTCTTTCATGAACAAATTGGTTCTGTATTTACCATGTGTTAACGGTAGTATTTCTATGGGTCCGATCTCGGGTTGGTCCAAAAGAGATGAACCAGCAAAAGGAAGAAGACCACAAATATCCTCAGCGGCCAGAGCCGTTGTGGGATACGAAAGTAAGTGCCGAAAATAGGAGGAAGATAATTGGAGAAAGATATGCAAAGAAGGTCTTGAGGTAGAGAGAATTAGGGAATTAGAACTTACCTTCTCCTTTAAGGAGGCTTTCTTATTTATAGGTACCTGATCATGTTTTGAGTTTCCTCATTGGCTTGGGTCGTAGTCTCACATGTATGGAGGGTACTTGCTTGGGGAAGAGGTAGGTACCTTATGACAGGTTGATAGTGACGTGAAACATTTTTTCCATGCTGCTTTTAGGAGACCACAACTAGGAGTCGGTATTATTAAGGGGTTTCACCTTTATGCTGAAGGGGCTTCGCCTTTGTACTGAGGGAGAGGTAATAAGGGAAGTCGCCGATTCTGCTGAAGGTTCGGTAGAATGGGGCGACTTATTGTCGTTATTGTGGCGAAGATTTTATTGTCGTTCTGGGTATATCCTAATACTATGTATTACCTCAGCTACAGTCAAAGTATAGATAATGTTTTCATGGTCAAAGCTCATTCGATGCTTGAAATTTCTGTTAATCAATAAAATGTTATGTGAACAAGCAGAATGCAATTTATATACCCTTGTAGATTAATGAGTTGCAGGTTTTACCGTTTTAACTAGAGATGTTAACCCTAAAACTCTTTGGGGAAGTAAATAGAGTAGAGGTAGGGATGAGGAATAAAACAAACAAATTAATAAACACGTTGCTTGTAGCTTCATGGTTGCAGAAACTTGACCACCTAATCCATTGTAGATTGACTAGTGTAACTGTTATTTTTTATGGTAAACTTGAAAGTATGTGTGCCATGTGTGAAAATTTTTAAAAAGCATTGCTTTTCCCAACCTTCCCTGTCAATCTCCCTGTCTTCTTTTCTTTGTGATTCATGATATGAAGAAGTGGTGGATTGATAGTTGTTAATCTTTCTGTCAATCGCTAGATACTTCACTTTATACTTTCTTCATCAAGTCCTTTGTTATATGCACTTTGCCTGAAGGATTAAATGGTCATTTTTTATGCTACAAGCATTTCAAATCCATTGTGCATTTTGCCTAAAGGTTTTGGTGCCAAATGGATTAGTGTCATATGTCTACCCTGAGATTCTTGTAAGTGTATTTGTGGGGCTTCTTAACAGACTTGAGAGATTATAAGCTAAAAAAATTACTTCTTTCCTCTTCTATTTTATTTGGGTGCCAAATGGATTAGTGTCATATCTTTAGCCTGAGATTCTTGTAAATGTACTTGTCGGGCTTCTTAACAAACTTGAGAGATCATAAGCTAAATAATTACTTCTCTCTTTTATTTTATTGGGCTGATGAAATATAGAGTAGAATACTGTCTGAAGGAGTGGTTATAGGCTTGGTGCAGTTTGAGGCTGGCAGGGATGTGATAGGGTCCGTTGTAGCATCTCCCAATGTTCATGGCTACTTTATTGCTGAATATGTTGTTATTCTCTTTCGGTTTTTCCCATGAAAGTTAACTTGGACAAGGGTGAACAAACTGAAGTGGAAAGGTTCTGGAAAGCGACTCTTTATCAGTAATTTAGGATTGTAGGCAAGCTTGTTTCCTGTAAGTTACTTCTGATTTTCATGATTCCATCAGGTTCTATTGTGTAGAGCTAAGGCCATTTGTTTTGAAGCAATCATTAAAAAAAAGAACTTTAAACACTGATTTGCTGGATGGAATAGGCAACACATGCTGAAGGTAACTTACATTGGGTTAAGAGCACTCTTACTAAAAGGCTTATCTTTTGTCCCTATTTCCTAATCGTTGTTTTTGTTGAGAAATTGAGTAGATAAATATTTAGATTTTTTACGGGGAGGGGTGTGATGTTGCTCAATACATTTTGTTGTTAGTGAGGGCATGGTGTATGAATGTCATCTGGTGAAACTTGTTGAGGAAAATCAGAAAAGCTAGGACCAACTTCTTCATAATGGATTAGCTAAGAGCACTTTAGCTTAGTGAATAGTGATTTATAGTATTCCATTCAATGATGATAAGTTTGTTATCACACTAGTTTCAAAGGGGATTGGTCCCTTGTGACAGTTGTCGAGAAAGCCTTTGGGTTGCGGGTGGGTGGGTTGCGGAGTTCTTTTAAATAGAAAAATAACAATTTTTTGTGAGACTATGATTCAGATTTAGATATGACTATTTGGAACATCTTGAGGTTGGGAATGATGATTTTAGATGGACATGACTTCCTTTTTTAGGCTCTTTTATATGAATGTTTCATTTGATTTAATTGTTATAATATCCTTGTGACATTTGAAAGATTAAGGCTCCACCTATGGTGGCCTACTTGATTACTGTGCAGCATTAACGAGCATTATAGTGATCGCCATTTCAGAAAGTGTGGTTGTGTTATTTTTATCCATTGAAACATGTGTTAGTTTTCAATTGAAACTGTGAAGAAGAAGGGACCATCTTCTTTGCCATTGTGATTTTGTTAGTGAGCTTGAGACTATTTTTTTGTTTCATATTGTGTGTATAGACTGTAGAGGTTATCTTATGCTCTATATAGTTGTTTTTCCACTGTTATAAGGTCTGTGTAAGGAAGCTTGGATATGCAGTTTGGATGATTGCATTACTGTGCCTTACATAGACCTTACGTCTAATACATAATTGAACAATACTGGAATATAAGCAGAAGATCTGTTGGGTTTGAGCATTTTTTTTTAATATTTTAAGGACGTTGGTTTTTACCATAGGTTGTATTTTGGGAGGGGAGATACTCTTAGTATACAGAATCAGTTTGTTTTTTTAATCTATTTGTGTACATAGTTTTTCTTTTTCTTAGGAATATCATGTAATTCCTACATATGTGTGGTCCTAATTTTTGAGAATTCACGGAATAGGATAAGTATTATAATTCAATCTCTTTAGTCAATATTAATTACAAGGGAAATGATATTTCTGGAGCTCTTATTGATATTTCCGCAGGTGGTCCCCACCTTCTACCTAAATCTTTCATTTATGTCTAATTTGCCCCTTTGATACAATAATTTGTCTTTGTCCTCTTTTCTTTTCTGCAACTCACTTTCTCTCTCTACCCTTCATAACTATCTCAAATGTCAATTGCCAGTCTTTTCATTTTAACAAATCCACAACAAAACTCATAACAAATAAATCTAACACTTTTTGATGTCAGTCTTTCTTCTAATATTACTTTGTCTTCTTCTTGCATTTCTGGATCAACAACTGCTGCTCATGTTATCTATCTAAGGTGTTTTTCTTCCTCTGCAATTAAATTGAACATATACTCGATCGAAACTTCCAATTTGCAATTTGGATTTCGGTCGCATCTCTTTTTTGGAGATTAGATTGGTGGCACCTGAGTCAATGAGTTGATGACATGGGTGAGCTCGAAAAGGTTAGCTACTTCGATGGTAGAGTGCCGACTGGATCTAGCGTCTCACGCGCCACTACGTTGGAATTGCTAGACATTTCTGTGGGCTATCGTCTTAGAATGGTCCGTGTGGTTCAATTTTTTTATTTCTCTTTGTCGAAGAAGTTAATTTTTTTTTAATGAAGACTGTCATGAATATGCATGTGAATATTATTCCTTTACTTATATAATTTGATGATGAAGGTGATAAAGTCAATAAATAAATATGCAAATATGTCTGCATTAATAAAAGTTGTATAGTCCTTAAAAGATGATAGACAATATGGACAAGGACTTAGATTGAAATGATCAAATGTGTTAGGATGATCTAATATGAATGAATAGTTTTGTAAAGTCCTTCAAAAGATCATAATGTACAATATGAATAGAAAGATCAAACTTGTTAGGTTGATCTTTTAATATGTAATTGATAAGTATATACGATATATATGCATCGAGAAAGTAAAGCTGATTAAGTAAATCGCTCTCGGAATCGTGAGAAGGCGTATCTATCGAGCCTCTGTAGAGCTAAAACAAAAATCGTAGGCTTCACTCGAAATCGTGGAGTCTACAAGTCATCATCAATTAGAATCGTAGTCTGCAGAACCAGAGTCAAAGTCGTAGTCAACCAAGTGCTCACATAGCTAAGGCAAAATCGTAGAGCACTCTACGATTCTCAACAGATGAGCAATCCTGAAGTGCATGCATAGATACAAGTGATCTCATCCTCTGATAAGAAGTAATCAAGTTTCAGAATGCGGTATATTTGAAGATTATTAGAAAGCATTCTCTGAAAGGCCTGGAAGCAAATAGAAGATCAAAGCACCAACTCCATCAGCAAGGCTGATTGAGAAGTGAAGAGTCATTCAGAAGGAATCTTCTAAAAGCACTCATTAGAAGACAACGATCGTAGTGACTGTCAAACAAACATAAGATTTCTCAACGATTGAAGTGTTGGCTACAACGATCGTAGTGTTTGCAAATTAGCAGCAGATTCTGATAAAGCACCTACAGAGGACAGACGACAAAGATTGTATACAGTCAGTCTCATCATGAAATATGATTAAGAGATCACAAGGCTGAAAGCTAAGGAATCTGAGCATGACTAATCAAACGAGACAGGTGAACCAAAAAGGCAAAAGCAGTCAACAGATTCATTAGTCCCTGAAGCAAGGCAAGACAAGCATGATTATTAAGACAGACTACAGGAGCTAAGTGCAAGATGGTACAACATTGTCAAACTGCAAGAACACTCTCGGAATCGTAGAGTTGTCAAGATGGTACATGAACGTCAGCATGAAAATCGTGGAGTTCATTCGTCTGATTATTGAGACTCAACAATGTCGTATAATGAAGACTAACATACGAACATTGCAAATTGGAGATCCCGATGTACTCACCAACATCCTTGGTCTAAATTGGAGAAACAAAAGGAAAAAGAAAGGTGACTTCCAACTGGCCAAGTGACCTTTCATAGGTGTTAGGTGAGAAAGCAGCATGCTGTGTTAGGCAAGTCAGAAAAGGAGCTGTCATATCAACCCAGTATGTCTACATTAAAGATCTCAGAATATTTGAAGCTTTTCAAAAAGCTCTCGACGGCTATATTCCAACGGAAAGATAATGGGTGAACATATGAATAACTAAAGCTTCAAAATGTAAAAGTGTTGTTGACTCGAGATGAAGTGAGTCATATAGAGCTTAACAGAGAAAAAGAGTGAGACTACCACAGAATGAGTGAAGTACATCTAATGAGAGTCTTACACTGCTAAAAGCTTCACTCAATACAAAGGAGTATGCCAACAGAGTGGCATCCATGCTGAGAGCCGGAAGGCCAAGAAGATAATAACTAGAGTGGCAGATCAGAAAGCAGACTTCAAGAGCCACTCTACGTCTCACCATGAACACTCTGAACTGAAGGGAAAAAGATGCAGAGCCGAATCTGTGCACAAGACAACCAGTGTTCAAAGGATGAAGTCGGACTGATATACAAGACTTAGCAGTACCTCAGTGGTGATAGTGTGCTATGCTGAATATCCGATGAACTCAAGCATCAACAACACAAATCAGCAACACCAAGGAGATGAATCAAACTGCTAAGTACACAAAGATGTCAAGCCAAATGTACATCTTAGCAGTCCATCAGTTGCGATCAAGTATCAATGCTGAATGCCATACGATCACAAGGAGCTGCTAAGTACCAGAAGATGAACAAGCTAAATGTCATCTTAACAACTCAACATCAACAACAAACAACCATCCAAACATCCAGGGCTTGAGGGGTCCTTGTCTTTGTGACTAAACCAAACTCAAGTTTACTGGGCTTGCTGAGTACCGGAGGGTACAAGAGATTCTAAGTCTGTTGGGCTTAGTCTACAGTTTCCAAAGCTGCTGGTCTTGAAGAGTTCTTAGTAAACTAGAGTTCCAAGGTTGCTGGTCTTGAAGGAATCTTAGTGAATCGAAGTTAATCAAATCCTTAGTGGAATCCTTCTGGTTGAAGCAGAAAAGTGGAGTAGGAGCATTTAGTCTCTGAACCACTTAAAACCCCTGGTGTCATTTACTTTATGTCATTTACATTCCGTACTATAACTGTTATATCTGCTTACAACTAATCTAACATTAGAACTGTGTTTAATGATATATCCCTGAAGGGTATCTTAACCTATTCCGCTGTGTATGAATTGATTATACTATTCATTATCTGTTAATCACTTAACATATAAAAAGAAGAGGAAAAGTTTTTTTTTTAAAAAAAGAGATCTATTCAACCCCCCACCCTTTCTAGATCTCGTGTGCCCCTGGGAACTAACAAAGACTATGGTTTGATGGCTATTGATCTAGAGGAGGTTTAGATTTATATCTGTTGGATGCGACGGTGGTCTAAGTGGAGGATAGAGAGTTGGTTGCAGGACGAAAAGAGAAGGTTAAGGTAATGTATCAGGTACATGGGCAAATTGGACATAATAAGTTAGTTTAATAAAAAGAATGGGGATCACATGTGGAATTATCAGGGAGATATGTGGAAATATCTCTTCCCTGATTATAATTCCTACAAATGTGTTGTCCTAATTATTTAAAATGAAGTTAGTCTAAAATTATAATGACAATTGAATAGGATGGTCACTATCTAGGAAGTTCTGCCTTTGACGTGTAAGGTAATAAATTGCATTTTGATACAAACGTTCCAAAAACTATTATACTCATTCAAAACATCAAATGTGACAATGCAAAATTTCCCCTATTGGGACGTGATTGATTGGGCCTGACAATTCGGTGGGCCATAGTCCACGTGGAGGAAACTTCCTCACGTAGGAGTATTTTGGGCAGTGGGATAACTTTAAGGAATATAAGATTCCTAACTACATTTAATTTCCAATTTCTAAGAAAAAAGTTAGGATAATGTTTGACTTCCTTTCTTTTAAGGAGATTCATTTCTATCCCATTATGGTATCCACCATAATGAGAATTCTATTCCAATTCGGGGACAAAGCGTTTAAGAAGGTGTGATCACTATAAATACAAGGCTATGCCCTAATTTACAAGTACTTCATTACTTTTGAGCACTAGAGCATTAAGCCTCCATTGTTAACCTATATTCGGCATGTACTTATTCTCACACTGGAGCTATCCACAGCGGCAGCGGGCCGTCGAGTTCTAGTTGTGATTTCGTTCTTCATGCGAGATTGGGCCGTTGTTGGTGATTTGGTAGCGTGGGCCGAATCTTCAAGCGTTAGCATTGACACTAGAAGAGGTCCCTTTAGTGCTATGTAGTTATTTTCAATCACCCGGAGATTTAATCGGAGTTATGGCGACAAGCAAGGTGAACACAGTTATTGGACGAGAGAAATCAACGACCAACCTATCTGGTCAACCCAGAGGTTCGGTCAAAGACAGGTTGGGACCTTCTAATCATGTCTCAGATACAATAGTCACTTTGTGGGCCCAACGAATGCCATGACGGCTCTGGTCAGACAAGAATTGTTATCGGCCACTCAAAAAACGGCATACCCCCATGGTCGTGCTGAAGACCAAAACTCGAAGTGCGATGGTCGAGACAAAAGGGAGGTGATCTTGGTCAGGAAGATATAGGAGAATAAAGATGCTATGGAGGCCCTGCGCCTTCAGTAGAAAGATTTGGATGCCCCCAGATGGCAACACTCCTGGGTGGTGAGGTCTCGCCCAGTCATCATCGGCGTCGTGAAGCATCGCCAGAGAACCGATCCAGGACACATCGTTCAGACGATTCTTGGCGTGAGAAGAGCAGGCGTAGGAGCCGCTCTCGGAAGGGTAGCAGCGAAGGACGGGGGAGGTCAGGGCGTAAACAACGAGTGGTCTCTCCGAAGCACGACAATCGGGATAGACACAAGTCATCCCCTGGAAAGATGAGTCCGAAGCCCTTCCCTGAAGGGTGGCAGAACTGGAGAAGAAACTGGTAGCGGTCAATCAGGAGAAGGAGGTTCCGGTTGACCCGACATCAACTTTTTCTATGGAGATCGAGTGGGTTCGGGCCGACCCCGACAAGAAGGTCCCACATATGGAGAGTTACGATGACACTGGAGATGTGTATGACCACACCCAGGTGATCGGCTTATGAAATTTTATGACTATTCTGACGCCGCCAAGTGTCAGATGTTCATTACAGCCCTAAGGAAGGAGACTTGACAGTGGATGACGTCGCTGGCCTCGAACTTGATCTCATCGTGGAAAGAACTTTGTGATAAGTTTCATAGCCGGTTCGGGAGTAATAAAAGAAGGGGAAGCGAAAGCCGCTTCCACGATGCGAGATCGATAGTTGAAACCCGAGTCGATCGTGAAGAGATTAGAGGTGGTGGTGAAGCGTTGTGATTTAAATGGTCCTCAGGCCCTCAGATACTTTCAAACAGGGCTGGACATGGTGAGGTCAAAGAAATTGGTAAAGGACATGATGTTCAACGCCCCAAAGGATCTCGCTGAAGCATATGACCGAGTAGAGGGTTTCATAGCGATCGAAGAAGCTATGGGGAGCCTGAGGCCAAATGTACCATCTTTGGAGAAGCCTATAGATCGGGATAGGAACAACCATCCTAGTACAGATAATAACAATAATAGTTCGGACAATCAGACGAAGAAGAACTTCAATAATGGGAGTTAGGGAGGAGACCAACCACCTTTCCCGAACCGCGGTGTCAACAAAGTCTACACCCCACTTAACACGGATCGGGCAAAAATATTGGAGGAGATAAGAGATAAGCCTTATTTTGAGCCCTGCCCGGCTAATACCCGTCCATACAGAGGAAATCAAAACAATTATTGCGACTACCACTAGACCGTTGGACACTCCACAGGAGATTATCAGAATTTGAAGAACTTGATCGAGAAGAATGTCTAAAGCGGGGAATTAGTCCACTATGTTGTTGGGTGAGAAGGTTCAGGTTGGACATCGAGCAACACTAACCAGGAGTAGAACCCGATCCCCTAGTCGTAACCACAACCCGAACAAGGTCAAACAACTAGGCGAGTGGTACATGTGAGAACAGGTGGCTCGATTGGAAAGTTGACTGGGAAGAAGAGGCGAGGGGTTTTGAATTCTGTATTGACTGTGTCCGAACAGCCTGTTAGGAGGGATCGGCAATACCCTGGTTCGGTTATTTCTTTCACCGATGAGGATTACCCATCGGAACCTATTGAACTGAATGATATGCTCATGCATACCAGAGGTTGAATTTGGAGAGGAGAAAGATGGAAGTCGGGCAGGAGCCCCCTTTGTACGCCTTCAACAATGATCCGGTGCGTGTGGCGGGAACTATCGAATTGGCGGTTGTCTTCGGAACAGCTCCCCAGAAGGTTGAAGTGAATGTCAGATTCTTTGTAGTGAAAGTAGATCCGGCGTACAACCATTTTGGGACTGCCAACGCTGATAGCTCTGCAGGCGGTGACTTTCATCCCCCACTTCAAACTAAAGTTTCCTACACCAAATGGGGTTTGCGAAGTTAAGGGAGACTTGGATATAGCTCGAAGATGCTACAGGAATTCACTGATATCATCAGGAGTTGAAGTCAGTAAACAATAGCAGACTATGGTAATCAAGGTGGAGCCATTTATAGAGGGAAATACATAACCCTTGCTTGGCCAATCGAAGAGATTGAAGACATTGAGTTGATCCGGGGAATAAGGAAAAAATGATCAAGATTGGTTCGGGCTTGCAAGAACCCTTTTGGACGCCATTAATTGACTTGCTTCGGTTGTATGCGAACGTCTTTGCGTGGATGCCAAGTGATATGTTGGGGATAAATGAATCCGTTGTTGTGCGCTGATTGAACGTAGAACCTGCCAGGAAACCTGTCCGACAAAAGAGGAGGATCTTCGCGGTAGAAGATCATTGATGATGAGGTGGCCAAGTTGTTAGCAGTCGACTTCATATTTGAGATTGATTATTCCGAGTGGCTGGCGAATGTGGTGTTAGTCCGGAAGCAGAATGGAAAATGGAGGATCTCAGATACAGATCTGAATAAGGCGTGTCCGGAGGATTTTTACCCACTTCCACACATTGATCAATTGATTGATGCCACGTCAGGGTATGCTTTGCTAAGTTTTATGGATTCCTTTTCGGGATATAATCAAATTTCGATGCATAAAGAGGATATCCCGAAGATGGCCTTCATCACACATCGGGCGATTTATGCTTATAAAAAGATGACTTTCGGGCTACTGAACGTTGGTGCAACTTATCAGAGAATGATCATTTGTGTTCCGAAAGCAATTGTGTCGAAGTATGGTGTATGTGGACGATATGATTGTCAAAAATTTGTCTGTTCGGGAGCATCTGGATAATCTATAAGACTGCTTTCAGACTGTTCGGGATTATAACATTCGTCTGAATCCAACGAGGTGTACTTTTGGCCTCGGGTTGGGAAAGTTCTTCGAGTACTTGTTGAGCAAGCAAGGAATTGAGACTAATCCGGGGAAAATCAAGGCAATACTAGATATGAAATCTCCTCTGACTTTCAAGGATGTTCAACGTTTGACAAGCCGGATTGCAGCATTGAGGAGATTTATGTCTAAATCTGCAGAAAGGTGTTTACCATTTTTTTATACTTTGAAAGGGCCGAAGAATGAGAAGACGTTCCAGTGGACTTCGGAGTGTGAAACGCTTTTCAAGGGATCAAAAGATATCTGTCTTTGGCGCCATTATTGATGAAGTCGATCCTTTTGGAACCCTTGTACTTATACTTGGTGGCTAGTTCACTTTGGTTGTTGAAAGCGATCTTGGTAATAGAGGCGGAGGAAAAGCGGTTCCCCTACTACTATGTCGATCCGCCCTTGAGGGATGCGAGAGACTAGATAGTCGAACCTAGAAAACTTTTGTCTACGCATTGATAGTGGCTAGTAGGAAGCTTTGACACTATTTCGTGGTCGATTGATAGTTGTATACACGGATCAACCATTGATGAAGATATTGCATAAACCGGACGTGTCAGGATGACTTGCTGCTTGGGCCATGGAGTTGGCTTAGTTTTCTTTAGAATATTATCCCGACTGAGCGATAAAAGGTCGAGGCGTTGGCCACTTTGTGGTGGAGTGCTCTTTTACGAACTTGACCCAATTGGTTAAGCTGGAAGTGGTTGTAGGTTGGTTTGAACGTTCGGTCGATTCGGACTTCATGGACCCTCTACGTGGATGGGTCATCGACCCGGATGTTAGTGAAGCGGGGTAATTTTGACAAGTTTAGAGGGGTTCAAGGTGCAGCAGGCCATTCGATTCCGGTTCAAAGCAACTAATAATGAGGCCGAATACGAGGCAATTTTTGGATAGGTTGCGTCTGGCTAAAAGTTTGGAGGTTCAACGTTTGATCATCTTGATGATTCTCGGTTGGTGGTCAGCGATTTCGAGGGAGTCTGAGGGCGGAGTGCAAAGAATGACCAAGTATCTAGCTGAGGTCAAGGGATCAAAAGATATCTGTCTTTGGCGCCATTATTGATGAAGTCGATCCTTTTGGAACCCTTGTACTTATACTTGGTGGCTAGTTCACTGGCTGTTGAAGCAGTCTTGGTAATAGAGAGACGGGAGGAAAACAGTTCCCCGTCTACTATGTCAGTCACGCCCTTCAGGATGCAGAGACTAGATAGTCGAACCTAGAAAACTTTGTCTACGCATTGATAGTGGCTAGTAGGAAGCTTTGACACTATTTCCAGGGTCAGTTGATAGTTGTATACACGGATCAACCATTGATGAAGGTATTGCATAAACCGGACGTGTCAGGATGACTTGCTGCTTGGGCCATGGAGTTGGCTCAGTTTTCTTTAGAATATTATCCCTGAACGGCGATAAAAGGTCAGGCATTGGCCACTTTGTGGTGGAGTGCTCTTTTTCTGAACCCGACCCAATTGGTTAACTGGAAGTGGTTGTAGGTTCGGTTTCGAACGTTCGGTCGATTCAGACTTCATGGACCCTCTACGTGGATGGGTCATCGACTTCGGATGTTAGTGAAGCAGGGGTAATTTTGACAAGTTTAGAGGGGTTCAAGGTGCAGCAGGCCATTCGATTCCGGTTCAAAGCAACTAATAATGAGGCCGAATACGAGGCGATTTTTGGATAGGTTGCGTCTGGCTAAAAGTTTGGAGGTTCAACGTTTGATCATCTTCAGTGATTCTCAGTTGGTGGTCAAGCAGATTTCGAGGGAGTACGAGGCCCGGGGTGCAAGAATGACCAAGTATCCAGCTGAGGTCAAGGGATCAAAAGATATCTGTCTTTGGCGCCATTATTGATGAAGTCGATCCTTTTGGAACCCTTGTACTTATACTTGGTGGCTAGTTCACTGGCTGTTGAAGCAGTCTTGGTAATAGAGAGACGGGAGGAAAATAGTTCCCCGTCTACTATGTCAGTCACGCCCTTCAGGATGCAGAGACTAGATAGTCGAACCTAGAAAACTTTGTCTACGCATTGATAGTGGCTAGTAGGAAGCTTTGACACTATTTCCAGGGTCAGTTGATAGTTGTATACACGGATCAACCATTGATGAAGGTATTCAGACAAACCGGGACGTGTCGGGATGACTTGCTGCTTGGGCCATGGAGTTGGCTCAGTTTTCTTTAGAATATTATCCCTGAACGGCGATAAAAGGTCAGGCATTGGCCACTTTGTGGTGGAGTGCTCTTTTTCTGAACCCGACCCAATTGGTTAACTGGAAGTGGTTGTAGGTTCGGTTTCGAACGTTCGGTCGATTCAGACTTCATGGACCCTCTACGTGGATGGGTCATCGACTTCGGATGTTAGTGAAGCAGGGGTAATTTTGACAAGTTTAGAGGGGTTCAAGGTGCAGCAGGCCATTCGATTCCGGTTCAAAGCAACTAATAATGAGGCCGAATACGAGGCGATTTTTGGATAGGTTGCGTCTGGCTAAAAGTTTGGAGGTTCAACGTTTGATCATCTTCAGTGATTCTCAGTTGGTGGTCAAGCAGATTTCGAGGGAGTACGAGGCCCGGGGTGCAAGAATGACCAAGTATCTAGCTGAGGTCAAGGATCGACTCCACTATTTCAGCTCATTCACTTTCCAGGGGTTAGATCGGTCAAACAACACCATTCCTTGTCCAAGTTGGCTACAACATAAGCGAGTTCGGTATACTTGGAGGTCTTGGATGCCCCAAGTGTTCAGAGGTCGGAAGTGTTGGTGGTGGAAAGCTCAAATTGTTGGCTCACCCCTTACATAGAGTATCTTGTAGACAAAAAATTGCCTTCAGATCGGATGTTGGCGAAGAAGATAAAGTCCCGAACTTCCAATTTTATCTTAATTGATGGAGATTTATATCGTCGAGCATTCTCGTCGCCTTTACTATAGTGCTTAGTTCCGTCCGAAACTACATGAAGGAATTTGTAGCAATCACATGGGTGCAAAGGCATTGGCATATAAAGTGATTCGGTAGGGATAGTACTGGTCGGCGTTTCAGAAAGCAAAAGAATATGTCAAGAAGTGCCCAAAATGCCAGTTGAACAGTCCTATTCTTCATCAGCCGCCCGAGGAGCTATCTTCGGTCTTGTCCCCCCATCCCGTTCGCTGTGTGGGGAATTAATATCTTGGGCCCATTATCGCAGGCCAAAGGGCAGGTCATTTTCGTGGTACTAGCAATCGATTACATGACTAAATGGGTGGAAGCTAAACCACTTCAAACGATCACAAAGAGAGAAAGCTTGAAATTTCTTGAGGAGTGTAGTGTTTCGGTTCGTCATTTCTATGATTTTAGTATCCTACAATGGGAGACGGTTTGTGGGGTCTAAGTTTGAGGAGTTTCTCAAGGACTTGGGTGTTCAACATCGGAAGGCTTCAGTAGCGCATCCTCAATCCAATGGTCAGGTAAGAGTTACTAACCGGACTCTGCTTAATGGGATTAAAAGGAGACTAAACGAGGCTAAAGGAAGATGGTCTGAAGAGTTACTTAGTGTTCTATGGGCATTCCGAACTACTCCTCAGACAACAACAGGAGAATCGCCGTTCAGGTTGGCGTATGGGACCGATGCCCTTGTTCCAGTAGAGATCGGGTCTCCTTCACTTCAAGTAAGTCAGTATAAGGAGTTATATAACGATGAAGGCCTTTGGCTCAATTTGGACTTATTGGTGGAGGTTCGGGAATCGACATTGATAAGGCTAGCAGGAAGAACGACTCGACATTATAATAAAGGAGTTAAACAGAGGAGATTTGAAGTTGGTGACCTAGTTCTTCGGGAGATGGAGGCTTCGACGCCCTAGAACCTTGGGAAGTTAATACCTAATTGGGAGGTCTTTATGAAATTATTGAAGTACCGAAGCCAGGAACTTACGGCTTCAGACTATGAATTAGTCAGAAGTTAAAAACACTTGGCATGCAGGAAGGCTCAGAAATTACTATCAATGATTCATGTTAAGTTAATTCCTTTTATGAAATTGTAAGTTTACCGAATTATCAATAAAAGTAGACGATTTTCTTTAATAGAAGTTGTTTCATTCAAAAGTAGTTACATTTACATTTCATTCGGCAAGAAAGAAGTAATAGTTTAATTGGTGGAATCTTCGGCTTCAGACTCGTCGTCCGAAGAATTCAGGAGTGAAGGGTGAGGTCGGCTGCAATCATCTTCGCTTTGTCCTTTTATCGAGCACTCATGTAGCCTTCACCGTACTGCTTCATGACCTCATCGGTCAGAGCAGGAGAATGGCAATATTCTTCAATCAGCGTCTGCTTGGCAGCTTCGGTCAGTGGGGGACTTTGGGCTCTTTGTAGGCCTTCTCCAATGTCTGGTTGGTTTGCATCAGTTCCAACATTTGAGAGTGCATATTCCCCAATGATTTTTGGAGGACAACCGACTCTTTCTCCACTTGTTCGTTCCTGGCCTTAAGTTCGTCGTAGGCCGTTTGAAGATTCCTCTTCGTCTCGACTGTTTTGGAGAGACGCCATTTGGTCTTTTTCAGATCAGTGGTCAGTTCTTCGCAGTAAAATGAAGTGTTGGTGTGGAGGCTCTTCTCTTTCTGTAGACCGTTGTTCAGGGCTTCGATCCTGAATTGAAGTTGGGTGACTTCGGCCTCTAGCTCCTTTTCTCTGGCATCCAAGGCAGAGAGACGTCCTAGCAGTCGATCTGTGGACGCCATGGACTGCAAAATAGTTGGCATTTGTCAATTTGTGTAAAGCTGAAGAGATATCGGGAATAGAAGGATTAGGAAGGATGAAACTTATCAGACCCTGGTGCATCGCATTAAAGTAAACCAATTATTGAGCTGAGATCCCCTCAAACCTGTCGTCATCCCCCTTTTACAGGTTCTTGACTCGAAGGATAGTTTTTTTATTCTTGGCGGCCTTGAGGCGGTGGACTCGGAGTAGTAGATAGGCATGGAGTTCTAGACTGTTTGGGAGGGGGTGGATGTTGAGTTGAGGGGGCGGTCGAGGTTTTGTTGTGTGGCCTTTTAACGGGAGGATCGGGAGATGGTTCTTTGTGCTCCTTCCTCTTTCGTGATGGTTTAGATTCAGTAATTTGGATGGGGTCGGTAGGTTAAGGAGGATTGGGTTCGGAAGTTAGTATTGGTTCGGTTTCGGTACGTTTAACAAGTTCGGGTTTAGAGGTTTTTGGTGGTTCAGAAGCAGAAGCTTGTGGAAGTGTGGTGGAGTTTTTTTTGGTGGATGCCTTCACTAATCTTCGCTTCTTTTTTAACATGGCATCTTTTTAGGTGATTGACATTTCAAGAGGACTTATTTCACTAAAGGTGGGTGTGGGTATGATGGGCGCAGGTTGAGTCATCGGGACGACAAAAATGGGTTGAATTAGAAGGGAGGTTTCAGATTGTTGGTTTTGTTGGGGGGTTATATCTTTGGTGGGTTTGTTGGGATTCGATGGGTATTGTTGTTGAAGAAGATTGGCCGACTTCGGTGATCAACGTCGATTTGATATGAGACACTGTAAGAAGCAGTGAACTGGGTCAGGATAAGAGATTGTAATATTATATGTGGAAAAAAAGGGTTCGGGACTTACGTTTGTGCTCGGATATAGAACCATAGCGAGTGCCACCCTTTGTTGCTCGAAGGGTTCTTCATTAAAGCTCGTTTTTCTATCTGTTTGCTTTGTTGTTTGTTTATTTGGCGGAACCCCGATTCCCTGGATTGGCTCATGGAAAACAGTGTGAAGAAGAAGTCAATGGTGGGAGGGACGCCACATTCATGGCAGAAGGTGATAAAGGATATGAGGTGAATGTAGGAGTTCGACATCAGTTGTGCGAAGCTAACTCCTATGAAGCCCAGAAGGGTGATAATGAAGGCATGGAGTGAGAATCTGACTCCATATTTGAGGGCGAGAAGAGAGATGGCAGTCCACCTATCAGGGTTATAATACATTTTGTCGTCGGGGAGTGGGGCACGAAGTTTGTAGATTGCAGGGATGTGGTATTGTTCGCGTATTTCGACGAGGGTTTGGTAGTTGATGGTGGAGATGGTGTTGATGTGAGTGTAGGTTTCCTCAGCTGAATACTCCTTTTGCATTTTTTGGATCTCAATTTTTGCCTCAGTTTGGGCTGGAGGTTAGGGGGCAGAAGAGGGGGTGATGGGAATGGAATCGGTTGTGATGGGAGTAGCAGTCATGGTGGTGGCGGTTGTGAAAATTGCAGAAATGGGGGTCGTTGCAGTGGTGGTTGCAGGAACGGAGGAGGTAAGAGAGGGAATGATTTGGGTGGTGATAGTGGCGGTGGAAGCAATTTATGGGGTGACAACAGTGATGGTTGGTGCACTGTTATCAGCCAGGGATGATCGAGTTTTGGAAAGCTTCGGTGGAAAGGGGAATGCAGAGGAGTAGGATTTGTTGAAAGGAGAGAGCACAATACTTTTGAAAAATTTTAGATCTGAAAGTATGGCGTTCGCTTTTGGGAAGGCAGGGTTTTTGAAACAGCTGACCTTTTGGCTTGGCGCCTTTCTAAATACGGCACATTAAATGGGCCATAATGGTGAAATGGTGAAGTTCGTGGGGAATGTATGGTCTGGAGGTTGCCCGACTTTGGTTTTTGTGCTCTCATTTAATATTTAATTATTGGGCTTTAAGCTCAATACTTCATTAAATGTCCCATTATAACAAAAGAGTGGGGGGCAATGTTGGAATGTGATTGATTGGGCCTGGCAATTCGGTGGGCCATAATCCACGTGGAGGAACCTTCCTCACGTAGGAGTCTATTTTGGGAAGTCGGAGAACTTTAAGGAATCTAAGATTCCTAACTACATTTAATTTCCAATTTTTAAGGAAAGAGTTAGGATAATGTTCGACTTCCTATCTTTAAGGAGATTCACTTCTATCCCATTATGGTATCCATCATAATGAGGAATTTTATTCCAATTCGGGGACAGGGCGTTGAAGAAGGTGTGTGATAACTATAAATACAAGGTTATACCCTAATTTATAGGTACTTCATTACTTTTGAGCACTAGAGCATTAAACCTCCATTGTTAACCTATATCCAACCTGTACTTTTTCT
This sequence comes from Panax quinquefolius, assembly GCA_020205615.1. Classification (NCBI taxonomy): domain Eukaryota; kingdom Viridiplantae; phylum Streptophyta; class Magnoliopsida; order Apiales; family Araliaceae; genus Panax; species Panax quinquefolius. Next base: position 47,615,768 of record CM035156.1, read on the forward strand.
CACACCGGAGCTATCCCCTGGAGGCCCAGACCTTCAAGTTCGTATGTTTCCGTGCAGGATTGGATGCGCTGTTGGTGATTTGGCGTATGGACGAATCTTGGCGTTAACACCCCTATCTACTTAAACTTATATTGCACAAGCATGATCCTAACTTTGTTTAATGATATTTAAATGAGCACCCTCGCACCCTCTTTTGCAGCATTCTACCAATGACTGATATCAAATCTAACGAGAAGTTAGGATCGACTATGTAGAATCATCCACATGCATATTTACAAAGTATAATAATCACATGAGTAAATGTTGAATTCTCTATTAGAATTCCTTGTACATAAAAGAAGATTATAGGGAATGCCAATTGTAGCCAAATGAGCGTCTTGTGGGTGTCAAGTAAATGATGAAATGACATAATCTCATTGAAAATGCTATTCTTGTGACACTAGGCTTAGAAACAACTCAACTAGTTTTAACTATATCTTTTTAGAAAATCTTTCCCAGCGTACTACGTTCCATAAAACGTATTTCGAAGTAATTAAGCGATATGAAGAAACCTACTCCTACTGTACTTTGTACAACGAAAAGTGACATTTTCTGTTCCTTATTTCATTCCCCATACCGAATCGAACTATGATTTAGGTAACATTGCTCTGTAACTAATGTAAATGACACGTGGATATTTTAGTATTTGGTACTATCTTATAAATATGCAGTTCTATGAAGAATGTATGCGAGAGAATGTTGGATACTGTTATAAATTCTATAGCTTGTGTTTGTTAATCATTGTTTAATATCTGCTAAAAATGTAATCTTAGTACTTCAATTCAACCCAAGTCAAGGCCCTCTGCCTTAACTAGTTGAGTTTGGCACCATTCCTTGATTATTATTTTTTCTCTCTAATTAGTTTTTGGCATGGACGCTCGTCGCTTGACTTTGTTTAGAATCCTTGTCCAGTTTATTTCAAGCTTTTCCTTTTCCAAATTGTCATTTAAGTAAAACTACTTGCTTCTTGGGGATACAAGGGTTTCAACATTTAATATGCAGTAGTTCTTCTTTCTTTCTATAAGTCACTTTATTTCTTCCCTTCTATTCTGTTATGGTATTGTATTGAGTTTTCTTAAAGGTAATGAAGATTGTCATATAACATCTCAACTTGATTTAGGAAACCTATGACCAGTTAAATGAAGCACTTGCTGGCACAGACCACTCATGGACTGCTCTCACACTGAAGGTAATGCATGATTTATATGAAGTAATGAAGGATAACAGTTACTTAAAAGGTTAAAAGGTCAATGAATCGCAAGACACTATTACTTTATAATTATTCCCTTGTTGGGTTCTGGCTGGATCCATGTATTGGCGTGAAGCATCCATCATGATCTGCTATAAAGTCATTACATTCTTCTTCTAACCTTCCCTAATTCGTTTATGGTATCGATTGAGATTTTATGTTTTCTTTTATTTAATTTAGAGTATCGGAGATATAGCTTCCCATCTCTTTCATACCGTAAATAAAAAATTTAGTAGCAAAGATATTATTTTCCGTCACCTGACACATTGTTCCTTAATTTTGTTTACAGTTATGCACTGCTTTGGAAACTGCTAACCAACTGGTTCAGTCTACCAACTCCAATGTTGGCTTGTTATCGGAGAAGATCCAGGAGCTCGAGCGAATCGTCAAGAGAGGTGATACTGCTGTAGCAGCAGCCAAAGCCTTCCACAGCTCTCTCAATCAGAAAGAAGGATCTTCCAGTTAAATTTGCAAACAGTCCATGCCTGATCGTTAGAGAGGTTAGAGAAGACGATCTCAAAAAGAAAAGAAGAAAATAAAAGAAAAAGAAAAGGTATGATTTGTTCATGTAGCGTATACGAAACTCATGTTTACTAGACAGGAAGAAAATAGATGCGCAGACAAACTTATAAATTGCTTATAAATTCATGTTCCTTGTGAAGATTGTCATGACTCCACCTTTTATTTAAAATATTCAAATAAATTCAAAAGTTTAGTAGCCAAGAAGTAGTAATCAGAGGTACCACAAAGAAGTCGATTTATATATACAGGGGCAGTTTGGGACCATTTCATGATTTGCATCATGTTTATGATAAACACAAAATTGTGGTCCATAATATGAATGTCTATAAATAAAATCAAAACTTAGTAAATAAAAATGGTTTTGTTTGGATTGGAGTTGCTTCATATCTAAACCGAATCATTTGAATAATTTGACAACATGATGCTGGCTCTTTCTAGTATAGCAATTCTAAATTATAAGCACGCTTTTCCTCTCAAAACATATAACATACCTTACATACCCTCTTTAGCGATTTATAAGAGGCGACGATTCGATCCATTCTTTATATATAAACAGTTATTCTTTGCTTTTAACGATTTATAACGTATAGCGATTTACGATGGACCAAATCTATAGCGATGGAAAGAATCGTCATCCGATTAAAATCGCTAAAGAGGAAAATGTTAGATAAGGGGTAAGCTTAAGATCCGAATCATAATATATATATCTATTATCTATTACTATACATAACAAGGCAAATGAAGATTTTATCTAAATTAACCGAGTTATTTTTGATTGGTCAACAAGTTAATTCCGAGTTAGTTCCCAGTTCATCACCTCTTTTGATACAATATATGTCATGTTCATAATATACCAAATTACTTTCGTATCATTTGTTGTATTATTCGATGAGTTTACACTTTACATGCATGTATTAAAAAACATATATATACAATAATTTTGATATACATACAAGTCTTCAACTTCATGTTCAATGTATTATTCTTGTAATAGTATTAGATTCATTTTGGGTAAGTTGGTTAATTGGTCGATAGAGTCATTTGACACGTAAGCGAGGCTATCATGTAAATCGATATTTTATTATCGATTATTAACTTATCAAAAAATAAACTTCATACTAACCGTATCCATACTATAGTGGTTAAACTCAAATTATAATATCAAATGACACACCACAATTTTAAATTATATTATCGATACTAACTCCTCGTGACTTGGACGGATTATGAGTTTAGTTTAATATAAATCGAAGTTGTATATATAAATCATTTACAATAAATAATCCCTCGTCAGAAAACATGAATTGATTGTGTTCAATCTCAGGCAAGGGTTCAATTGCTCAATTCCTGTTTTCCCTATGAACATTTCCAGGATTCCACCTTAATTCACTTGCAAACACAACATTCATAGCTGTACATATTTTGTGAATCTAACCTAGTCGTCGAGTTTATTTTAATTTTGAAAATAATAATTTTTAAATAATTTACGATTCTAATTATTGTATTAATCATAATTACATAATCTATTTTGAAATTTAAAATTTCACAAATTGATTAGAAGAAAAATAGATTTTATTTTGGTAAAAAGGAAAAATAAAAATTAATTGAGACTCTTTTTGTACTAAGTACAACATTATTAATTCAAAAAATAAAATAAATTCATATCAAAATTAGGACAGTTGGGACCATTGCATCATGTTAAGTCCAAACTTAGTAAATATATTTTTGTTTGAATTAAGTTGCTTCATATATATATATATTTGAGCCGAATATCATTTGATTAGTTTCGACACCATACTGGCTCTTTCTAGAGCGCACTTCTGATAATTGCGATTAATTTGAAAATTTAAGGGGCTTAATTATAAATTCCATTGAGGATTCTCCATCAAGTCATATGAGAGCTCAATAATTTAATTATTGTGATAGATCGCGATCCTAATATTACCTCCGTTCCTTAATATAAGGCGTTTTAGAGAAATATTTTTATTCCTTAATATAAGTCGTTTGAGAATTTCAAGTAAGCATTAATTGCTTAGTTTCCAATATTACCCTAAGTATTAAATATAACTTTGGTTCTCTTATTATTTTCTGTCCAATAAATAACAATATCTTCTTCCAATATAAGGACAATATAGACAATTGATATTATAATTAATGCTATACAATTATTTTCTTAATATTTATGCACAACTCTAAAACGACCTATATTAAAGAACTGAGAAAGTAATTTAATTATTTTATTGTTGGCACAACTAATCTTTATATTAATAGTATAATATCCTCATTGGCTCTTGAATGCAGTGCATGTTTATATATATATATATATATATATAGATGTTCAGAACGGTCCGTCGCTAAAGGCTAGTCGATCAACGGACCAACCCATTTCTGAACCTCTCTCTCTCTCTCTCTCTCTCTCTCTCTCTCTCTATATATATATATATATATATATATATATATATATATATATCTCATCAGGATCAGGATCTTATTTCATTTCTTTATCTAGCTCATCTTGCTTACTCCCCTTTCTTGAATTTGAATGACGACGATTAAATCGCTATATATAGAAGCGCTGTGTCTTAGCTTTTAGCGACGGACAACATATAGCGACGGACCGAATCGTCGTCGTCCGTCGTTAAAGAAGGGTGAGTAAAGTGAGCTAAATAAGGGTAAGCTTAAGATCCGGACCGTATATATATATATATAGCGACGGACCAAACATATAGCGACGGACTTAATAAATCGCTTTTGGTCCGTCGCTAAAGAAGGGTGAACAAATTGAAATATTTAAAAAGAAGTGAGTTTAAGATCCGGATAGTATATATATATATATATATATATATATATATATATATATATATATATATATATATCTAAAACATATACATCTTTTAAATAACATACATCTCTTAAATAGAAAACTAACAAATAAAATATCGAAGGTGCAATCTAAATGGGATTAAAAGTTTAATACTGAAAGAAAAATAATTAAGTACCATGCAAACTACTTGTTTGACGGATTTAAAAGTTTTTAACATGATTTAAATCCAAGTTTTTATATAAAAATTATTTAATTTACAATAATTACGTTTAGTACTCTTGTTCTTGAGTTCCATACTAAAATTAATATTTTAAATTGTTAACTCTCTAAAATCAGATTTATCATCCACAATGAATCAATCAATCATCACTCTTGTTTTGAAAAAAGTTCAAAATATATAGCTGTAATTTATTTATTTATTTTCTGATCGTTTAATTAGTGCTTCTAATTAATCTTTCCAAAACGAAAACTATTAATAAATAAAAAGAGTGGGCAACACATGTACAAACAACCAATTAATATATCAGTGTCTAGCTAATCTGAATGCTAAAAATAATTTCTTAATAATGAAATATTTGTCTTTTATCTACAGAAAAAGATTTAATTACGCCTCTTGGACCACACAATAAAATAATTATCAGTACTTAAATATTTTACCTTTTTAAAAAAAAATTCAAACAAGAAAATTCATGTCAATCATTTATAGCCCACCCTTAGTTATGTTTAAGGACTAATGGTCCCTAAGTTGTACAGTGACATCACTAACCTTCATTAATTCCTTTAATTAAGTAATTCTTGATCCTTTTCAATTTAATTAATTAATTAATTAAGTGTCTATGATGTGTTCAGGAAAGAGTATCATAACTAGGTTTATATGATTGTCAATATACCAGACAACATGGTATTATTTACGTATGTGGAGCTAATAATCTACTTAATTTGGCTTACATGTCTTTTGGAAAACATAGCTAATTAATTTGTGTTGCTAATGTAATTAATTAAAGAATTATATTCTAATCTAAAATATAATAATAGTATTATAGCACTAGGCCCTAGGGGCTAGGGCTGGCTAGTAACAATATTTAGGTTGGTAGAGATATACATCTGGAAATGAAATATGCAAGAGAAATGCTAAATGCACCTTATGAAGTGTCCACCAACAGATGGTATCAAAGGTTAAATTTATAAAGGACATTTAGAAGTTTAAACAAATCGTAAAATCAACACTTTGTTAGATTTATAAATGGGCCTCTGTAACTTCAAACCAAAACCAATTAGTTACGAGAAAAGTTGGTCATAATTTTTATATACTAAAAATATTTACTCAAGCTATTCGTTATATATATATATATATATATATATATATACTTTAACATATTACTAGTTGCAAATATTAGACCACCGTAAAAACTGCGAACACCAGTAACCAAAAGTAGTAATATATATGCCTGACGAAATCACCAAAATAACAGGTTAAAATCGCACTAACGGTTGATTGTATTGTTATGAAATTAATTAAACTCATGAAATATACTCACATTAATATAAACAAAGAGATATAAAATATGAACACAAGAATTTACGTAAAAACTCAATTGGAAAAAAACTACGGAAAGAGAGAAATCCATAAATCCACTATAATAATATGGAGAGTACAAAGTGTAAGACCCCGAAATTTTTTTAAATAAAAAGGAATTTCCTTTATTTATTATTTTGAAATAGTAAGGGTTGATTTGATTAATGTGGATAGTTAAGGGTTAAATACGCAAATATTTCAAAATAAGCAAGTGGTTATAAAATATTCATTTTTGTGGGGAATATTCGTTTGGTCGTGGAATATTAAATCTTGTCGGGGAATATTAAATGCGACAGCCTTGACCGTGTAAGGCCCCATAACGAAAAGCGATTGGATGAAGAAAACGACAAATATAAGTTGGTTAAAAATACTTGGCGTAGTAGTTATTCCGTTAAGATCATTGGAATACCCGGTGGTTAAAATACTGATGTCTGGCGTGGACAAGATGATAGCTACGGTATTATTGCACAATATTGTTGAATTATTGATTAAATGCGTAAGATGGCACTACTCAATAATTTTCCACGATGAATTCTTATTCAATATTTTATTTTATTGATTCAATAATTGCTGCGTTGATATTTTATATTATTGTTGTTCAATAATTGTCACTGCACAGTATTTCCCATTATCAGATCAATAATTCATATTATTTGAATAATATTATTAGATAACATTATTGGCAATGTCTAGAAAGTTCTGTCTAAGGAGAGGTTTGGTCACCTAATTAATTGCTACCAAGAGTAGAGAGATCTTTATTGAAAGCCCCTCTTTCACAGGAGCTACCTGGTTGTCATAATTGTGATTCTGTAATATTATTTGTGAATAATTAATTATTGATTCATATGATAAAGAAATATTTATTTTATGTGGATATAAATGATGGATTTATTTATGTGGTTATAAATGAAGAAATTATTGTTGAGGTGTTTTATCAGTATTTTACCAGATTGGAGGTATTAAAAATTAAATCAGGGGTTTTGAGATATATTGCGGGGATTATAATTTTTTAATCCGACCGTTGGATTGTGGTAATTTTTGGGTATGTTATACATACATAAGTTGAGTATATGTCCACAAATTTTGAACCGTTAAAATTCACGAATGATTTGTTATGAAATTTAAGAGGTGTCCGATTAGGAAATTAGGGTTATAATTGATTTTGGTGAAAATTCTAGAATTGAGTGGGCCCCACTTGTGGTTGGTGAAAAAAATGTGCTGAATTTTATTTCAAATGTGGTGGGTGACAATAGTAGCGAGGTGTAAAGCCATCGTAGCTAGGTCAAGTCTGCTTGGTGAGCTAACATTTTCTATAAATAGAGGGCTAAGTTAGAATTGAAAATCACACCGAAAAACAAAGTTTTCTCTTCTCTCTCTATATTATTGGCGTATTTTGTGAGTATTTAGATACTTTGAGAGTTCTTTATTCAATCTAAAGTTTCATTCAAAGATCACTTGAGACCTTTCCTTAGAAATCTTGATTCTTTGAGGTAAGGGATATTATTTTTTTTCAGTAATGATATTATTTCTTCAATATCATTATCTTTGAAATGTTGATCTGAAGTTTTATCAAATTTAGAACTTTTTCATGTCGGGGTTACTATTCATGAGTTCTTATTCACGAGTTACTATTCATGAGTTACTATTCACGAGTTCTTATTCACGAGTATTATTCATGAAGCGTGAAAATGTTTTTTTGTGGAATTTCTATCTTTTGGTGTCTGAGTTACTTATTCACGATTATACTGGCACTATTCACGATATCTGCACTATTCACCAAAAAATAAAATTTCTTCTTTTCGTCAAAATATCTATTCGGATACTAGCTTTGATTGTATCCATGTTTTGATCATTCTTGAATTTTTACACCACTATGATTATTTTTGAGGTATTGTTGGACATGGATAAAATAAAATACGAATCCTTAATCCTTAATCCTTGTCATTTTGTTTCACCTTTGGATTAGTTCTTTAAAAATATTTTCATCATCCTCGTCTTAAATGATGATATTATTGAATATCTTTGGCTGTAGTGCAAAGATGAATGATTTCTGAAGAATATCTTTGGTACGTAGTGCAAAGATGAGCGGTGTTTAAATGAACATGAAGTGATCGATGAATATCTTTGGCCTTTAGTGCAAAGATGAGCAGTGTTGAGATGAACACGACCGATTGATGAATATCTTTGGCCCAGTAGTGCAAAGATGAATATTTGATTTGAGATGAATATTGATTGATGTTACGAGACAAAATATTGATGATGGATATTAAATTCATAGATTATAGTAGATTTCATTCTCTACGTAACTCTTCTATGAATTATTATTTTCGCTGCGAATATTGATCCGAAACTTGTCATCTATTGTATTCTATCGATTTTTCCTGTTGGAGACTAACGATAATTTGTTGTATATTATCTTAGTCATAATATTCTTCTTGGGCTAGTTGAGCTCACCCTTTTCCTTGTTGTTCCATTTTTCTTCTCGGGAGGTGAGAATGTAATGAGTACTTAGTCGGGGTATGGAATGAAGGTTCTAAAGAGAGTTGTTTAGTAGTCCTCACCATTTTTGTAAAATAATGTATCAATAAATGTGATGGGGATTTATGTGAGTATAAATATTGTCTAGAAGATAATATTTGTATTTAAACTCACGATTTCTTGTTGTAATAATAAAGTTGTAGTTGTTTACATACCGTATTGACAACTCGAATGGGTGATGTATACCTATTTTGGGGGGGCGTCACGGTTGGTATCGAGCTTAGGGATATGATCTCCTACGGAGATCGGGGAATAAAACTAGGAGGGAGAGACGAGTAAATCCTTGCTAGTGTGTCCTACCTAAGCTTATTTGTTGGTTGGTCATATTATAGGGGTATTATGTGATTTGTTAATTTATTTAATTAACCCTTGTTTTATGATAGTTTTTTAGAATGGCTAATCGAGAGCGTTAACAATGGAGTGAATGAGATCGTGGAGACACCTCTAATCGCCAACCGGGATAATGTGATGTCGGTGAAGAAGGAATTAGAGATATCCATGTGGTGAGTGAAGAATTGATAGTTGCACCCGAGATAATCGCAGAGGTAACAGCTGAGAGTGAGGAAGAAGAGGTACCTGAAGAGAGTTTATTAGAGGTATTTTATGATCGAAATATAGAATTGCAAAATCGTATTCATGAGTTAGAAGAGCAGGCTAAAGAATTGCAGGCAGTCGTGGAGCAAGGAATGTGGGAAGAGCTTCGAAGAACTCAAGATGAGACTCATTTCAGCACATGTTCTGACCATGCCATCCTGGAAAAGCGAACGTGGTAGCTGACGTGTTGAGTAGAAGATCGTATACAAGTACGAAAGTAACGATATTGTCAAAGACTAATTTCATTATAATTTACAAATAATAGAGATGGAGATGAAAACTCTAGGTACCCACGTGATGATATCTGAGTATAATCGACTTTAGTTAAAGGCTGCTCAAGCCACCCAATGGGGAGATGATGCGTATGAAGAGGAAAGTACAAGAAGGAGCTATTCCATAAGCGAGAATTGATGAAGAAGGAATACTTCGAGTCCACTCTAGACTTTGTGTTCCTAACGACTCTGATTTGAGGTACAAGATTATGATGGAGGCACACAATACACCATTTGCAATCCATCCTGGAAGTACTAAAATGTATCGTGATCTTCGACATACATTTTGGTGGAATAATATGAAGAGAGAGATTGCAAAGTTTATCTCGATGTGTTTAACTTGCCAACGTGTTGCAACCACTTGAGATTCCGGAATGGAAGTGGGAACACATTACCATAGATTTCGTTACGGGTCTTCCTACGGTTTCTCAAGGCATCAATGCTATTTGGGTTATTGTTGATAGATTAACCAAGTTCTGCTCATTTCTTTGCCGACACGGAGACTTATTCCTTGAGCGCTTCTGCTAGTATATACGTGAATGAGATTGTGAGGTTGCATGGCATGCCTGTATCCATAGTTTAGGATAGTGACCCAAGATTCACTTCAAGATTTTGGGTTAGCTTGCAAAAAGCTATGGGCGCAATTTACGATTGGTTTGGCATACCATCCTCAAACGGATGGGCAATCGAAAGGACTACTCAAACTCTTGAAGATATATTAAAACTCGTGTCCTAGATTTCAAAGGAAGTTGGGATAAGTACTTGCCATTGGTGGAATTCTCATACAACAATAGTTATTAAACAAATATAGGCATGGTTCCATTGAAGCATTATATGGACAAAAATGTCGTTCTCCGATATGTTGGGATGAGGTGGGTGAAGCAACATTCTTGGGACCCGAAAGTTAGTACGTATGACTAATGATTCGACAACGTATACAAAGCAGTACAAGATCGACAAAAGAGTTATGCGGATCTTCATCGAAAGGATGTGGAATTTAATGTGGGGATCATGTATTGTCATGAGGGAATTACAAGATTTGGGAAGAGAGGAAAGCTCAAATCCACGATTTATTGGTCCATTTCAAATTCTTGACCGAGTAGGAAATGTAGCCTATAGACTTGCGTTACCTCCAAGTATGTCTCGTGTTCATAATGTGTTTCACATATCTCGTATTTCGTAAATATGTGAAAGACCCGAACCACGTTATTGAGTTAGAACGGACGAGATAGCCAGAAGACTTAACGTATGAGGAGGTAATTGTCAAGATCTTGGATAGGAAGGAGCATGTCCTACGCCAAGAAAGGTCATACCACAAGTTAAAGTTTTGTGGAGGAATCATCTTTATAGAGAAATGACACGGGAATTGGAAGCGGAAATGAAAGCGAGGTATCCTCACCTTTTCAAACACCAGACGTCGTGACGCCAATTTCGAGGACGAAATTTCATAAGGAGGGAGGTTGTAAGACCGAAATTTTTTAAATAAAAGGAATTTCCTTTATTTATTATTTTGAAATAGTAAGGGTTGATTTGATTAATGTGGATAGTTAAGGGTTAAATACGCAAATATTTCAAAATAAGCAAGTGGTTATAAAATATTCATTTTGTGGGGAATATTCGTTTGGTCGTGGAATATTAAATCGCATTGTGAGAATATTAAATGCACCAGTAGCGACCATGTGTGGGCCCCATAACTGGAAAGCGATTGGATGAAGAAAACGACAAATATAAGTTGGTTAAAAATAACGGCGTAGTTATTACTCAATTAAGACTATTGGAATACCCGGTGGTTAAAAATACGATGTCTGGCGTGGTTGCTAAAGAGCAAAGCAGTATTGCAGACAAGATTGTTGAATTATTGATTCGCACGTAAGATGGCACTACTCAATAATTTTTCACGAATTCTTATTCAATATTTTATTTTATTGATTCAATAATTCTTTGCGTTGATATTTTATATTATTGTTGTTCAATAATTGTCAACGTGCATAGTATTTCCCATTATCGGATCAATAATTCATATTATTTGAATAATATTATTAGATAACATTATTGGCAATGTCTAGAAAGTTACATCTAAGGAGAAGTTTGGTCACCTAATTGCTGCCAAGAAGGAGAGATCCTTATTGGAAAGCCCCTCTTTCGGGAAGCTACTGGTTATTATAATTGTGATTACGTAATATTATTTGTGAATAATTAATTATTGATTCATATGATAAAGAAATATTTATTTTATGTGGATATAAATGATGGATTTATTTATGTGGTTATAAATGAAGAAATTATTGTTGAGGTGTTTTATCAAGATTTTACCAGATTGGAGGTATTAAAAATTAAATCGGGGTTTTGAGATATATTCATGGGATTATAATTTTAATCCGAGCCCAGTTGGATTGTGGTAATTTTTGGGTATGTTATACATACATAAGTTGAGTATATGTCCACAAATTTTGAACCGTTAAAAATTCACGAATGATTTGTTATGAAATTTAAGAGGTGTCCGATTAGGAAATTAGGGTTATAATTGATTTTGGTGGAAAATTCTAGAATTGAGTGGGCCCCACTTGTGGTTGGTGAAAAAATGTGCTGAATTTTATTTCAAATGTGGTGGGTGGCAATAGTAGCGAGTAAAGCCATCGTGTAAGCTTGGTCAAGTGCGCTTCTACGGCTAACATTTTCCTATAAATGAGAGGGCTAAGTTAGAATTGAAAATCACACCGAAACAAAGTTTTCTCTTCTCTCTATATTATTGAGCGTATTTTGTGAGTATTTAGATACTTTTGAGTTTGTTCAAGATAAGTTTCATTCATCATCACTTGAGACCTTTCCTTCCGAAATAATCGATTCTTTGAGGTAAGGGATATTTTTTTTTTTCGTAATGATATTATTTCTTCAATATCATTATCTTTGAAATGTTGATCGAAGTTTTATCAAATTTAGAACTTTTTCATGTCTGGGGTTACTATTCATGAGTTACTATTCACGAGTTACTATTCATGAGTTACTATTCACGAGTTACTATTCACGAGTACTATTCATGAAGCGTGAAAATGTTTTTTGTGGAATTTCTATCTTTTGGTGTCCTGAGTTCTTATTCACGATTATCAAGACTATTCACGATATACTGCACTATTCACCAAAAAATAAAATTTCTTCTTTTCAGTCAAAATATCTATTCGGATACTAGCTTTGATTGTATCCATGTTTTGATCATTCTTGAATTTTACACCACTATGATTATTTTTGAGGTATTGTTGGACATGGATAAAATAAAAAGTACGAATCCTTAATCCTTAATCCTTGTCATTTTGTTTCCTTTGGATTCGTTCTTTAAAAATATTTTTCATCATCCTCGGTCTTAAATGATGATATTATTGAATATCTTTGGCACGTAGTGCAAAGATGAATGATTTGAAGAATATCTTTTTGATGCAGTAGTGCAAAGATGAGCAGTGTTTAAATGAACATGAATAATCGGTGATGAATATCTTTGGCCTTTAGTGCAAAGATGAGCAGTGTTGAGATGAACATGACCGATTGATGAATATCTTTTGGCAGTAGTGCAAAGATGAATATTTGATTTGAGATGAATATTGATTGATGTTACTGAGAGACAAAATATTGAAGATGGACCGTTAAATTCATAGATTATAGTAGATTTCATTCTCTACGTAACTCTTCTATGAATTATTATTTCACCGCGAATATTGATCCGAAACTTGTTGTCTATTGTATTCTATCGATTTTTTCCTCTGTTGGAGACTAACGATAATTTGTTGTATATTATCTTAGTCATAATATTCTTCTATCGGGCTAGTTGAGCTCACCCTTTTCCTTGTTGTTCCATTTTTCTTCTCGGGAGGCGAGAATGTAATGGTATCTTAGTGAGGGTATGGAATGAAGGTTCTAAAGAGAGTTGTTTAGTAGTCCTCACCATTTTGTAAAATAATGTATCAATAAATGTGATGGGGATTTATGTGAGTATAAATATTGTCTAGAAGATAATATTTGTATTTAAACTCACAGCTTTCTTTCGTTGTAATAATAAAGTTGTAGTTGTTTCTGTACCATGTATTGACAACTCAGAATGGGTGATGTATACCTATTTTGGGGGCGTCACACAAAGGGTTTATTTGTGTCATATGCTCTTGTGTTCTGTCCCCCTCAATTCCTTGCTTATTGCTGTATTTATAGATATCATATCCACCTGAATTCAATTAGGAGTAGAAGTCCTTTTCAGAATCACCTTATAACTGTTGAATCCAATTAAGAGTAGGAGTCCTAATTAAACCTCCTTATCCCACCAAATAAGGAAACACAATCTTATAATAAGGACTCTTCCACTGTCACAATAAATATATATGAGTCATCACCAGATCCGGACCATTAAATAGACTGGACTGCACCACGGCTAGACCCAAATAATCACATCCCAACAATATACATAATATGATGCTGTGGTTAATTGAATTTTAAATTAGTAATCATATATATATATATATATATATATATATATATATATCGCGGATCAATGACACTAAGTTTTTTACACAATTCTTTAACTCTTGGATTTGAACAATCTTAATGGCTAAGATTAAAGTTGATTTTTAATTTATAACTAAATAAAAATAAAAACAAAACCTGGAGCTTTTCATCTTCATTTTTTCACGTCTAAAACTTCAACCTGGAGCTGTCAAACTGTCATCATAATGGAGGAAGTCCAAGATGTATCATCCAACTCTCACATATCTCTAGTATGTTACAATAATCTTTATTTTTATTTTTATATAGTTATAAATTAAAAATCAACTTTAATCAACTGGTGCTACAACCAATATCTCCAAAGTTGATCAAGTTAATGTTCAAGTTAACCAATATATATATATATATATATATATATATATATATATATATATATTAGCACAGAAAGTACAAGTTGGAATAGGATGTCAGTGTCTCCCTACAGAAATTTATTTTTCAAGTGGTTATTTTTTTTGTTCACCTTAATTGCTACCTCCAATTAAGGTGGAGCTCTCTATATATTATATAACATAAGTAGCTAGTCAAGATCTAAAGATACCCTATTAATCCTTTTAATTATTGAGATCTATGATTAGTGTTATCATTTTTAATTATTTCATTAATTAGTCATAGCTTAAATATTGTGATGCGTCATGCACGCGGCCAATGAGAAAAACAAACCGGTGGGAGCTCTAACTCTAATTGTCAATTACAGATCTTCCAAACACCATACACCAAGATTTGTGTACTGTTCTATTGCCGGTTGTTTGATAAACAACAACCTTGTAATGAGTCATTCCATTGAGCTACATTTAATATAATCCATCATAATTAATTAAGCATATTTGTTTTTCTATATCAACCAACATTAATAATATTGCAAGGTTTGATTTTACTCCTTCCGTTCCTTAATATAAGTCGTTTGAGAATTTCAAGTAAACATTAATTATTTAGTTTTCAATATTACCCCAAGTAATAAATATAGATGGTTATCTCACTATTTTTTGTCCAATAAATAATATTCTTTCTTTTCAATATGGGACAATATAGACAATTGATATTATTTTTAATTCTATATATACAACTATTTCCTTAATACTCGTGTACAATTCTAAAACGACTTATATTAAAGAACTGAGGGAATACATTTCTAACGTTTGATTCAAGGACTAATATAAAAGTTCTATGTATGCTTCGTATCTTAAATTGGAGCTAGCTAGGTTTCAATACTCCATTGGATCTAAATCTAGAGATACATTATTAAAAAACAATTACACGTGTCATTTAATATATATTTGTTATGAGAATATTATTTTTGCTCAGACAATATCAACAATGACGTGCACGTTAAAAAAAATCATTCAAATGCAACTCTAATTCTAATTCCGAAAAGTCATGTCTTTAATTTTATTGAAATAGATGGAGTATATGGCCAAATTAATTATTTTTTTTTATCAAAAAGTCTAATGGACTGAAATATATTGAAAGTGTAAATTATTACAAACGATAAAAAGATTATAATACAAAGACTTGAAATGGTAATTCTTTCAAACATAATAACAGATAATCAGGAAAATGGCCCAATCATAATAACAATTAGCGGACATTAGATATACTTCTGAAAAACAGTCATAATCCCAAAGTAATAACAGAATATACAGATCTAAGCAATTCTTCAATATACGAGCAAAGGAAGAACTAGTCGTCATGATACCGCGACACCCAGATTTTAAAAATTTATCTTCAACAATTTATGTATCGGAAAAATTCTCACGAACGAAAAAAAAAACTTCCCGATTGGATAAAGCAAATCAACTTCCCAAGAGACGATAATGAAATCCTCTCATAAAGAAAAAAAAATCAACCATATTATAGAGAAAACAAGTCCCACAAAAAAGAGAAAATAAACTTAACAAGAGAAAAATTATTATAGCACAAAAAAAGAGATCTAGGGGAGTCTCTCTCCAAAATAAAAAGAGTCATCCCCATATTTAAGAAATAAAGTAGAGTTTTTGTCTAGAGATAATACAGAGAGAAAAAATGGCCAGATTAATTATTCAAATTAATTTTAATTTTTTTTTTTAAATTCTGAACATGAAATGTACTATTTGTGTACTACTTAACATTTTAAAAGGGAGAATCTCGTGCTACATACAATGGACAAAAGTATGACATCCCGTTCTTGAGAATATACTAGTGAATATATCAACCTACGTAGTTTTTTATACAGGAGTTGACAATCATGAATATTTTAAAATTATAGAGTAATATTATTGGATGATTTACATAAAAAAAGAAGAAGAAAATGTTACAAGAAATTACCCAATTATGGAGTGGTTTTGCCTAAATTTATAAATCCTTAGTCTTTGTGCTTTCATCATCGTTTATAATGGCCATTACATGAAAGACACAAAGGAACTAATTAAATGAAAACTACACTACAACTAATTAATAATAATTAATAAAATAAAGATCTAGAATTAATTATTATAGTTTAATTTTGCTATATAAAGAAGTAAATATTTTCAATAATTTTGTTTTAATCACATGCATGCATTAGATAATTGCTAGCTAGATGTGTGGTTAATGAAGGTATAGCACATGATTAAGTAGAGATCAATAATTTCCTTCTGCAAAAACAGCTAGCCTTAATTGGTTAAGAGAGTATTATGTCTGATCAGTTCCAAACTTGGAGAATTAATTCCACCAAATATATAAAAGAACAATATTATATAGGGCATTATTAAATTTATAATTCTGCCCTAAAAATATTTAGATTTAGAATTTACGACGTGAAATATCTAATTTCATACAATATAGTCCTCAAATTCAAATTTGGAGAATTTACACCAAATATATAAATGAACAATATTATATATTGCACTCTTTAAGTATAGAATGGAGAACAGTGGCGAAGTCAGGAATTGTTGACAATGGGGGTGTAAGACCCCGAATTTTATGAAATGAAAGTATTCAATTTTTTTATAATTATTATTTCATTTAGTAAATGGTTAAATTGATAAAAGGATTAAAGTTAAGGGTGATATGTGAAAATTTTGCAAAGTAAAGCAAATTGTTATAAAATATTCGTTTGTTCGGGGAATATTCTTTTTGTCCGGGAATATTCGTACGATGAAACAATCATTGGTGGACCCCACAACAGAATTATTGTCAGAGTTAGAAAACGACAAAATTATCTTTTATGAAATAACGACGGAAGTTTTACCGTTAATTGTTGAAATGCTCAATGATAAAAGTACAGTAATACGCATGGTTGCATAGTAGCACACGGTATTGATTATTGATGCTTACGTGAGAAGTCACTCAGTTTTGTTCAATTATTGCAATGAAGAATTCTTTGATAGTATCTCACGTTATTTGATTCAATTATTGTCGATATTTTATATATTATTAAATCAATAATTAAGACGATACAGTTATTCATATTATTATTTGCAATATTGACGATGTCTAGAAAGTTCTGTCGAGTAGAGGTTTGGTCACCTAATTGCTCGCCAATAGGGATAAATCATTATTGAAAAGCCCCCTCTTTCCTGTGAATGATCTGGTTGTTAAATATTGTGAGTTATAATATTAATGATGAATAATTGTTGAAAGATTAAATATATGTTGATTGAAGATAAAATGATTTGTGGTAATATTTATTCAATCTTTGATATAAATAAGAAGTCTCATATGAGACGTTTGTGGTAAGTTTTGGTTTTATTCTATGGGGCCCATATGTCATCATCTAAGAGTCACTTTCGCCAATAGTAATTGCCTTTACCAGACGTCAAATCACTTGCCGTTTCATATTACAGGCGTCAAACCAATTGTCGTTTCATATTATAGGCGTCGAACCAATTGTCGTTTCACATTACAGGCATCAAACCACTTGTTGTTTCACATTACAGGCGTCAGACCAATTGTCGTTTCACATTCTGAGCGCCAAACCACTTGTTGTTTCACATTCTGAGCGCCAAACCACTTTTCTTTTCACATCACACCGTCAAGCCACTTGCCTCTTCCCATTACAAGGGCTAAGCTAGAAATCTTCTATAAATAGAAGCTTATATCTTCTTTCATTCTCACCAATTCACTACGACTCACAAGAGAATTCTATAGAGAGAGAATCAGATAGAAAGA
The DNA here is from genome assembly GCA_020205615.1 of Panax quinquefolius. Classification (NCBI taxonomy): domain Eukaryota; kingdom Viridiplantae; phylum Streptophyta; class Magnoliopsida; order Apiales; family Araliaceae; genus Panax; species Panax quinquefolius. The sequence continues at coordinate 47,634,049 of CM035156.1, forward strand.
AGAAGAGTATTCTGTTACTACACTATTGCAGTATCCAATCTCCTACTAAGGTAAGGGGTATTATTTCTTTCGTATTCATGAAGAGAGTTATTTCTTTCAATACTCTTAAGGGTTGTTATTTCATTCTTTATCATTACGTTGGAATAACTTGCTCACGCGACTACTGCATTTACGGTGAAACTCGTTGTTATTTCATTCTTTATTATTACGTAGGAATAACCGCTCACGCTGGATCACTGAGTATGCTTGGTGAATAACTCTTCGTATTCATTTGGTATTAAATTATGGAAAGGATCTGTCTACGCGGATTACCGCATGACAGTTCAAAATCCATTTGCAGTTTCGTATATTGTTCATTTCAGATTCCTAAATTTAAACTTACTATGGTAAGTATTGCTTCTATAATTCCTGAAATTAGTAGAATATCCTTGATATTTGTGCTTTATCCAGTATCTTTTCATGAAAATATTATTCTGAGCATTCTTGATAAGTTTTAACCTTTTCATGCCAGAGTACTATTCACGGGGTACTATTTTTGAAGTACTATTCACGGGGTACTATTCACCCGAGATACTATTCATAACAAAAATTGATTTCTTTTCGGTCCAAATCATTTTTGATACAATATTATTCTTGAATTTCACTCCACAAAGCAATATCATGTTGACAATTTGGACATTATGGAATATGGATAAATTAAATTATAAATCTTTAAAATTTATCCTTTGCTTTCTTTTAATTGAATTCTTATATCATTATCATCATCTTCATGCTTATATTATGAAGAAAGTCATCTTTGGCTTACGTGCATAGATGGACTGTTGATTGATATGATTATGACCAGGAATCATTCGATATAATCATGACCTGTAATGTTACAAATGATGTGGTAAAAGTCCTCATTGGCCTATAGTGCATTGATGGACAGTTGTTGAGATGAACATGACCAACTGATGAATATCCTTGGTCCGTAGTGCATGGATAATTCAGTGATGTGGATTATTTATTACGCTGAGTCTCAGCGATAAAATTGGTGATAACTTTAAATCTCAGATGATAGTAGATATCATGCTCTACTTGACTCTTCTAATGGATTGCTTGTTCCGCTGCAGTTAAACTTGATGTCTATTATATTTTATAAGTTTAACCCTGTTGAAGGCTAATGATAATTTATTCTGCATTATCTTAGTCATAATATTTTTTACTGGGCTAGTTGATCGAGCTCACCCTTTGCTTTCATTGTTTTCTTCAGGAAATGAGAATATAGCTGGAACTAGTCGGGGAATGGAGTGACGGTCCAAATGTTTGCATTAGTAGTCCTCATTATTCTGTGAAATAGTGTGATAATAAATGTATTGAGGACTTATTTTGAGTTTGAATACTGTCTAGAAGAAAATATTTGTATTAAAACTCACAGCTCATGCTATATATTTAAGTTTGTATTTGTATTCTATACCATGTATTTGGCGACTCAGAATGGGTGATGTATGCCTATTTTGGGAGCGTCACAGGGGGCGATTATTAGAGTATCAAACAATAAATCAAAATTGATAATTATAGTAACTAAAAACGACTTAAATATATAATATATGTCATTGTTGTAGCCATCAAACTTATTCACAAAAAATAACTAGTATAATATAACAATTACAATTGTCCTCTGCACGTTTTTATTCGTTGAAATCGTTGCATAATACTTTCATTGTCAATGCAATAAAATACATCCTTCTCGATGTATGTAATCAAGCAATCATTCATCAATTGATCTCCATGGAATTGCGCAACCTACTCATAATTATCTTCATCGTAGAAAAAGCTCTTTCAACAGTAGCAGTCGCAATATGTAAGATTAATGTCAACTTTAGAAGTTGATATACCAAAGGAAATACAATATGTTTCTTAGTAGCTATGAGCTTTCTTGCAAGACCGCTAATCCCTTGAACTTCCAAAAATTCTTGATTTGTCCGCATATCAGAAATGTAATTATCTAGTTGACTATCAAGTTTCATAAGATCTATTGGAGAAAAGTCATTCAAATAAAAGCTAGCGAGATGAATCAATTTGTCCTTATCAAAACTAGCGAAACAATCATTAGGATTTAAGCATGCCACTGATAAAAATAAGTCGGTACTTGATTTTGTAAAACGATCATTTAATTCTTGAAGTTGCCAATCCAAAATAGTACAAAATATCTCAACATAATAATGGTGAAAATTTGTAATACCTTGAGATTTTTGACTTGATCTCCCATGGAATAAAGCATTCATATCTATAATGTTAATTTTATGTTTGTTGCAAAATAAATAAACTTCATCAAGTAGTTTCTCCCATCCTTCATCTCTTATAGCCTTCAATAGTTGCTTAGACACTTTAACTAATTCCATAGCATTTACAATGTCTTGATCCTTTCTTTGCAATGTTTGTGATAATTCATTTGTTATTCCCAATATCTTTCTCATCAATATTAGATTAAATGCAAAACCAAATGATTGCAATGACTCTAATAAATCAAAAGCAATACTTTTTTATTGGTATACCAAACTATCATCTGAAACCTCCTCAAGTACATCAATCACTGAGGAGAACATAAGAATCAAGTTCAAAAGTGTCTCATAATGTGATCCCCAACGTGTGTCACCTGTCCGTTTAAGACTAGTTTCTTGATGTAAGCCTTTCCCACTTTGAAGTTCATTATTCATCAATGCTTCCCCGATTCTAGTAGCTTCTTTCTCTCGAAGACTATCTCGGCGCTTACATGATGCTCTAACCACATTTAACAACTCAGAAACCTTGTTAAAAAACCAAGCAATGTGTTTATGCTTACTAGCAACAGCTACAATAGTTAATGGGAGTTAGTGAGCAAAATAATGGACATAAAATGCAAACGGATTCTCATTCATAATTAAGGTTTTGAGACCATTAAATTCACCTCTCATGTTACTGGCTCCATCATACCCTTGACCACGTATTCTTGATAAACTTAGTCCATGACTTGAGAAAAAGGTCTCAATTGCTTCTTTAAGCAATGAAGCATTAGTACTAGTAACATGAATTATACCAACAAAACGTTCAACAACACATCCCTTTCTATCCACATAGCTTAAAGCTATGGCCATTTGTTCTTTGATTGACACTACAAGAAAATGCTCTAACAGCGACCAAACATATCAGCGACCGCACCTCCGGTCGCAGATAGAATTAGTAGCGACCGACAGTAGCGACAACCCTTACATCTGGTCGCTAGATTATGTTAGCGACCTACTTCGGTCGCTAAGCGGTCGCTGGTTCAATTTTACCTCCAAAAAAATTGGCAGGAAATGTTGGTGCGCTTAGTCGTTTATGATTATTAATCAATCAACGAATCGCGCGCGTCGACGATACTTCCACATCATTAAAAATTAGCGACCGCATGCGGTCGCAGATGGCGGTCGCTGATCAAACTTAATGTTACCAATTTCAGTCATTCGCTCGACACAGGCGAAGAAAGAAAAGAGGGAAGAACCGAATAGAGAGAAGAGGGAGAAGGGGGAGAAGGGAAGAAGGGGAAGAGGGACGCCACTGCTGCCACGCCGCCCCACCGATGCCACTGCTGCCATGCCGCCCCACCTACCCACAGTCGGTTTCTATTCCAAGGTATGAACTATCAATTTATTTCTGTCTCTCCAATATATTTAGGGTTTTAATTTGTACTGTTTTAGGGCTATTTGATGATTTTTAGAACACAATTTTTTTCTTTTTCTGGGTTTTGTTGATTTGCTCATTACAGTGATCATATGCCCCATTACTCTCTAATTTGTACATTAATTTTTGGAGGAATTATTTGATAATTTGTTGATTTGCTCCTTATTTGATACATCATGGTCATGGATTTCTAATTAGCACAGGAATCTCTCCAAAGATTCATCGCTCTTTATTTTTATGTTGATTTTTGGAGGAATTATTTACTAATATTAAAAATATTAATTATTTTAGAAAATAAGAATAAGTGTAAATATATTACTTTTCAAAATGCAATCGATTTCAGATTTTATCGCCAACAAAAAACTTTTATCAGGAATACTAAACTAAAAGTAGATGCTCAAAAAAATTGCAACTGCAACAATTACCCGATAAGGACATAATCTCCACTACTGTTAAAATTGAAACATTCGATAACTAGAGGGTTATCCTGCAACAAAGAGAAAATTGTGAATGAATACTTAAAAGATGAGGTTTTAGTAAACTAGTATCTACACCAAAAAAATGGATTTGAATTCTAGACAATCCAAATTGGACATTCATTTGGACAGTTGTAAAAATTGGTTGCATTATACAGCAGAGTTTTTTTTGTATAACAAAAGTTATCTGGAATGCAAACTATAAAAATACAACTAATTTCTATAAACTGCTCAATTAGACAACTAATTTCTATATTAATGAACATCAGCAATATCATAATCTGAAGTTAAAGTACTACGAGATAAGTGCCCTAATAAGAAGTAAGCTAATAATTGCTCTCATGTGTAACGTAAAGATAGAAGCTTGCAAAAATGAAAGCGCGAGTTTTTGGAACTCTGAATTTTTAGTATACTCATGAACTTTTTACTGCTTTAATTTGCATTCAATCATTATTGTTTTGGTCTTATTATATTGGAAATTTGTATATTTCTCTTGGTTTGTGTCTTGGGTGCCTAGAAATGGCCTTATATACATGCCGTCGTGCATGTGGCTAGTCCATATTATAGGGAGACTCGCAAAAATTTTTTTTATGGGTCGGGTCGTCGTTGTAACATTTATACTATTAACGAGCCTATTGTGATGATCTAGAGCCTATTAAGGGATGTTGGAGCCGATGGGTTTGGCTTTGGGGTCATGAGGCCACACGAGGCCACGCCAAGCTTAGCCAAGCCTCACGGGGCCAAGCCAAGCTTGGTTGTTAGCATGGTAAGCTATTAGGGGGCTGTTAAGCCAAAATAGGCAGTGCTAGGGAACTGTTAGTGCAACAGAGAAGGTAACTAGACACACTTGGTCAATAAAGAGACTATTTTGGCTATAATAGAAAAACAAGGATATTTAAAACTTATGTATACAAGAATAAAGCTACAAAATGTTATAAAAGCTATAAATTGCTCAACCAAGTTGTGACTATCCCAAAACATAAAAGATTATAGAAAGGGACCGTGAGGGGTATAATCTTAAAACATGTTAGGCGCCTTAGCACACTAGTTGATATGAATGAATCTCCAAGATACTTATATGCTTACAAGTATGCTCAAGTCATATGGTTACAAGTATGCTTAATTCATATGCTTAGAAGTATGCTTAAATGTTAATCATATGTATGCTTACAAGTATGCTCAAGTCATATGGTTACAAGTATGCTCAAGTCATATGTTAACATTTATAATGTTGTCTGTAAAAGGTACCGTGGAATCATGGACCTCTATTCAGACCGTAGTTGGATGGCACGACGAAAGTCAAGTGCCCAGATAGGTGCTACATCTGAATTTAGAGCTGGTTGCCAAGTGTTTTTGGAGTATGCGTATAGTCACCTGGAATATATGAATGGTAAGTCGGAGATACGATGTCCATGTTTGAAGTGTAAGCCTGTAAATTAAATGGATAGAGACATGGTAAACTATCATTTACTTGTTTCCGGGTTCATGAGAAATTACGAAGAATGCTGGTGGGCACATGGGCAGAGAAGAGATGGTGGCATCACACAAGTACACAATTCGGGCAATAGTACTCATCGTATTGATGAATGAAATGGTTCATGATATTGCAGGCCGATTTTGATTGGGAACAAGGCAGTAGAGCAACCTATGAAATTCGATGCCAAAGACTTCTTTAAGTTGTTAGACGAGGGTAGCGAGCCATTGTGACATGGTCGCACCAAACACACTACATTGTCTACGGTGGCGGCATTACTTAACATCAAGGATGATCACAGCCATGAATGTTTTGAGCCATTAAGAGAGTGTTTTGAGTCGTAACTATTCTTCAAGGCCATTAAGTTGGGTGTTGGATACCAAAAGATCGATGCATGTCCCAACGATTGCATGTTATTTTATAAGGAAAATGAACAGATGACAAGGTGCACGTTTTGCAGTCATGATCGGTTTAGGCCTAATAAAGAGGGTGTGACTACAAAAAAATCAAGTATACCGTTTAAGATTCTAAGGAATTTTCCAATAACACATCGGCTAAAAAGATTGTACATGTCTTTAAGAACAGCTGAACATATGAGTTGGCATTCGAAATCTCTAGCTAAAGATGGAGAACTAAATCATCCCGCAGATGGGCAGGCTTGAAAAGATTTCAACTTAGCACATCTTGAATTTGCATTGGAACCTAGAAATGTGAGGCTTGGATTGTCCACCGATGGTTTCAATCCGTTTGGCCACTCGCCTATTCTGTGCACTCATGTTGGCTCGTGATTGTTACTCTCTGCATAACTTGCCTCTTCGATGTGTATGAAATAAACCATACTTGTTTCTTTCATTCTTGGTTCCTGGTCCTAAGAGTCCTGGAAAGAAATTAGATGTTTACTTAAGACCTCTTATAGACGAGTTGAAGGTATTGTGGGAGGATGGAGTACAGACTTGGGATGTTGCAATGAAAACAAATTTTAACCTTAGGGCAACGGTTATGTGGACTATAAGTGACTTCTCAGCTTATGGTATGTTAGCTGAATGGAGTACACACGGGAAGTTGGCTTGTCCGTATTGTATGGAGCATACAAAGTCGTTTAATCTATCAAAAGGTAGAAAGTCTTGTTGGTTTTCGATCACATCGCTTTCTTCTTGGTAGATCACCCGTTTCGAAGAAATAGAGAACACTTCAGGAAAGGGAAAGTAGACAATGATATGCCTGCACCACGATTGTCAGGAACGGAGATGCGAGATCGTGTGATGAGATTGCTGGTTATCCCATTTGGTAAGGTTGATGCCACAAACATAATCAATGGGTTTGGCGAATCTCATAACTGGGTTCAGAGAAGCATCTTTTGGGAACTGCCTTATTGGTCTACAAATTTGATTCATCATAATCTAGATGTGATGCATATTGAGAAGAATGTGTTTGACAATGTGTTTAACACTGTGATGAATGTTACGGGGAAGATAAAAGATAACGATAAGGCACGTTTGTAAATGAAAGATATTTGTAAGTGTCCTGGATTAGAACTTTATGAATATCCTAATGGTAAGATTGTCAAACCGCATGCAAGGTACACATTGTCCAAAAAGAAAGTTGAAGATGTGTGCACATGGGTTAAGTCTCTGAAACTACCAGATGGATATGCGTCAAACATTGCAAGGTGTGTTACGGGTGGGAAATTGCAAAGGATGAAGAGTCATGATCGCTATGTGTTCATGGAGAGACTCATGCATATAGCATTTCGGGATCTCGCTTGATAAACCAATATGGGATGCTTTGACGGATCTTAGTCGTTTCTTCAAAGACTTATGTTCAAAATCATTAAATGAGAAGGACATGTCTCAGTACTTGAGAAGAACATCATAGAGATCACGTAAACCGGAAAAAATATTCCCACCGGTTTTTTTTTTGACTCCATGGAGCATTTGCAAATCCATCTTCCCTATGAAGCTCGTGTTGGGGTCCGATTCAATATAGATGGATGTACCATTTCGAGAGGGTGATGGCAAACCTTAAGAGGAAGGTGAAGAATAGAGCTTATGTCGAGGGGGTCGATATGTGAGGCATACAATTTCGATGAGATATCTACGTTTGTCTCGCACTATTTTTCTGGACGTAAGTCTTGACAAAGGCCAATCGAGTATCGAGACATGATGATGGGGAAATGTTGAACTAAATGGTGGCTCTCTATATTTGGTCTATCAGCCGCCGCTTATGGAAAAGGGAAGTGCATATTCCTCTCTGAGCAAGAATTACATGCTGCACATACTTACATTCTTCTCAATTGCGAGGAGATTGACGAATTTGTGAGGTACACATGTAAACTTGATAATTTTTCTTTTAAGTTAAAAATTTATTCCAATATGTTAATGTTTATAACATGGTATAGATGGTACGATGACGAGTCAAAAGTGAAGCATCCCGACATAACTGATAAAGATATTCAAATCAATCGGGATAAAAAATTTGCACTTTGGCTAAAGGACAAAGTAAGTTCAATTTTTAAGCATGTAGTGTATATATATATATATATATATATATATATATATATATATATATATATACTCCATGGTAACTATGACTTCATTTAATAAGATGGAGTTTTTTTAGGCTTTGACTGAGGATCAACGATTTTACGACTAATGTACAAGTCCTAGCTATGAGACCCGCACAGGACCAAGTCACCGCAATGGTTACAAAATAAATTGTTGTGAATTTCACACAAAGGCATACGGGCGCCAGAAAAGAACAACGAACTCGAGTGTGTGTCCAAGAAAATTGTTACAATGAGCTTGGTCGTGCCTTTTTTATGGGGAGTTGGAGGAAATTGTAGAGAGTTGTCGACAAGGCACGTCACGGGGTCATATTCACTTGTTCAAGTGTCAGTTGGTTTGATTCAGAAAAAGGGATACGTGTTGACAGACATGGAATCATCGATATTGACCTCCATAGGTCTGCGTACTCCAACGAACCGTTTGTTTTACCAACTCAAACAGTACAAGTATACTACACTCCTAGTCCTGTTAGGAAAAGGGATAGACCGCCTACAGATTGGCAAGTTCTAATTCATACTCCCGCGCGTAGTCGTGTAGAATTAGTTGATGGGGAGATTTACCAAGAGCAGATGCTTCATAGTCAAACTATAATAAATGTGGAGGACGACAATGAAGTCATCCACTTAGATGGTGGAGATGAACCACATGAATTAGATCCTGAGTCAATACTTGTGTCAAATGACATTGATACTGAGGAGGAAGAGTTATTGACTGAATCTGACATTGAATCTGAAGCAGATGATGATGGTTATGAAATCGCAACACGATACAAGAAGATGATTACGAATCGTACATTGACACTTGAACAAATGAAATGTATGTTTAGCATTACATGTTTTTATATCATTATCATGTTTATGTACTAAACTATTTAAATGCAATTTTTGTTTATTGTCATTTTATATTCATATATATACATATTTTTTATCACTGTCATGCTTATGTACTAAACTATTTAAATGCAACTTTTGTTTATTGTCATTTTATATTCATATATATACATGTTTATATCACTGTCATGTTTATTATCATATATACATGTAATCAAACATGACTCATAATAACATCTTAAAATTTGTAATATACTGGATGGCTTCAAGCAAGGTCAAAAAAAAGCATGGGTGGGGGCCTAATCACGTGCCCAAGGCCCCTACTAATCCGGATGATCGGATTCTTATTGAGATTCGCCTCCTATCGAATACTTACGTCGTCCGCATATATCATTTATATATAAGCATTTAAGATTCCATTTATTGTATATTGGTAATGTTTTGATTGATAATATATTGGTAATGTATATGGGTCTGAATTTTTTACTACTTTAATTTGCATTCAATCGTTATTGTTTTGGTCTTATTGTATTAAAAATTTGTATATTTCTCTTGGTTTGTGTCTTGGGTGCCTAGAAATGTCAATATATGCATGCCGTCGTGCATGTGGCTAGTCTATATTGTAGGGAAGACTCTGGCGATTTTTTTTTAAGTATTATAAGTATAAGTTTGAAAATTATTCATAAGTATTATAACTTAGATGTAAATTACTTTAATATATGCTAATTAATGTTGTATATTATAGTGATTTTTCAGATAATAAGATCGTCAAGTGCATATCACAGCTGTGTTTACAGAATTAGCCTACACCTGTGATTACGTGGGCGAGCACACCTATCGCCCACAAGGATGCTGTTTGGGAAGAATTTCAGGTATGTTTTTTTTAATTATGATAGATAATATTAATATAATATTAAAAGGATAATTATTTAGTAATGTTATTATTGTTGTTTTATTTGCAGAAACGGTATAGACGGGAGGACGCGCATGTAAAATCCCAAATTTTACGAATAAATATTTAAATTTCTCGAAATATTTTTTTTAATATTATGGTGTGGATTTGAGATAATGTTATGGTTGTGGGTAATATTTATAAATTTTGCAAAGTATGCAAGTTGTTATATTATATTCGATTGGTCGGGGAATATTCTTTGTGTCGGGGAATATTCGTACGACGACACAATTATTGGTGGACCCCACAATAGAATTATTGTCGGATTGAGAAAACGACAAAAATATTTTTATGAAAATAACGGCGGAGGTGTTACTGTTAAAACTGTTGAACTACCTAGGTAGAAAGTAAAGAAATACGATGTGGTCGCATAAGTTGCGTAGTAGCTGCAGGTATTAATTATTGATATTTACGTGAGAAGTCACTCGATTACACTCAATTATTGCTTCAGTAATTGCTGCATCATATCTCTCATATTATTGATTTGATTATTGTCACAAAGATCATCCGCATTATATGTTATATTATTAAATCAATAATTGAGACGACAAAGTTATTCATATGATTAAATTGCAATATTTACAATGTCAGAAGTTACATCGAGAGGTTTGGTCACCTAAATTGGCTACCAATAGGAGAAATCCTTATTGGAAAGCCCCCTCTTTCCTGGGAACAACCTGGTTGTTAAATATTGTGAGTTATAATATTAATGATGAATAAGTTCGTGTTGATTAAAGATGAATTTGTTAGTTTTATTGTGTTGAGATTATTTGTGTTAGTAGAAATTGACATCTATTCTGATGATAATTGATGTCTGGAGGTTATATTGTTCAATTGGGTTTTCGGGACACTTTTTGTGTCGAGTTACTATTCATGAGTTACTATTCACGAGTTACTATTCATGAGTTACTATTAACGGGTTACTATTCATGAGTTACTATTCACGAATTACTATTTATGAGTTACTATTCATGAGTTACTATTCATGAGTTACTATTCACGAGTTACTATTCACCCAGTTACTATTCACTCTAGTATTGTGCATTCAGATATTTGGGTACAATATTATTCCATGAGGAGATATGCTAATTTTTCAGACCGTTGGTTGAAGTTATATTAGTGAATCAATATGGACCGCTGGTGGAAAGTTATAATAGTTAATCAATATGGATCATTTGGTTTAAAGTTTTAATAGTAAATCAAGATGGACCGTTGCTTTAAGTTTTAATAGTAAATCAATCGAACCGTCCGTTTAAAAAGTAAATCAATCTGGACCGCTCAGAATTAGTTACTATTCAATCCATTCTTCTATAAATAAGCTCATTCCTTCATTATTTCTTACTTAATTCACTAAAACTCTAGAGAGAGAAATTATATAGAGAAAGAAGAAGAGTATTTCGCTACTTCACTACTTCGATATCCAAAGGTCTTTTACGGTAAGTGGGTGTTATTCTTTCTTATTCATGAAGATAACATCCGTTATTCCATTCTTTATTATTACATTGGAATAACTCGTGTATCTACGCAGATACCCTATACTTGGTGAAATCCTTATGTTATTCCATTCTTTATTATTCTGTTGGAATATATCACATGCATGCTTTTACGCACCGGGTTCCGTTAAAATCTTTATTATTCTCGTTGGAATAACTTTGTATCGCGGACTTCTATACTTCGTGAAATCCTTATGTTATTCCATTCTTTATTATTACATTGAATATATCACATCATGCGCTTTTACGTAGAACACGGTTTCGTCTTTATTATTCTCGTTGGAATAACTTTGACACGTGGACTCCCCTATACTTGGTGAAATCCTTATGTTATTCTATTCTTTATTATTACATTGAATATCTTGTCTCGTATGCGTTTTATCTTGGGACCGGTTCCGTATTTATTATTATTCGTTGGAATAACACGCCTGTGCTATCTATCACATGCCCGGTGATTTCTTTTGTTATTCCATTCCTTATTATACTCAAATTGGTTAAAGTTTTGACTTTATACTCCATGAAATTAGTGGAATATCATTGATATTTGCGCTTCATCCAAAGATCTTTTCATGGAAATATTCTTCCGAGCATTCTTGAATTTTACTCTACAAAGAAGTATCATGTTGACAATTTGGACGTTATTAGTTCTGGATAAACTAATTCTTGAACTTGTTTTATTGAATTTTATATCATTGTCATCATCCTCATGTTAATATTTTTCAAAGTCATACGTGGCTGTAGTGCATAGATGAACTTGGTATGTTATGACAGTGGATTATTCGATATAATCATGACCGTAATGTTACAAATGATGTGGTAAAAGTCCTCATTGACCGTAGTGCATTGATGGATGTTGTTGGCATGATCATGACCATTGATGAATACACAAATATCCTGGCCCGTAGTGCATGGATAATTTGTGGTTGTGACCTAATGAATATCCCTCGTCAGAAGTGGTGGATGATGTGGATTATTTATTGTCGAGTCTCGATTGATAAAAGTGATGAAAAACTTTTAAATCATAAAAGATAGTAGATTTTATTCTCTACTTGACTCTTTTAATGGATCGCTTATTCACCGCAGATTAAACTTGTTGTCTATTTTATTTTATCGTTTAACATTGTTGAAGGCTAATGATAATTTATCCTGCATTATCTTAGTCATAATATTTCTTCTTTGGGCTAGTTGAGCTCACCCTTTCTTTCTTCGTTCTCTTCGTGAAATGAGAACGTAGCGAGGGGACTAGTCGGGGACTGAGTGATGGTCCGATGATAGCATTAGTAGTCCTCACTATTCTATGAAATAGTGTGATAATAATTGTAATGAGGACTTATTCTGAGAGTGGATATTGTCTAGAAGACAATATTTATATTAAGACTCACAACTTTTGTTGTATATTTAAGATTGTATTTGTATTCTGTACCATGTATCTGGCAACCCAAGATGGGTGATGTATACCTATTTTTGGGGCGTCACAAATACAGCTCCAAAGGATACGACATTATTTCAAGCGAAGTGTAAAGCGGTCCTTTCAAAGATAATTTGAATAAAGAAAGACAAAAAGCCCTTCACAATGCCGAGATCGACCATCCAGGCCAGGGAGAAGATTACATGTACGAGCATAGCCCTTGGTGGTGCATCCAGGCCATATGGGCTGAGATGTGTGCCCAATGGAGAGCTGAGAGCTGGGTGAAAAGACGAAAGACTGCCGCCACCGTGTGAGATCCTCGGGTGTACCCAATAGAAAAGGCTAAAGGGACATACAAGGCGGTAGTATTTCAGCGATTCTGATATTACCGCTGTGGTAACGATTTACAAGTTTTAATATGTTTACAATCATAAATTGTTGAAAATATATCACATTTTACTTAGTAATATTATGCTATTTTTGTATAGGAGTCTCTGGGCCTCAAGGTCACCTATCCATCGGGTTGGATGTGTATGTGGCCACCCGTGATGAACCGCCAGAGGCTATCCGGATAATGGTAATAAATTTTAACAACTTGATCTTGTTTATCAATGCTTACGTAATTAATTTATTTTTAACTATTTAATTGTTAACATGATGATGTGACACTTATAAGCGTTTATTGAATGGCGTTATCCCAAAGGCACTCCACGTCCGCCTATTGATCAAGAGTTGTGGGATAGAGGCGTCTGCTTGTGAAGAAGAACTACATTAAAGGTCAAGGACAACGACGACGCCCATCTAATTGCTCAGCTCAGTCGCTCTTCTACCCAATCTACCATTAATCATCGAGCCATCCAAATTGCTCATACTAAATTTGATCAGATGAGCTATATGTCGAGATCGCGATCTTACGAAGATCTTTGGGCGGGCATCCGGGGCTTTGAGTGCCGAGGAGTTAGTCAAGAAAAGCGATGGCAAGCAGCAGCATCACAACACGGAGATGACGATGAGGTATAAAATTAATTTGTTGTATATATTGTCGTAATATACCAATATTAACATAGTTAGTATATATTTGTAACTTGTTTTATTATTTTGTTAATTATAGGGTGATCAAGGAGGCGATGATGCTTGACGTACCTGCTTTAGATTAGTTTTGTAGTTATAGTATAAGCTTATACTTGTATATTCATTCTTTGGATGTTTGTATGTTACTTAAACAAGTTTTGAAATGTTATTATATTTATTCAAATTATATTGGTTTTTAAAGGTTTATATACTAGTTTGGTGTATGTGTTGGTGGACGATGGATGTTTATATTGTTGTGTATCTTTGTTGTTGGGTATGTGTGTTGGGATAAAACAGTACAAAAGCAGTGCTGTGTTTTTGGGAATTTCAAAACAACAAAAATCTATTTTAATTTTTTTCATATCAATCACCGCGACGGTCACGATGATTGTTATTAGCGACGGCTAAATATTTGAGTCTATCGGTAATCGATCCGGTCATGATAACGGTCACCGCCACATGGACCACGTCAGCTTTGGCCCTGAACCATGCTGACTCAGCTTAGCGACCGGATTTGTCATTTCTGTCGCTCATATCGGTCGCAGATATGTCAGTCGCTAATTGTGGTCGCTAATGTGCATCCCAATGACCGAATTTAGGTGACGACTATCAACGATCGTGACGCGATCGCCGATGGATATCTCATGATCGTCTGGGTCGCCGATAAAGCGATTGCCGATAAACCTTTTCTCAGTAGTGTGAAATATCATGTGACTCATCAACTAATATTGCAAACACATCATCTCCAATATCACTAATGATAGCAATGGTAGTTTCTAATGTAACACAATTTATAATATCTTTCTGAATATCACTTGACACCAATTTCAGATTTTTTGGAGCATTTTGCAACACAACATTGTTGATACTTTCATTGTGATCAGCAAAAAATTATAGAAGCTGTAAGAAATTTCCTCTATTACTTGAATCCTTATCTTCATCGTGACAATGAAAGGATAATCCTTGACGTAAAAGAAATCTTATGCAATCAACTGACGCATTTAAGCGAATTTGATATTCAAGTCTCATTTGTTCAAATTGTTTAATAAAAACATTCTGAATGTTTTACTTTGGTTTCATCAGATCTTAACATTTACTCCAAGCTTGGTTATGAGAACTATTAGGCCCTCCAACATGAATATCAAATCTCTTTCTTGCTCTATTTTGTGAACCCGTTAGTACTGAAAGAATCACCACCCGCTTGTTTTTCAGTGTCCTGCCTAAATAGATAGCAACATAAGCAAAATGATGCATCAATTGTGATGCCCCCAAAATAGGTATACATCACCCATTCTGAGTTGTCAATACATGGTACAGAAACAACTACAACTTTATTATTACAACAGTAAAACTGTGAGTTTGAATACAAATATTATCTTCTAGACAATATCTATACTCAAATAAATCCTCATCACATTTATTGATACATTATTTTACAAAATGGTGAGGACTACTAAACAACTCTTTCTAAAACCTTCATTCCATACCCCTAACTCGTACTCGCTTATATTCTCGCCTCCCCACGAGAAGAAAAATGGAACAAAAAGGAAAAGGGTGAGCTCAACTAGCCCAAGAAAGAATATTATGACTAAGATAATATACAACAAATTATTGTTAGTCTTCAACAGGAAAAATCTAATAGAATACAATAGACAACAAATTTTAAATCAATATTCGCAATGGAAAAAATAATTCATTAGAAGAGTTAAGTAGAGAATGCAAACTACTATCTTCTATGTATGAATTTAAAAGTTCATCGCCTCATCTTTTATCCCCGTAACATCAATCAATATATATCCGAATCAAATATTCATCTTTGCACTCTGTGCCAAAGATATTCATCGATTGGTCATGTTCATCTAAACACTGCTCATCTTTGCACTACAGCCAAAGATATTCTTCGAAATCATTCATCTTTGCACTACTGGGCCAAAGATATTCCATAATATCATCATTTAAGACGAAGATTATGAAAATATTTTTAAAGAAACGAATCCAAGTGAAACAAAATGACAAAGATTAAGGATTAAGGATTCAGATTTTGTTTTATCCACGCCCAAAAATACCTCAAAAATAATCACAAAGTGGTGTAAAATTCAAGAATGATCAAAACATGGATACAATCAAAGCTAGTATCCATAGTAGATATTTTGGACAAAAGAAGAAATTTTCATTTTTGATGAATAGTGTCAGTATTCGTGAATAAAGATCAGATACGTGAATAAAGGTGCCAAGACACGTGAATAGTAACTCGACACCAAAAGTTCCAAATTTGATAAAAACTTCAGATCAATATTTCAACATAATGATATTGAAGAAATAATATCATAACGAAAAAATAATAATATCCCTTACCTCGAAAAGATTAGTACTTTAATTTGGAATACTGGGATATAATGTCAAGGAACTTGCACCGCCTAACAACACTCAAAGTATACTCAAAATACTCACAAGAATACGCTCGATAATATAGAGAGAAAACTTCAGTTTCGTGTGATTTTCAATTCTAACCTAAGACCCTATTTATAAGAAATTGCTTAGAACACCAAAAGCAAAAAAATTTAATAAAATATTAATATATATATTAAAATTTCTACGCCTAACCTTCTTAGATCTGATCTCAGCTCATTTTGCACATGTTGTAGCCACAAAAACAAAAAAAAACGTTTTTATTATTTAAAATATTTTAAACTTCCAAAAATCAATTATTTTGAGCTTCATAACTTCAATAATTCATAATAAATAGCCCTTCTATCAGAAAATTCGAATCTCATGAGTTTTTATAGAAAATTCAATTCTCTACAACTTTGTAGAAGAAAGTTTTTCCAAATTCCAAACAGAAATTGATCGAAATCCACAAACGAAGCGATTTTCTACAAAAGCTATAATCAAATTTCAAACCAATAAATGGGGTCCACCGATATGTTTAACATGTTTTAAACATTTATTGCAACAAAAATACTCTTCCTCCTCATATACTCATATATCCCACATTCGTTGTAAAAAATATCACCATTATTATATTATTAAAATATAATAATATATTTAAATGAATTATTTTATCGTAAAAAGATAAAATTTCAATTTTCAACAATTGTCACATTAAAATTTTCTCCATCTATATCCACATAAAATCAATATTTTCCTCATCATATGAATTAATTATTCACAAATAATATTACAGAGTCACAATATTTACAACCAGGCAGTTCCCAAGAAAGAGGGGGCTTTCCAATAAGAATTTCTCCTTACTGGCGCGCAATTAGGTGACCAAACCTCTCCTAGATGTAACTTTCTAGACATTGCCAATAATGTTATCTAATAATATTATTAGGATAATATGAATTATTGCTTCGATAATGAAAAATCACGTGTAATGACAATTATTCAAACAACAAGAATATAAAATATCAACGCAAAGAATCAATAAAATATCGAATAAAGTAATTATCAGTAACCATTATCGAAAGTAGTGCCTTCTTACGTAAGAATCAATAATTGGTGCAATACCGCAAAAGCATCGTATTTTAACCAATTTAGTATTTTAACAAAAGATAATCTGTGAATAACTACGTTGTTATTTTTAAACAACTTATATTTGTCGTTTTCTTCATCCAATCGCTTTCAGTTATGGGGCCATTAAAAGATCGTCAGTGCATTTAATATTCCACGACCAAACGAATATTCCCTAACAACAATGAATATTTTATAACCACTTACTTATTTTGAAATATTTACGTATTTTACCCCTAACTATCCACATTAATCAAATCAACCCTTACTATTTCAAAATAATCAATAGAGAAAATTAAATTTCATTAATAATAAGTTGGGGTCTTACAACCTCCCTCCTTATGAAATTTCGTCCTCTAAATTGACGACGTACTCGTGTGTTTCAAAAGGTGAGGATACCTCGCTTTCATTTTCGTTTCCAATTCCCAGGTCATTTCCTCTATAGCATGATTCCTCCACAAAACTTTAACTTGTGGTATGACCTTTGCGCGTAGGACATGCTCCTTCCTATCCAAGATCTTGACAGGTACCTCCTCATACGTTAAGTCTTCGGCTATTTTGTCCGGTTCTAACTCTATAACGTGGTTCGGGTCTTTCACATATTTACGAAGTACAGATATGTGAAACACATTATGAACACGAGACATACTTGGAGGTAACGCAAGTCTATAGGCTACATTTCCTACTCGGTCAAGAATTTGAAATGGACCAATAAATCGTGGATTGAGCTTTCTCTCTTCCCAAATCTTGTAACTCCCTTCCATGGAGCAACAACTCGCAACAATACATGATCCCCTACACTAAATTCCACGCCCTTTCGATGAAGATCCGCATAACTCTTTTTGTCGATCTTGTGCCGCTTTGTATACGTTGTCGAATCATTTGGATCTTTTCGTAGAGTCATACGCATTTTAACTTTCGGGTCCCAACAATGTTGCTTCACCCACCTCATCCCAACATATTTGAGAGCGACACTTTCGTCCATATAATGCTTCAAATGGAGCCATACCTATACTTGCTCGATAAACTGTTGTTGTAGGAGAATTCTACCAATGGTAAATACTTATCCTAACCGCCTCTTGAAGTCTAGGACACGTAGTCTTAATAGATCTTCAAGAGTTTAAATAGTCCTCTCTCGATTGTCCGTCTGCTTGGGGATGGTATGCCGAACTAAATCGCAAACTGCGCTCATAGCTTTTTGCAAGCTAACCCAAAATCTTGAAGTGAATCTTGGGTCACGATCCGAAACTATGGATATTGGCATGCCATGCAACCTTACAATCTCATTCATGTACATACTAGCAAGACGCTCAAGGAATAAGTCTCCGTGACGGCAAGAAATGAGCGGAGACTTGGTTAATCTATCAACAATAACCCAAATAGCATTGATGCCTTGAGAAACCGTAGGAAGACCCCAGAATCGAAATCCATGGTAATGTGTTCCCACTTCCATTTCGGAATCTCAAGTGGTTGCAACGGACCCTTAGGTACTAGATGTCCGCCTTTACACGTTGACAAGTTAAACACATTGAGATAAACTTTGCAATCTCTCTTCATATTGTTCCACCAAAATGTATGTCAAGATCACGATACATTTTGGTACTTCCAGATGGATTGCAAATGGTGTATTGTGTGCCTCCATCATAATCTTGTACTTCAAATCAGAGTCGTTAGGGACACAAAGTCTAGAGTGGACTCGAAGTATCCCTTCTTCATCAATTCTCGCTCCTAATAGCTTCTTCTTGTACTTTCTTCTTCATACGCATCACTCCGGCCTGCGGTGGCTCGAGAAACCTTAACTTTTCTATTAAAGTTGGCTCTCTATGTGTATACTAGACATCATCGCACTTGTTCCCGTGATATGATCTTCTACTCAACGCGTCACCTACCACGCTCGCTTTTCCGGGATGGTATTGAATAGTGTGGTCGTAGTCTTCAATAGCTCGAGCCAATGTCATTTGTCGCGATGTTGAGTTCTTTTTGAGTGAAGAAATATTTAAGGCTTTTATGGTCCGAATATATCTCCACTTTCTCCCCATATAGATAGTGCCTCCATATCTTTAGTGCGAAACGATCGCCGCTAACTCTAGATCATGTAGTAGGATAATTCCTCTCATACTCTTTAAGTTGTCATGAGGCATAAAGCTATGACTTTCCCACGTTGCATGAGAACACATCCTAACCCTTTGCTCAAGCATCGTCAGAGATAACAAATCCATCCGAAACCAGATGGTATTGTTGTAAACAGTGCCAAATAAGTCTCCTCTTAAGCTCTTGGAAACTTTTCTCGCATTCTTCGCTTCCAAACGAATTTTGTATCCTTCCGAAGTTAGTGAGTTAATGGAGTAGCGATTCGAGAAAACCCTTCCACGAATCTCCGATAATAACCAAACTAAGCCCAAAAGCTACGATTTTGGCCAACCGACTTGGTTGCTCTAACTTTGTATTGCTTCAATCTTCACGGGTCCACGGATACTCCATGTTTCGACACCACATGCCCAAGGAATGCTACTTCCTCAAGCCGTAACTCGCATTTCTTCAATTTGGCATATAGTTTGTTTTCAATGAAGCCTTTCGAGTACCAACTTCAAACGGTGCTCATGATCTTCACGACTTTTGGAATATATGAGGATGTCATCAATAAAAACAACAACGAAATCGATCCAAATATTCCTTGAATACTCGGTTCATCATATCCATGAAAGCCGCAGGAGCATTATTAGTCCGAAAGACATGACTAAGAATTCATAATGCCCATACCGAAGTTCTCAAGGCGTCTTTGAATATCCTCGCCTAATCTTCATTTGATGATATCCGAATCTAAGATCGATTTTGAAAAGAATTGTGCCCTTGCAATTGGTCAAACAAGTCATCAATACGAGGTAGAGGATACCTATTCTTGATGGTGACATGGTTCAATTCCCGATAGTCAATACAAAGTCGCATACTCCCCGTCTTTCTTCTTTCTACAAAAAAAACAGAGCACCCCAAGGAGATGTACTAGATTTAATGAAATCGATGTCCAACAATTCCTCAGTAGTTGGACCTTTAACTCCTCAAGTTCAATAGAGCCATTCGATATGGGTTTTTAGAAATGGGCTTTACCAAGTTCAAGATTAATAAAGAATTCAACTTCACGCTCGGGGGTAACCGGAAGTTCTTGAAATACGCCCGGAAAGTCAATAACAACAGAATATTATTCAAATTTGACGTGTCTTTATTCAAATCCATAACATGGGCTAAGAAAGCTTGACATCCATTTTTCAATAAAAGAATAGCTTTATGATTAGATATGACGTTGATTGATTTTAATGGTTTAGTTGCTTGAATTCAACAACAAAGTTGGTTAGAATATGAAAACTAACAACCTTATTTAAAACAATCAATTTTGGCATGATGAGTTGTTAACCAATCAATCCCTAAAATCACATCCAAAGCAAGTATCTTTAAAGAGATAAGGTCAACGGTGTAAGGTGATGGTGCCAACTTGAATCAAACAAGATTTATAAACAAAGTGGATGTGATGAAAGTTTCTCCTAACGGAGTTTCCACAGATACAGTCAAAGTCTAATTTCTCCTGAGTCAAGTTTAAACGTTGAGCACATGCAGGAGAGATAAATGAATGGGTAAAGCACCCAGATCAAGTAAGGTATAAACTTCGCAAGAATTTATAAATAGCTTACCCGTGATCACCTCGTTTGGGTTCCTCGCATTATGACCAACCACAACAAACGCTTCTTCCGGAATCGTTGACTTTGACTTTTTCCGGGACGATTTTTGAGTCACCGTCCTCATTGAACTAGGTTTCGCCACCGCATAATCTCGAAAGCGATATGTCCTTCCTTTCCATAATTATAGCATACCTTGAATCTGTTGGGGCGGTTTGACCGATATGTCCTCTTTTCCGCATTTTTAGAAATATACGACCGGTGGTCGTTTCTCCCCTTAGAACCGATTGTCACTTAAGACCGCTATCGTCTTCACATGGTCGTTGTTAAATCTCCTCTTTTTAAAATCTCCTCCCGACTCGCTTCTTCTATTTTCATGGCTATGATTACCACCGTAGTGGTTACCATTTTTGTCCGCTCATTTCTTTCTCCATTTGGTTATCATTATTCATTGATCGCTATCTCTCGATACGATCCTCGGTTATGGTCCCTCGGTTGAACATACTCGTTATCTCGCTTCTAACAATTGAACCCGTTAACAACATCCGAATAGAGAGAAAATTTATGAGAAATGAGATATTGTCGTACGCCGGGTTTCAAACCTCTCGTAAACATCCGCGCCATACGCTCCTCATTCTCCACCAAATGAGGTGCAAACTGGATAACTCGCAAACTTTGCCTCGTCATCGAGACATCGCCATGTTGTTTTGTTCTAATCGATGAACTCCACTTCCTTCTTATACGACGAACACTTTCGTGAAAGTATTTGTCATTAAATAGTTTCAAACGTCTCCCAAGATATCGCCGAAAGCGGCCGATGGATGGTACGCTTCACGCACTCCCACCAAGAGTCCGCCTCGCCACGGAACATAAAGGTGGCGAATGGAACCTTCGTTTCTCCGCATCCCAAGACATCGAATATCTTGGTAATTTGCTTGACCCATGTTTCCCGCCATGATCGGATCCGCTTTCCTTAAATTCGTGGTCCCAACTCTTTGAATCG
This sequence comes from Panax quinquefolius, assembly GCA_020205615.1. NCBI lineage: Eukaryota > Viridiplantae > Streptophyta > Magnoliopsida > Apiales > Araliaceae > Panax > Panax quinquefolius. The sequence continues at coordinate 47,656,182 of CM035156.1, forward strand.
CTGGGTCGTGACAAACCCGTGAATTGTTATCATTTCCTCCTCAGATTTTGAACACGAAGTCTCCTCGTCTCGATTTTGCATGAACTCCAAAAAGCTTCTAAACATCCCCTCGCTCATCATCCGCCTGTGGTGTTGTTCACAGGAGGAACATTGCCAACGTGTTGCACGTTCTCTCCTGCTTGAGTACAAAGCGCTCCACGGCCTCATTTCCATTGTTAATATTCTCACGACATTCTCAAACACTCGTCATAAAACAAGGGTTAATTAAGGAAATCAATATATCACATAATATCCCTATATACCGACCAACTAACAAATAAGCTTAGGTAGGTAGGACACACTAGCTGTGAAGGATTTACTCGTCTCTCCCTCCTAGTTCTATTCCCGATCTCCGCCAGAGATCATATCCCCAAGCTCTGATACCAACTGTGATGCCCCCAAAATAGGTATACATCCCCATTCCGAGTTGTCAATACATGGTACATAAACAACTACAACTTTATTATTACAACAAGAAATCTGTGAGTTTGAATGCAAATATTATCTTCTAGACAATATCTATACTCAAATAAATCCTCATCACATTTATTGATACATTATTTTACAAAAATGGTGAGGACTACTAAACAACTCTTTCTAAAACCTTCATTCCATACCCCTCACTGTGCATCGCTTATATTCTCGCCTCCCGAGAAGAAAAATGGAACAAAAAGGAAAAAGGGTGAGCTCAACTAGCCCAAAGAAGAATATTATGACTAAGATAATATACAACAAATTATCGTTAGTCTTCAACAGGAAAAATCTAATAGAATACAATAGACAACAAATTTTAAATCAATATTCGCAATGAAAAAATAATTCATTAGAAGAGTTAAGTAGAGAATGCAAACTACTATCTTCTATGTATGAATTTAAAAGTTCATCGCTCATCTTTTATCCTCGTAACATCAATCAATATATATCTCGAATCAAATATTCATCTTTGCACTACAGCCAAAGATATTCATCGATTGGTCATGTTCATCTAAACACTGCTCATCTTTGCACTACAGCCAAAGATATTCTTCAGAAATCATTCATCTTTGCACTATGTGCCAAAGATATTCCATAATATCATCATTTAAGACCGAAGATTATGAAAATATTTTTAAAGAAACGAATCCAAATTGAAACAAAATGACAAGGATTAAGGATTAAGGATTCGTATTTTGTTTTATCCACGTCCAAAATACCTCAAAAATAATCACGGTGGTGTAAAATTCAAGAATGATCAAAACATGGATACAATCAAAGCTAGTATCCATAGTAGATATTTTGGACAAAAAGAAGAAATTTTCATTTTCGATGAATAGTGCCAGATTCGTGAATAAGATCAGATACGTGAATAGTAACAAGATACGTGAATAGTAACTCCGACACCAAAAGTTCCAAATTTGATAAAAACTTCAGATCAATATTTCAGCATAATGATATTGAAGAAATAATATCATAACGAAAAAAAATAATATCCCTTACCTCGAAAGATTAATACTTAAATTTGAATAATTTGGGATATAGTAAGGTGAAGGGAACTTGCACCGCCTAACAATACTCAAAGTATACTCAAAATACTCACAAGAATACGCTCGATAATATAGAGAGAAAACTTGATTTCGGTGTGATTTTCAATTCTAACCTAAGACCCTATTTATAAGAAATCGCTTAGAACACCAAAGCAAAAATTTAATAAAATATTAATATATATATTAAAATTTCTACGCCAACCTTCTTAGATCTGATCTCAGCTCATTTTGCACATGTTGTAGCCCACAAAAACAAACAAAAACGTTTTTATTATTTAAAATATTTTAAACTTCCAAAAATCAATTATTTCGGAGCTTCATAACTTCAATAATTCATAATAAATAGCCCTTCTATCAGAAAATTCGAATCTCGCGAGTTTTTATAGAAAATTCAATTCTCTACAACTTTGTAGAAGAAAGTTTTTCCAAATTCCAAACAGAAATTGACCGAAATCCACAAACGAGCGATTTTACAGGCTATAATCAAATTTCAGTCAATAAATGGGGTCCACCGACATGTTTAACATGTTTTAAACATTTATTGCAACAAAAATACTCTTCCTCCTCGTATACTCATATATCCCACATTCGTTGTAAAATATCACCATTATTATATTATTAAAATATAATAATATATTTAAATGAATTATTTTATTAGAAAAGATAAAATTTTAATTTTCAACAATTGTCACATTAAAATTTTCTCCATTTATATCCACATAAAATCAATATTTTCCTCATCATATGAATTAATTATTCATAAATAATATTATGTAATCACAATATCGACAATTGCGGCAGTTCGAGAAAGAGGGGCTTTTCAATAAGAATTTCTCCTCATTGGGCGCAAGCAATTAGGTGACCAAACCTCTCCTGTATGTAACTTTCTAGACATTGCCAATAATGTTATCTAATAATATTATTCAGATAATATGAATTATTGCTTCGATAATGAAAAATCACGTGTAATGACAATTATTGAAACAACAACAATATAAAATATCAACGCAAAGAATCAATAAAATCTTGAATAAAGAATTATCGTAACCATTATCGAGTAGTGCCTTTCACGTAAGAATCAATAATTGGTGCAATACCGCAAAGCTTCGTGGTGTTTTAAACCCACCGAGTATTTTAATAAAGATTAATTCAGAATAACTACGTTGTTATTTTTAAACAACTTATATTTGTCGTTTTCTTCATCCAATCGCTTTTAGTTATGGGGCCCACAAAAGATCGCTATGCCGTCGTATTTAATATTCCACGACCAAACGAATATTCCCGACAACAATGAATATTTTATAACCACTTGCTTATTTTGAAATATTTGCGTATTTTACCCCTAACTATCCACATTAATCAAATCAACCCTTACTATTTCAAAATAATCAATAGAGAAAATTAAATTTCATTAATAATAAGTTGGGGTCTTACATCAATAGTTATGCTATACTCCAACCAATTTCCATATTCTTTAAACCAAGAAGGATTAAATCTACGTAGGTAGCTCCCAATTTGTGTCTGTGAGAAGTTATGTTTGAGCGGTTGACAAGGACCCTTTAGTATGAATGCTCTTCTTACTTCATCTTGAATATTAGAATGATTTTTTGATATTTTCTTTCGCAACCCGTGGTCTGCTTCAAGATTTCCCAAATCTACTTTATCATCATCCTTTTTCTGATTTTTGTTAGAACATGATCCTTCAAATGCAGAAGCTTTTTTGAATACAAATTTGTCCATAGTAGTTGCTATCTATTTTCAAGCACTTGTCTGATAAAAGAAGTTGGGAGTCGGGAGAAGAACAAAAAAATAATAATTCCCAAATGCATGTTAAACAAAATCTTTAAGAATAATGCATCAATAATAATGGTAACAGAGCAAAATGCAAACAGAGCATAAATTTGATATTCTATTATTTGATATTCTACTATCTCAGAGTGACAAACAAAACAAACAAAAAACCCAAATACCCAATTAGAAAAAAAATTAAAGAAAACCCCAATTATAATTCTACTATTATTCCTTACCCAGTTACCCTCTCAAAAGATAGAAACTATCATGAATTCACAAACCATACAACAATTTGATATTTACACATAAAATATATGATTATGAAAAACCCTAAAAGCATAAATTTTACCAGCTGATAGATGGCTTTGGGGTTGGGATTTTGCCATCTTGGGGAAGAGCCGAAGAGGTGGACCAGGTGGTGATGGCCTGATGATTTGTCCGTCAAGACAAGACGTGAATGATGAAGGATTTCTTTTCGGTAGCTTCAGTCCATGTCTCGCTAACTCTCACTCTCTCATTGAACAAGCGAGATGAGGTGGACCATGTCTCGCTAAGACGCTAACTCTCACTCTTTTTAGTAGCTTCTGGCATGACCGCATGAATAAAAGAGTAAAGGCCTAAAAGTAATACCCAATTTCAGTGGGTGCAATTACTCTTCTAACCTACAAAAAAAAAATTCTATTTATCATATATTAAAAAAAAAAATCCAGTGGGTGCAATTGACCCTGTGACACCCCAAAATTCGGGTACTTCAATTCCACGGATTTGGTGTTCATCAGATAAATATCATCTATCTATCTACCCATAATAAATGCAAACCATGCAATAGATAGAAATAATAATAAATCTCCCCTTACGGGCTACATCAACTACATAATAAATACAATCCCAAAGTTACTCTAACCTTAAACATCTGTATGGAATCATAAACAATTAAGTCTTAAACAACATCATTAACTTAAGTCTAACCTAAATACATCATCAAATAAAATAACAAGTCTTCAACACTTGCTAACTTTGCCATCGCCTTTACTAGTGGAAGGTTCGTCCGGCTCTTTTCGTTTCTTAAGCGCAGTGTTATTATTAAGCAAGAGTGAGCACTAATGCCCACAAGTATAATAATGAAATAACAAGATAATAACATGCGAGTAAATCAAAGACATCCGAATAAAAGCTCAACTTTTGAATCAAGAATGAATAACAAGAAACAAAAGAATTTCGAGGGTCATAAGACCTTGAACTATGTCCTAGGTTATCAAGGGTTATACTTGAAACCTTTAATGATCGTAAGACTATGGACCTTTCTACTGCATACTTGGGGGATCAAATTTCAGTACAATCATGCACAATATCTTAACGCTTAACGATAAGTAAATCCTTTGCAGGTTGTTCATCTCGGTTTGACATTCGAGTCCGCACTAAAGGAAGTTTGGTTTGGACAATTCATCAAGGGTTCGGAAATTTAGAACGCTTATCAACTATGGACTAGTCGAATCAATAAGGGTTCGCTAGTCTAATAAGGTTCAATAATAATAATATTCAAATTGAATAATAATCTCGGAAGTATACAATAGGACAATTATTGTATAATCTGAATCATGCTTTGAAAAGATAATCAATCTTTAATATAACATTTGAACATGAATAATAATAATGATAATTTACTCGAGGTAATTAATAAACTTGAACAATAATGACAAGTAGGGTTAGAAACTTGCCTCAAATCGTAAGCTAAACGATTACTACTCCGCTCACCACAAATCCTACACACATACCATATGTATTCATGACATTCATTAGTTACATTTTCACTTAATTATTTAATATAAACTCCACTTTATTTAACAAATCATTACCCTTCTAATTTAATTACTTAATTAAATTAGAATATTTTCATTCTCTTACTATTATTACACTCGAATAAATTATTTCATAATAATTTCCATCGAATATTTAATTTATTTCATAATATCTCAATTAAAATATTTAATTTATTTTATAAATATTTTAATAATAATTTTCATCGAATATTTATTTTATTCCATAATATCTCAATTAAAATATTTAATTTATTTTATAAATATTTTAATAATAATTTTCATCGAATATTTATTTTATTTCATAAATATCTCAATTAAAATATTTAATTTATTTTATAAATATTTTAATAATAATTTTCATCAAATATTTATTTTTTATTATTTTTTTTTTTTATTTTATTATTATTTATTTATTTATTTATTTTTGATCACGAAATGGTAATTTAGTTTAGTAACGCTTGCACGAAGCAAGTTATCTGTGCTCATTTTCTAGATTTACGTAGTTCTCAGCTCATCATTCATGAACATAACAAGGCCAAATTAGGCCAAAATTAATCACACGTAAAATTATACATGAATATGGCCATAACTTCCAATTAGTTATTTTTTACACGAATTTAGACTTACCCAATCATTGTAATACATATATAATCATTACTTAACCCATCTAGCATGATTTTTAACAAGTTACAACACATAATTTGCAAAATCAACACATTTACTTTCACTGTTCTTGATGTTCTTGAAGGTTTTGAAAATAAAACATGAAAATTGTCACTACGAATTCGTTATAACACCGAATCCGTTTATTTAAACTTTGGTCTCTTCGTATCAATATGCATAACATCATACGAGTGTAAATTTTACGAAAACATTTATGTTTGACATACTAAAATCACGTATAAGGCCTTAAGGCCAAAACCCAAACTCTATAATTTTGTAGAAATCATATACGATGTAATACTATGAAACTGATGATATGGAATCATGCAATATATATATAAAACATGTTATGCTACTCTTATTATTACATATATCCATATAATAGCACAATTTCTCAATTACAGAGACATAACAGAGGTTTGAAAGCCAAAAACTATGAAACCCATTTTATGAAAACTAAATACGTAAAATAGAATTTGGGAAGGAGGAGATTACCCTGTAGGATATAATTAGTAGACTTAGTTTCCTCACTCTCAATTCTCTTTCACAGTATCTTAATTCTTCTTGAAAATTCTCAGACTCTCTCTGAATATTTCTTAGACTTAGACAAAAAGAAAAAAGAAAAAAAGAAGACGTCGATATAATGATCGGATAATCGAAGTAGCAGAGTGGTCAGATTGGCCCAATCATGGGTTAATCGCACCAACTCCTCTTAGGGCCTTGTTTGGCTAGCTTCAAAAGACTTAATCTCATTTAATTAAATAAAACCTTTATCATATAGTTTAATTAATGTCACACTCCTTTATAAAATAAACTCATATCTTATTTAATTTATTATAAATAAAATATAATAATTTCTCATAAATTCACATAGTTACATAATTAAATAACTCATTAATAAATAATGTCAAATTATTAATTCTCTAATTAATAATTAAATTAATTAAAATACCAATATGCTTATTAAATATTTCTTTTAATACAATAAGCTCACATAATCACATACTTTGATAATAAAACTCTCTACATTAATTTAATAAATGTAACACATATAATTAAATTAATCTACCACAATTATGCGTCAATTAATTATTTAATCTAATAATTAAATCATCGAAAAATATTTATTTAATTTAATAAATATTAAAATTAATTACAAAATTCTCATTCATCATGTAATTTACATTTGGCTAACAAGTAGCTTTTCATATATATATATATATATATATATATATATATATATATATATATACACACACACACACACACATTATTATTGATAGAGACATAATAAATACATAGCGATGATTTTTGAGAGTTATAAATGACGATTCACCTGTCGCCATAGACCAGAACCCGTCGTTATAGTCTAAAAAAACCGTCGTCATATACAACTGTGTATATACATTTTCCCCTATATATATATATATATATAATTTTACGTCTACATTATTTGCATCCTATAAGTTATTATTTGCATCCTACATTATTTACATTATTTGCATCCTATAATTTTACGTCTACATTATTTACATTATTATGGTTATAGGCCATAACCATAAAAAAAAATTGACCTGAAACATATAATAAATGTCATTCTCATGTTCTTTTCTAGTGAAAAAAAAATTGTTCACTAACTCAGATTTTATGCCAAATTATTAATATGAAAAATAGTTGTTAATTAATAATTTAACTGTTAATTTATCTTCAGTGGCCGTCCAAATAGGGGTTAAAGTGTTTGCATGCATCATTTTCAGAAGGCATGCCGGCCGTTGGATTTTTAACAAGAAATATGTGTCATCCAATCCACCACTGATAGGACCACATCTAATTATGTCACTAATTTTCTATAATTAAGCTTCTTATACCATTTCATGTAATACAATTTCACTGTCATTGGCCCTTTACTAATCAAGTTTGTTTAATTTTCCAATTCATCAATTAGTTCTAGAAGAAAATTAATTATTTTAACAGGAAATTAATTTATACTATTTTTTTGTGTACAAGTATATATTATTTTAATTACGCGAACCCAAATTAAAAATGAATTAAAAATTCCTTTTCTCTTATTAGTTGGGTGTGCAAATTAATAAGCAAATGATTAGAGATTATTGAAGTTAAGTATATGACAGTGATCTTAATGGGAACTTTTTGGGATGATATCATTTTGAAAGTAATGTTATGGCATGCATATATAAAATTAATTATTTCTTAATTTTATGCTTAAATATAAGAAATATATAGAAAAAGAAGACCAGCTTTAATTTCTTTATATTCAGATCTCTAGAGGTCAACCAAGAAGTTTACTTTTTTTGGTCTTTACTTTAATGGAAATTTTATATACCAACTGAAAGAAAACTACTTGCCAACTTAATTACTAATTTAACAGCAGTAATTTTGTTCAGAAACTTCTTTAGCCATAAGTTGTACTTGTACTTTTAGTTTGGTTTCATTTAGTCCTTGTATATTTTTTATAGCATAATAGTCCTTGTATATTTTTTTTATGACATAATTGTCCTTGCACAATTTTGTAGTTGACAAATATGATCCATGGTTTGTAATGACTTGAAAAAAAAATAAAGAATTTCATGTGAGCTATGACTGTACATCTACGTGAAAAATGAAGGGTAAAAAAGATTTTTGACATTTCCTTCGTATATACACTCACAATACTGTACAAAAATTAATTAAATTCTAACGATAATAATATAACATGCAAGTGTGTGTGTGTGTGTGTGTGTGTGTGTGTGTGTGTGTTTTTGGCAAAAGGATAGAAGAGCTCAAGATAATCCAAAAGGAAAACATAAATCTTCCATTTGTTTTTACTTGTAGTCACCGGCGGATCTATTAAGAGGACGCAATAGGCAATAATTTTTTTTGATAGGTATAGGGATAAGAATAAAAATAAAATTTAATAAATTTAAGAGGATAATTTAGGGGGGGGGAACATAAATTACTATTACTCTATAAAAACTCAATACAAGGTGTATAATGTATTTAAATTATCGCTCTCTAACTCGCTAAGTTTCGGCCTTTCACTTCAATTTTCAGCCTAAAAAATCCGTATTTACTGGGAACAGACTCTGTATCCGCCCCTGCTTATAATAACTACTTTAATTTACTAAATTCATGCAGTTTGTGTGGGAGTATCGTGTGGCAAAAGGAGATAATTGAAGATTGAAATGGTCAGTATGGAGTTTATTTTTAGGTAAGTTGGTCAATTGACCAACTTATAAAAAAAAATAACTTCATACTAATCGGATCTATTTAAGATAATCCAAGGGTAAAATTAAATAAATGGGATTTGAGAAAAGAGTTTAGCTACCGTCATTAAGATAATCCAAGGGTAAAATTAAATAAATGGGATTTGAGAAAAGAGTTTAGCTACTGTCATTGTCGCTACCAACCGGACTCTTTCCCTTGTATTTACTTATAAATTAATATCAAGTTTAGTTGACCAAATTATACTCCCATAGCTATACTAATTTTACCACAATCTATTAACATAATCTTATACCTTGGGTCAAGGAAAATCTATTTGGTAATTCCTTTAACCCAATTTGACTGTATTTTACCTTATAAAATTGGAAATGGTTTATACGTCCACGAATCTATAATTAAGTTGAAGAATAAAGCTAGAGAAACAACTTATTCTAAAACTATTTTATAATTTGCTGATGCGATATACTCCACCTCAGTTTTTATGTGGGACCGAAGATTATGTTAAAATAATTTGTTCATCAATATACTGGGGTGAAGTATGTCTCGTCAATAAATAATAAAATAATTATAGAATAAGTTATGTCTCTAACATTACTCTAATTGAATTACGACTTACATAATATTTTAAGCGATAAGATAAAATAAAACAGTGTAATTTTAATGTAAAAATGGGGGTAGACTATGCAGACTACCATGTCTAATTGAATTGTAGATGATACAGTCCTACAATAAGTATAATTGTTGAGAGAGAGAAAATTGACTTTAATTATATCAATTTTAGCCGTGTTTTTCCTTAGTAAATTAGTGTCCTTAATTACTAAATTTAAAAAAATTAAGACTTGAAATCATTATTGTATTAAAATACAATAAATATTATATTATCTAATTCATAATAGCTCTACATTATATTAAATTAATTACATTAATATTTTATTTTAAAAAAAATCTATACTATATATTTTCAATTAATTACCGTAATAAAATTTGAATAATAAAATAATTAAAATTCATTCAATTGAATATCTTAATAACTAAATGAAAAATCTTCAAACATACAACTCTTACTTGCTTGGCACAAAATTAATCACCTTTGTTATTAAAATTACAAGAAAACGGCAGGTATCAATCTGCTGACTTAATTGCGAACCCAAGATTAATTATATTATTTCCCTCCATTTGGAAAAAATAAATATAAAAAAAATAGAAATGCCAACCTCACCATGCATGAGAGTGGAGACCATCTAAATGTGGGATCCGTGGTTACGTACGTGGACAAGTATGATAGAATAAGTCTGGGCGGACATGGAAATGGGACAGCTTTATTGGACCGGTTTTTAATTTTTATTTTATTTTTTTGTTTTTTTTTGCTAGTAACTCTCAAAAAATGTATAGTATTTATTCTAACAGGAATTGTTATAAAATATAATATTTTAGGTGTAATTTAGATACATATACAAATACAGGGTTATACAGACTGTATAGGGAAGGAAGGTTTCATTTCCATGTCTGCGTAGCATTACTCAGTATGATAATATGGGAGGGAAGGAAGGTTTCAATCATCCAATATATCACCTTAATTCACTTTTAACTTGTAATGGTGGAGTATTTATAAAGTATAAATAGATTAAACAAAGTATAAAATGCCAAGTAGTCGGGCCGGCAGGGGTGATGATGTGGGTCGGACCGGTCAAAGTGTGGCTGCCTCTCTTCTTGAAATGGTTCTTGTGACTCAATCGTAAGGGCCATATGGGTGGTGTCATGCTCTAGACTTGATACTAAAACTGCCTTTTTCACCCCCCCTGAGCTTTCAAGTTGATGTTTTCAATGCTAATGGTAATGGGTATCTACTCTCTCTCTCTCTCTGCCGTTCTATTGAAGTAAAAATAAATAAATACTAATGTGTTTTTGTATGTGTTCATTTATTCCAACAAACTTGCCGCTTCTGCAGTAATTCAAATTAACATGTCTACACTAACAATGTGCGAAAATAAATAACCACTACAATTTAAAACTTGTATGTCCTTTTGTTCTTGTTTGCACTGATACAATTCTGATACACAGAGAGATCATCTCTCATTTGCATGTTAACACTGTATTAATTAATTGACAAAAATTAACTTCATACTAACCACTCTTCTTCTTATATTTGTACCATTAATAATAGTTAATTTGAGTCATTACATAAATTTTTATTTTTTACCTTCGAGGACTTGTCGAGGGAGTGCTTGCATTGATTTTATTGCAGAATAAATTCCAATAGAATGATGATTAAATCCCTAAGTCTATGTTTGTAGTTATGTATCATGTTTCCTTATCTGATTAGTTATTAAGAATATACAATAGAATGATGATTATATCCCTAAGTCTATGTTTGTTTACAAGAATTATACTTGGGATATGACTATTAATTTCAAGTGTCTTGTTTATTTTCAAATTTAAATTTGAGACTATTAATCTAGAGATTATAAAATGACTTAATAGTCTTTAGATTATAATTGTAATCCCGGAATTATAATCCTTACAAACAAACATAGCTTAAGAGAAGCATATATATATATATATATATATATATATATATATATATATATATATATATATATATGGGTTGTTATTTATGGGTCTTGTCTTTTACCCTTTTTGAATAGTTGATAAACTTATTGGAAAAATTTGAGATTGAAACATAAATATCAAAAGTAAGCCTGACTTATCTTGGCTTTTATTTTAATATGAGGACCCATGTTATAGTCACATGTTGTCGGTTTGTTTAACTAAAAGCAATTTTAATATTAAATATACGTAAATGCTGAAACATTTTGTATAAAAAAAAAAAAAAAAAAAAAATAAATAACCTCTTTTAAAACTATTGTATAAAAATCAAATAGTAGCACAAGTTCTTTATTTGTTATTTTTTATAACAATATTTGTTATTTTATAAAATAAATATTTTTATAAAAACAAATATTTTATAATAACAAATAAAGAATATAAAATATTTTATAAAACAAATATTTTATAAAAACAAATATTTTATAATAACAAATAAAGAATATAAAATATTTTTATAAAAATAGCAAATAAAGAATTATAAAAATATTTGTTAATTCTTTATATAACAAATATATGCTATTGTTATATAAAATAGGATATAAAATATCATAAAGAATTAATATTTTAAATTAAAGTGGGAAGAAATTAATATATTTGTTATATAAAGAATTATAAAATATTTTTATATCCTATTTTATATCCTATTATAAAATAACAAATATTTTTATAATTCTTTATTTGCTATTTTTATAAAAATATTTTATATTCTTTATTTGTTATTATAAAATATTTGTTTTTATAAAATATTTGTTTTATAAAATAACAAATATTGTTATAAAAAATAGCAAATAAAGAACTTGTGCCACTATTAGATTTTTATACGTTAGGAAGAGGTTGTGCTTTTGCTTTTAGATTTTTTTTTTTTTTTATATGTTTGTAAGCATGCATTTAGGTGTCAGATTATTTAATATTAAAAATTGCTTTTAGTTAAACAAACCGACAACATGTTGACTATGGTGGGGTCCTCATATTAAATAAAAGCAGATAAGTCAAGTTGTGCCATTGGTATATTTATGTTTCAATCTCACCTTCCAATAAGTTTATCAACTATCCAAAAAGGGTGTCAGACAAGCATCTATAAGAACCTATTTATATGGAAGGGCCCCTATATATATATATATATATATATATATATATATATATATATATATATATCATGACGCCTCCAAATAGGTATACATCACCTATTCGAAAGTAAACAAATACATGGTACAAAATATAAATACAATCTTAAATATACAACAAGAGCTATGAGTTTTAATACAAATATTATCATCTAGACAATATTCACTCTCAGAATAAGTCCTCATTACATTTATTATCACACTACTTTATAGAATAGTGAGGACTACTAAGACACCATCTCGGAACGTCACTCCGTTCCCCGACTAGTCCCGGCTACGTTCTCATTTCCTGAAGAGAACAATGAAAGAAAGGGTGAGCTCAACTAGCCCAGTAAGAAATATTATGACTAAGATAATGCAGAATAAAATAACATTAGACTTCAACAATGTTAAACTGATAAAATACAGTAGACATCAAGTTTAACTGCAACGGAACAAACAATCCATTAAAAGAGTCAAGTAGAGAATAAATCTACTATCTTTTATGATTTAAAAAGGGTTTTCATCACTTTTTATCGCTGAGACTCAGCTTAATAAATAATCCATATCATCCCTGCACTACGGCCAAGGATATTCATTAGGGTCGCGACCACAAATTATCCATGATCGCGGGCCAAGGATATTCGTGTATTCATCAATGGTCATGATCATGCCAACAATCATCCATCAATGCAATCGCGGGCCAATGAGGACTTTACCACATCATTTGTAATAATACGCTCATGATTACAATCAATAATCTCTCGGTCATAATCATACCAAGTCCATCCATGCACTACTGTGCCAGATGACTTTCAAAAAAAATATAAACACGAGGATGATGACAATGATATAAGAATTCAATAAAACAAGTTCAAGAATTAATTTATTCAGAACTAATAAATCCAAATTGTCAACATGATACTTCTTTTGTAGAGTAAAATTCAAGAATGCTCAAAAGAATGTTTCCATGAAAAGATGCTAGATGAAGCTTAAATATCAAAGATATTCCACTAATTTCATGGAGTATAGAAGTCAAAACTTTAACCAACCGAGTATAATAAAGAATGGAATAACAAAAGAAATCACCATGCATGCCGATTTCATGATAGACAAAGTTATTCCAAGTAATAATAAATAATGTAATCCGTGTCAAAGTAAATTCGCACCAATGAGGATGTTTCAATGTAATAATAAAGAATGGAATAACAATGTAAATCACCATGCATGCGGTACTTGCGCCATGACAGACAAAGTTATTCCAATGTAATAATAAATAATGTAACTGTAAGGCAAAATTCAGACCTATGACAGGATGTTCCAAATGTAATGATAAAGAGCGGAACCAGTCCCATAAAACGCATGTACATGTAGAATATTCCAACGAGAATAATAAAGAATGGAATAATGTAAGAATTTTACCATGTATGTCAGACTTCACATAGATAAAAGTTATTCTAACATAATAATAAAGAATGGAATAATGAAGTTCTCTTCATGAAGACGAAAGAAAGAAATAATACCCTTTACCTTAGAATAAAAAGTGGATAATCGGAATAGAAATGTAGCGAGACTTCTCTTCTTCTTTCTCTCTATAATTTCTCTCTATAATAAATGCTCTATAGCTTTGGTGAATTGGTGAGAAATGAAGGAAGAATGAGCTTCTATTTATAGAAAAATATAGTTTCGATAATTGCACGTTTTGGGGCTCGAAAAATTACAGTACAATACCTCTAACTTTTCTTTTATTTTTAATTTAGTCCTGCAAGTATTATCAAACTTGCACCACCTCCCCTAATAGTAAATAATGTGAATCAATAGTTTAATCATGTGAAAATATGAAATACAATATAGTACCTCCATCTATACCTCCCTTTTTAACTTAGTCATGCAAGTATTATAAATCTTGCACCAACTCCCCTAATAGTAAGTGAATTTGATTCAATAGTACACACATGTGAATAAATAGTTATATAAGCATGTGAATTAGTAGCAATTAATTGCTCATTTATCCGATAAATTATTCGATTTATCAATATAACCCCCAGACATCAATTATCATCGGAATAGATGTCGATTTCAACTAACACCAATAATCCCAACATAATGGAACTATCAAATTCATCTTTAATCAACACAAACTTATTTATTATTAATATCATAACTCACAATATTTAACAACCGTGTCGCTCCCGTGAAAGAGGGGCTTTTCAATAAGGATTTCTCCCATAAGCGTAGCGCAATTAGGTGACCAAACCTCTTCTTCGCGTAACTTCTAGACATTGTAAATATTTCAATTTAATAATATGAAAACTTTGTCGTCTCAATTATTGATTTAATAATATATCATATAATGCATGATGATACGGTGACAATAATCGAATCAATAATACGAGAGATATGATGCAACAATTCATCAGAAAGTAATAATTGAGTATAACCGGTGACTTCTCACGTAAGCATCAATAATCAATACCGTGTACTACGCATGCAACCGCCAGACATCTTGTACTTTTACTACCGAGTAGTTCAACAAGATTAACGGTAAAACTTTCGCCGTTATTTTCATAAAAATATTTTTATCGTTTTCTCAATCCGACAATAATTCTGTTGTGGGATCCACCAATGATCGCACCGTTGCATTTAATATTCCCCGCTAAAACGAATATTTCCCACCAACCAATCTAATATAATATAACAACTTGCATACTTGCAGAATTTATAAATACTACCCACAACTATAACATTATAACAAATTCATTCCATAATATTCAAAAATGATAATTATAGAAAAATCATCTTTATTCATAAAAGTTGGGGTCTCACATATACGGTCCGGATCTTAAGCTCACCTTATTCACTCACTCGAAAGCTCACTTCATTTAGCGATTGAGCCGACGATCGACGGTTATAGGATACTACCGCCGTCTATATTTTTAGCGACGGACAACATATAACGTCGCAAAAAGTATAGACAACGGTTGTATGGACCGAACCGTCGCCGGGTCCGTCGCTAAAGGGGAGTGAGCTCGGGTGAGTTAGATAAGGGGTGAGCTTAAGATCCAGACTATATATATATATATATATATATATATTCATTTCTGGTGTATACCCCTTTATTTTACATACTCTGCTCACCACCTTTAGCGAATCGTCGTTATAGAATAGATAAACGGTTTATATGTTATGGCGACGGTTCGATGCGTCGCTAAAAGCTAAGACGATGGTTATCTGATATACGCGACGGACCGAACCGTTGCCCGGTCTGTCGCTAATGGTGGTGAACAAGATATGTTAAATAAAGGGGTATGCATACACTTGATATCAAACCACATTCATATATAATAACCACTTCAAAAATGTATAATCAATAGTACCAACATTGATTGGGAAACAAGACCAGCTTAATTCCGTAATTAAAATTTTATTTATTATTTTTTTTGCTAAATATATACTAATTAACAATATATTATGTAGTAAATGACAATACATGATTTAATCGTACTTATAACTTGTTATGTGTGGGCCCAAGTATAAAATTAGGGTTCACATGACCTAATTGAATTAAATGCACAATTAAGATTCCACGGCCTCATTAATTGTGCAAATTAGGGTTAATATAACCTAATGGAATAAAGGCAGAAAAGTCAGAAATAAATGTGTTAGACCTGGGAGAAGCCTTCACGTGTCCCGAGGCAGAAGACTCGTGGAGGCGGCTCATTTTGGGAATTGATTGAGGGATTGGATTGGTGGCTAGAAGGACATGGAAATATGTAATGACTAAAGGGTATTTCTGGAATTTTCCTGAAAGCATGTGCCTTGCACATGACTACTTTCCAGAAAATCCTATAAATACCCCTTCCATTCCATTTGGAAGGGGACTTCTCTTCAGACTTAAGACTCGAAATCTTGGAAGATCAAAGGGACCCTTTTGGTGACTTAAAGACTTGGAGATTCCACCTAAAAGCACTAAAGGGGTTTGAACATTCTCTCAACTCGAAGGACTCAAGAAAGCTCTTGGAATCCCTGCTACCCTAACACGGTTCCCGGATTATAGGAGTTCTGCCACGCGTCGTTGGAGTAATCGCCCACCTATCGTTCTCCCCTCTTCAATCAACACCAACACAAAATTCTAACTGGCAAGTCACGATTTCCTTGCCCATATTATGCTAGCGGAATCAGTACTGTTGAACCAACCAGTAATTAAATTGGAGTTTAATTTGTTGTGCACTTATTTATCGTAGTTATGTCCATGCATTAGGTACCAAAAAAAAAGAGCCACATAAGTGTATAATTAAGGGTACGTATACGAATATTAAATGTTTTCTCTCTTTTCCATTTATCTATCTAGAATGGCAGAGTGAATTACAAATAAAATAACCAAAACTAAATTATTATATTAATTAACATATTAAGGCATGAGGAAAACTTGATTAAATTAAGGGCACACTGACTTAGACTACTTAAAATTAAAGAGCACACAAAATTATTAGACTCCTAGCTAGCTCAACCTCCCTCTAGCTTAATTTGTGTACTGTTGTCTAGGCACTCTCCTACTACCTTAATTATTGACACGGTGGAATAGGAGTGCGCAGACAGTCCGATTTTTTCGATTTTTTCGGACAAGATCCAATCGGTCGGTTCAATATAAAAAGAATTGATCCGATTTCGATTTGATATCGATTTCGGTTCGGCCTATTTATGGTTCAGTTTTACCGAACCGAATTAGTATATACCGATTTTTTAATTTTTTTATTATTAATAATAATAATAAAATAATTATAATAATAAAAATAATAATAAAAATAATAATAATATTAATTTTTGGTAAAATCGATCGATAGAACAGGTTCATTATAAGATACCCCAATCAATCAAGATCGGTATCGATACGAGAAATTTAATTCGATTTCAAGATTCTGGGCCGATAAAAATCGGTTACACACCCCTACGGTTGAAGTAATCAACCTACACTTGCAACAAATGATTAGGAATGATGAAATCAAAATTTTTCAAGTTGTCGAACATAGGATTTTGAACAATCTCATGATTAATCTCAATTTCTACGATATCCATATCCATATATCGCGATTACTCCAAATCATGATCCTCCTCAACCACTAAACTTGGTTCGTCTTTAATAATAATCACTTCTTCAACTACGAAGCTCCTTGTGTCTTCCACGCTTTCTACTAAAATGGACAAATCACATGTCTGATAAATAGGATTGATAACACTACAACTTAATTTCTTGAAGATTTTCTATGCGGGCTATCAAATTTTTGCAACACCTCCTAACTTCATTAATCAGAAAAGAAATCTCTCTTTGACGCTCTTATTGTTGGGATTGACTCATACTTCTATGGGTTCGACGAATGGCCACTACGACTAGCCAGTCGGGGGTCTCGCTCCGGTCTTGGGGATTTATTAGTAGCCCGGTCTTGGATTTTACTAATGTATTGGGTCTCATGTGTTTGGGCTCATGTTATAGCGGCTAGGGTTTTTCTAGTTACTATAAAAATATTGTTTGGTGTGTGACTCATTTTAGAGCGTGTGTGAAATCCAATGAATACGTCAGACAAGCAGGACTAGCCAAATTGGTGAACCTGGGTATATTGTTTGTTCTTATTTTTTTCGTCTTTCATATAATATTTGTGTGATTGCAATATTATTCGTTCTTAAATTCTAACACTTCTCGAGCTCTTCTTTTTTCAACTTGATACCGATGTTTCAACTTGTCAAGTCTATAATGTGCTTCTTCTATTTCCTCCAAAAAATCATCGTAATCAGGCAACAAGTGTTTATGTCAGTACATAAATTTCATACTCCAACAAATCACATCTTTCTTTAAGATAATAAATGTTGTCCTTAATTTGTAATTTTTTTCTTTTGTAACTAGACATTTTAATAACAAGATATAAGAACTAAATTTAGATCTTAAGATGTACAAAACTTGAGGCTTGCTTCAAGTTTATATATTAGCCAAGAGGTTAAATTGCAAATTAATGATCAAAATTTCAAGTACAAAGCAGGAGGTTATCAATTGTAATATGCCCAAACTTAATGTTAGAAATTGTACCTTATTCTATATTTTGGAGACTTAATTATTGTCAAGTTTGGGCTTGAATAAAACCCATTAGTAGACATACACTACAACAAAAAAGATTATTTCCGACGAAATATTATGTCGAACTTAAGCATATTCTGTCGAGGTTAGGTTAACTCCGACGGAATATTCGGTCGAAAATGTAGTCGGATATAATCGCGTCGAAATGTAGTCCGTTAATTCTTCGGTCGGAGATATATATCCTCGACGGACTAAGATCGATCGAATATTCGGTCGAGGTTAAGATATGATCGACTGAATTCCAGCCGTCGAGAATAGTCGGTCGAAACTAACGTGACATGTGGCTATCCACCAAAAATTAGAATTTCCTTAACCTCGACGGAATATTCGGTCGAGCTTAAGATATTAGCGACTGAATTAATCCGTCGAGAATAGTCGGTCGATACTAAACTGCCACATGGTAGCCCATAAAAATTTAAGAAGGAATTAACCTCGACGGAATTCCATCGAGGATAGTGTTATTCCGTCGACTTTAGTCCTTTTTTTTAAAATATTTTTTTTTGTTTTGGCAATATTCAGGGTAATAATACCCAAATTTTTTGTACCTGTAAACCTATTTTTTTTCCCAACAACACATAACACACAAATATAATCCAATGCTAACAATCTACGACCAACATGAATATAATTACCAAGGCCAACTTGAATATGACATTAAACTAAAGTTCTAATCAACTAAAGTATATCAAATATGCCTTTAAAAGTCCGTCGATATGTCAGACTAAAGTAATGATAAATAAAAGCTACAATATGTCAAAAATCAGCTAAATTATTAAAATTTACATCACATTAAGTTAAAAAAAATTGTAAATATGTACAAATGATCAATATTGGTAACTATATATGTAATGGGCCGACGTCAATCATCCACCAAGATCAAGATCGCCACCTCGATCACGTCACCTGTTGAGACAATATAATGTAACTCATTAGTCCATATATATAATACAGTTAAAGATAACTAATTAAATGAAAATTACATAACATGCATAATAGAATTATATTATGAATAGTATACCTGAGTAGTCGAGGGCTGACGAATGTCCACAATAATTCAATTAACTTTATTATTCGAGTATAGGACACAAACAGGAACTACAACCCTTTTTTTTTTAAATTGCTGTTGAGGAACCGGTTGGAGTACTATTAGCTGCAACTGCTATGTCGAACCCTGCATACAAGGAAGTGCTTCATTTAATTTATATGTTATTATATTTTAAAATTGTGGCAAACTAAGCAAATGATACTTAGTTTATTTTAGCAATGAAAAACTAGGTAAATATTACCCAGTCAATATATATTTTATTTTATTTATTGAATATGTAGACAACTTATTATCCAGTTACTTTTAATTGTAGAAAACTAAACAAATTCTACTTAGTTTATTATTTTATGTTATGTAAATTTATTTCAAATATATTATGTTATTTTAATTTATGTTTATTTAATTTATTAGCTTTGATTTTATTTAACTCGGGATATTTTTATGTAATGGAAACCTAAGCAGATGCTACTTAGTTTAAGATAATTATTGTATTTTATTTTATTTTACTATTTTATTTTATTTTATTTTTTATTATATTATATTATTTAAATTAATTAATTTAAATTTAATGATATTAAATTAAATTAAAATTTAAAATTTTAATTTATTCTAGTTTATTATTTAATTAATTTTATTTATTTTAAATTTAATTTATTATTATGCTTTTATTTATTTAGGCATTTTAATTTATTTATTTTTTATTATTTTTATTATTTTATTTTATTTTATTTTATATGTTTTACTTTAATTTAATTTAATTTAGTTAAACTTCATTAAATTAATTTATTTATTTAGATTTATTTATTTTATTTTATTTTTATTATATTATATTAAATAATAAAGTAAATTTATTTTATTGTATTAAATTAAATAAAATTAATTTTATTTTAAATTATATTATATTAAATAATAAAGTAAATTTATTTTATTTTATTTTATGTTATTAAACTTATTTTATTTTAAAGTTTTATATTATATTATATAATTTATGAAAGTTATTTAAATCTCCTAGTTTTTTTTTTGTATTAATTTATTAATTTTGCACATTATTCTGATTATTGATCTGTGGAGACTCAACGGTCTCCTGTTCTCCATTGATGTT
This sequence comes from Panax quinquefolius, assembly GCA_020205615.1. Lineage (NCBI taxonomy): Eukaryota > Viridiplantae > Streptophyta > Magnoliopsida > Apiales > Araliaceae > Panax > Panax quinquefolius. The sequence continues at coordinate 47,677,224 of CM035156.1, forward strand.
CTCAACATTCTCGAATGCCATTTTCAAATACTGCCACAAAACAAGGGTTAATTAACATATCACATATTATCCCTATATCTACCGACCAATTAAATACCAAATAAACTTAGTAGGTCATACTAGCGAAGGAATTTCTGCCTCCCTCCTAGTTCTTATCTCACATCTCAAATGAGATCATATCCTAAGCTTTGATACTAACCGTGACGCCCCCAAAATAGGTATACATCACCCATCTTGAGTCGCCAAATACATGGTACTAAATTCAAATACAACTTGATTATACAACAAGAGAGTCGTGAGTTTTAATAAAATATCATCTTCTAGACAATACCCACTCTCTTTAATAAGTCCTCATTATATTTATTTTCACACTATTTAATGTAATAGTGAGGACTACTAGCTAATACTAACATCCCCGACCATCACTCCGCTCCCCGACTCGTCCCAACTACGTTCTCATTTTTTGAAGAGAACAGTGAAAGAAAGGGTGAGCTCAACTAGACAGTAAGAAATATTATGACTAAGATAATGTAGAATAAATTATCATTAGCCTTAAATAATGTTAAACTGATACAATATAACAAACATCAAGTTTAATCGCAATGGAACAAGCAATCCATTAAAAGAGTCGTTAGAGAATAAAATCTACTATCTTTTATGATTTAAAAGGTTTTTCATCACTTTTATCGCTGTGACTCATCTTAATAAATAATCCACATCATGCCAACAACTGTCCATCAATGCACTACGGGCCAATGAGGACTTTTACCACATCATTTGTAATATTACTACCATGATTACCGAATAATCCTGCTCATAATCATACCAAGTCCATCTATGCACCATGTGCCACAAATGACTTTCAACAAAAATATAAATATGAGGATGATGACAATGATATAAGAATTCAATAAAACAAGTTCAAGAATTAATTTATTCAGGGACTAATAACGTCCAAATTGTCAACATGATACTTCTTTGTAAAGTAAAATTTAAGAATGCTCAGAAGAATATTTCCATGAAAAGATACTGGATGAAGCACAAATATCAAGGATATTCCACCAATTTCATGGAGTATAAAAGTCAAAACTTTAACCAATCGAGTATAATAAAGAATGGAATAAAAAAAATCACCATGCACGCGGTACCCAGATAGACAAGTTATTCCAATAGAATAATAAATAACGGAACCAAAGTTAGACGTAATAATAATCAAGCAGGATATTCTAATGAATAATAAAGAATGGAATAACACCGTAAATTACCATGTATGCGGACTTGCGATAGACAAAGTTATTCCAATAGAATACTAAATGACGGAACAGAAAGTCGGTGAAATTCACACCAACAAGATGTTCCAATGTAATATTAAAGACGGAACCAGTCCCAAGTAAAAAGCATGACATGTGATATTCCAATGTAATAATAAAGAGGCGGAACTGTGTCCCGCGTAAAAACGCATGAGATGTGATGTTCTAATGTAATAATAAAGAATGGAATAACAACATAAATCACCAAGTATAGGGTGATCACAGATACAAAAGTTATTCCAATGTAATAATAAAGAATGGAATAACAGAATTCTCTTCATGAATAAAAATAATAATACCCCTTACCGTAAAAGAAACTAAATATAGGAAAAGAAAGGTAGCAGACTTCTCTTCTTCTTTCTTTCTATAATTTTCTCTCTTTAGAGTTTCAGTGAATTCATAAGAAATAATGAAGGAATGAGCTTCTATTTATAGAAGAATGGACTGCATAGTAACTAATTCATGAACAGTCCAGATTGATATACTTTTAATCGGACGGTCCATATTTAAAGCAAAATCTTTTAAATAAAATATAATATATATTATATATTATATATATATAAACTCACGGGCGCTTAACAATTCGTCTGATAATTCACGAGTTGATTCTGTTGATCAACAAATGAAGGTATAGCCTTGGAGCGTAGAATATGTTACTTCTTATCCAAGATTTGAACAGGAATCTCTTCATACGTTAAATCTTCCGCTATTTCATCCGGTTCTAACTCAATAATGTGATTCGGGTCTTTCACATATTTACGTAACATGGATATATGAAAAAAGTTATGAACACGAGACATACTTCAAGCAGAAAGCAAGTCTATAGGCTACGGTCCCTACTCAATCGAGGATTAAAATGGGCCAATGAATCAAGGATTAAGCTTTCTCTCTTTCTAAATCTCAGAACTCCTTTCCATGGAGCAACACGTAACAACACATGATCTCCAATATCGAATTCCACGTCCTTTCGATGAAGATCAGCATAACTCTTTTGTTGGTCTTGTGAGGTTTTTATACGTTGTCGGATCGTTTGAATCTTTTCCGTAGTCATACGCATTCAATTTCTGGCCCCAAAGAACGTTGCTTCACCCACCTCATCCCAAAGATCTTTCGAGAACGACACTTTCTTCCATACAACGCTTCGAATGGAGCCATGCCAATACTTGCTTGATAACTATTGTTGTATGAAAACTCTACCAACGGTAAGAACTTGTCCCAACTTCCCTTGAAGTCAAGGACACAGAGTCTTAATAAATCTTCAAGAGTTTGAATAGTCCTCTCTGATTTTCCGTCCGTCTGAGGATGATATGCCGAACTAAATCGTAAATCCGTACCCATAGCTTTTTGCAAACTAACCTAAAATCGTTAAGTGAATCTTGGGTCACGATCAGAAACTATGGATACTGGCATACCATGCAAACTCACAATCTCATTTATGTACATACGAGCAAGACGTTCAAGTGTATAAGTTTCTTGTATTGGTAAGAAGTGAGCAGACTTGGTCAATCTATCAACAATGACCCAAATTGCATCAATGCCTTGAGAAACCTTAGGAAGACCAGTAACGAAATCCATGGTAATGTGCTCCCACTTCCATTCTGGAATTTCAAGTGGTTGCAATGGACCTTTTGGTACTTGATGCTCCACCTTGACTCATTGACAAGTTAGACACCTTGAGATAAATAGCACTATCTCTCTCTTCATATTGCTCCACCAAAATGTATGACGAAGATCACGATACATTTTGGTACTCCTGAGATGGATTACAAACGGTGTGTTGTGCGCGCCCATCATGATTTTATACTTTAAATCGTGGTCATTAGGAACACAAAGTCCGGAGTTGACTCAAGTATTCCTTCTTCATCGATTCTTGCTTCGGCGATAGCACCTTCTTGCACTTTCTTCCTCATACGATCGCCTCCGTGTCTATAGCTCGAAAGCGCCTTTAACTTTATCAATTAAAGTCGGTTCTACTTGTATATTCGCCATCATCACGTGGGTCCCTGAAGTCTTTAACTCTATCTCCATCCTTTGCAAGTCACACAAAATGGACCTTTGTGTTGACAATATCGCACTCGTACCCGCATATGATCTTCTACTCAATACGTCAGCTACCACGTTCGTTTTTCCATGATGGTATTGGATGGTATGATCATAATCTTTCAACAGTTGAAGCCAACGTCATTGTCGCATGTTGAGTTCCTTTTGAGTGAAGAAATATTTGAGGCTTTTATGATCCGTAAAGATCTCTACTTTCTCCCTATACAAATAATGCCTCCAAATCTTTAGTGCAAAAACGGCTGCTGCTAACTCTAGATCACGAGTAGGATAATTCCTCTCATATTCTTTGAGTTGTCGTGAGGCATAGGCTATGACTTTCCCATGTTGCATGAGAACACATCCCAACCCTTTGCTCAAGCATCATCAGATGACAAATCCCTCCGAGCGATGGTATTGTCGCAAAGCAGTCTTTGAAATGAGTCTCCTATTGAGTTCTTGAAAACTCTTCTCACATTCTTCACTCCCAAAAAATTTTGTATCTTTCTGAGTCAGCTGAGTTAATGGAGTATCGATTCGAGAAAACCCTTCTACGAATCTCCGATAATAACCAGCTAAGCCGAGAAAGCTACGTACTTCAGTTACTGATTTAGGTTGTTCCCAGCTTTGAATGACTTCAATCTTTGTCGGGTCACAGATATTCCATGACTTGATACCACGTGCCCAAGGAATGCTACTTCCTCAAGCCAGAACTCGCATTTCTTCAACTTGGCATAAAGCTTATATTCACGAAGCTTTTGGAGTATCAGCCTCAAGTGTTGCTCATGATCTTTATGGCTTTTGGAATAAATAAGGATGTCATCAATAAAGACGACTACAAAGTGATCCAAATATTCCTTGAATACTCAGTTCATCATATCCATGAAGGCATGACTAGGAATTCATAATGCCCATACCGAGTTCTGAAAGCTGTCTTTGGAATTTCATCGATTCTAATCTTCAATTGGTGATATCCGTAACGAAGATCAATCTTTGAAAAGAATTTGGCGCCAGCAATCGGGTCAAACAGTCATCAATACGTGGTAATGGATACCTATTTTTGATGGTGACATGATTCAACTCCCGATAATCAATACAAAGTCGCATACTCCCATCTTTCTTCTTCACGAATAGTAACAGAGCGCCCCAAAGAGAAGTACTAGACGAATAAAGCCAATGTCTAACAATTTACTATTGGGTCTTTAACTCCCGAAGTTCAATAGAGCCATTCGATATGGGGCTTTGGAAATAGGTTTTGTATCAGTTCAAGGTCGATACAAAATTCAATTTCACGCCTAGGGTAGGTAGGGAAGTTCTTCAGTGGAATACGTCAGAAATTCATTAACAATAGAAATATCATTAAAAATCGACGTATTTTTGTTTAGATCCGTGATATGAGCTAAGAAAGCTTGACATCCGCTTTTCAATAAACGAATAGCTTTATGGCTTGAGATGATGATGATTGATTTTAATGGTTTGGTTGCTTGAATTCGCATTATAGGTTGATTAGGAATATGAAAGCTAACAACCTTATGAAAACAATCAATTTTTTCATGATGAATGGTTAACCAATCAATCCCTAGAATTACGTCAAATGCAAGTATTTTCAATGAAATAAGATCGACAGGTAATGTGAGGATACCGATTTGAACCAAACAAGACTTATAAACAGTGGATGTAATGAAGGTTTCTCCCAACGGAGTTTCAACAGATAAGTCAAAGTCTAATTTCTCCGGAGTCAAATTTAAACGTTGAGCGCAAGTAGGAGAAATAAAAGAATGGGTAGAACCGGTATTAAATAAGGTATATACTTCACTAGAATTTATTATAAGCTTACTCGTGATGACCTCGTTCGGGTTCCTTGCTTTCTGGGAGGTCACGACAAACGCTCTCCCTTGAACAACCGGTTTTATTCTTTCGGGACGGCCACGCTTCCATCCCAACTGGATTTGTCTTCGGTGCACGACAAAATCGGGCCAGGTGTTCTTCTCTTCCACAGTTGTAACCCGCTTTGGATGGCATCGCACAGTTGGGACTGATGTGTCCCTCTCCTCCACACTTGAAGTATATGATAGGTGGTCGTTCTCCTTCCTTAACAACAGGTGCTGATGCTAACGTCTTTCCATCATTGTTGAATCTCCTCTTCTTGAAATATCCATTCTTATTATTTTGGCCATGATTACCATCAAGTGGTTACCATTTCGCATGTTGATTCCTCCATGCTTATTGTCACCGCTTCGATGATCAAGTTATCACCGGTATTATCATTTTTCCTACCGCTTTTTGGTTGGGTTGATTTTATATCGCGCTCCAATAATCGAGCCCTATTAACAACATTTGAATACAAACACGCTTTATGAGAGATAAGATATCGACGTATCTCGTGTTTCAAACCTCTTAAAATATTCACGCCATTCTCTCCTCATTATCAACCAAATGGGATGCAAACCGTGCAACTCGGTAACTTGGCTTCGCATCGCGACATTACTGGCCATGTTATTTTGCTCCAAACTTGATGAAATCTACCTCTTTCATGTGATTTAATACTTTCGTGAAAGTACTTGTCATTGAACAATGCTTCGAACTTCTCCCAAGACATCTTCAAGCGGCAGTTGAGTACGCTTACTGATTCCCACCAAGAATCCGCCTGCGCGCAACATGAAGGTGGCAAAGGAACCTTTGCTCCTCGGAGCATCCCAAGACATCAAATATCTTGTTGATCTGCTAAATCCACGTCTCTGCCCCTAAGTGGTTTTGGCTCTGCAAAAAACTCTGGTGGTCCCAGTTCCTTAAACTGCTTGGCGGTGACCATCCGAGAGTTGCTAGTAATTCCACCTGCATTTTGTACAAGAGCCGCTCTCGCCTGATATTGCATGAATTGCATGAAGCCTCGGAACATTCCATCGTTCATCATTTGGTCAGTGTTGTTGTTTGCATTAGGATTGTCGCCTTCTTGATGCACGTTATTTTGATTATTGATCTGTGGAGACTCAACGGTCTCCTGTTCTCCATTGATGTTCTCAACATTCTCGGATGCCATTTTGAAATACTGCCACAAAACAAGGGTTAATTAACATATCACATATTATCCCTATACTCTGACCAACCAATTAAATACCAAATAAACTTACGTAGGTCATACTAGCGAAGGAATTCCCCGTCTCTCCCCTCCTAGTTCTTATCTCACATCTCAGCCAGAGATCATATCCCTAAGCTTTGATACCAACTTTGACGCCCCCAAAATAGGTATACATCACCCATCTTGAGTCGCCAAATTCATGGTACTAAATTCAAATACAACTTGATTATACAACAAGAGAGTTGTGAGTTTTAATAAAAATACTATCTTCTAGACAATATCCACTCTCAGGATAAGTCCTTATTACATTTATTTTCACACTATTTAACAGAATAGTGAGTACTACTAGCTAATACTAACATCCGGACCATCACTCCATTCCCCGACTCGTCCCAGCTACGTTCTCATTTTCTGAAGAGAACAGTGAAAGAAAGGGTGAGCTCAACTAGCCCAGTAAGAAATATTATGACTAAGATAATGCAGAATAAATTATCATTAGCCTTAAATAGTGTTAAACTGATACAATATAACAAACATAAAGTTTAACTCATAATGAACAAGCAATCCATTAAAAGAGTCAAGTAGAGAATAAAATCTACTATCTTTTATGATTTAAAAGGTTTTTCATCACTTTTATCGCTGAGACTCAGCTTAATAATAATCCACATTATCCCTGCACTACGGCCAAGGATATTCATTAGGGTCACGACCATAAATTATCCATGCACTACGGGCCAAGGATATTCGTGTATTCATCAATGGTCATGATCATGCCAACAACTTTCCATCAATGTACTACGGGCCAATGAGGACTTTTACCACATCATTTGTAACATTACGGTCATGATTACACCGAATAATCCCTGGTCATAATCATACCAAGTCCATTTATGCACTACAGGCCACAGATGACTTTCAACAAAATATAAATATGAGGTTGATGATAATGATATAAGAATTCAATAAAACAAGTTCAAGAATTAATTTATAATGTCCAACAGAATATTAAAGACGGAACCAGTCCCACAGTAAAAGCATGCATGTGATATTCCAATGTAATAATAAAGATTTTAACCAGTCCCACAGAAACGCATGCATGTGATGTTCCAAATGTAATAATAAAGAATGGAATAACAAATGTAAATCACCAAGTATAGGGTATCAGCAGATACAAAAGTTATTCCAATGTAATAATAAAGAATGGAATAATGTAAGTTCTCTTCATGAATAAAAAAAATAATACCCTTTACCGTAAAAGAAATCGGATATAGGAAAGAAAGGTAGCGCATTTCTTCTTCTTTCTTTATATAATTTTCTCTCTAGAGTTTCATTGAATTCGTAAGAAATAATGAAGGAATGAGCTTCTATTTATGTAAGAATGGACGCATAGTAACTAATTCATAAACGGTCCAGATTGATTTACTTTTAATCGGACGGTCCATATTTAAAGCAAAATCTTTTGAATAAAATATAATATATATTATATATATATATATATAAACTCACGGGCGCTTAACAATTCGTCTGATAATTCACGGGTTGATTCTGTTAATCAACAAATGCCTAGCAATTCAACTGATACCATAATGATCAAATAAAATAAACTTATTATATAATATTTATATATATATATAACACATGCCTTTGAAAATCTTACTCCACATGTGACAACATAAATCCCCCACCCAATTTTGACAACTTGACAACTTGACCATTTTACTTTATATATATAAATACACACCTTATATATATATATATATATATATATATATATATATATATATATATATATATATATATATATATAACTCTAATATATATATAAGTAATAAAACAAAACTAAGATGACTTCTCACGTAAGTATTAATAATCAATACCGTGTGCTACTTACGCAACCACGCCAGACATCGTATTTCTTTTACTAATGAAAGTAGTTCAACAAAGATAATCTGTAAAACTTCCGCCATTATTTTCAATAAAAATATTTTTGTCGTTTTTTCAATCCGATAATAATTTGTAGGGGTCCACTAATGGTTGTCTTTGTTGCATTTAATATTCCCTCGTTAAAACGTAATATTCTTCACCAATCGAATATTATATAACAACTTACGTGATTTTGCAAAATTTATATATATTACCCACAACTATAAAATTATATCAAATTTATTCCATAATATTCAAAAATGATATTTATAGAAAATTCATTTTTGTTCATAAAAGTTGGGGTCTTACAAATTTATTTAATTTTTCTAGTATTACTAGTTAGTTTTTGTGGCAAACTTAGTCCTAATTGTCTTTTATATAGTTAATTAAATAATTATTTATTACCATCTACAATTTCCACAAAAATTTAGTCGGAAATTCCGTCGGAATTAATATTCAACACCAAAATAAGGGAAGTCTTTAATTGATTCACAAATTAAAATTCACAATACTGGAAAAGGCAGAAATCAGAACACTGCAAATTATAAGTTTATCACATAGCATTATAACCTACTACTGATTATGGACATTATAACTGTCTTGGCACAAATTAAACACTAATTTGAAGGGTACATTTCATTATTCGTCATCTTTTGAATACAATAAACTAATATTAGTAAACACCGCATAACATTTCAGTCTCAAAATCAGTTTCATACCAAACCAAAATATAAAACTCAAATTGGACATTCAACCTCATTCAGTTTCATATATAACAAGACAAATTAAATCCTAAATTAATCCCCAAAATCAATTGCATATATAGCCTATATAATATTCAAACCCTAACGGTATTAACTGAAGATAGAAATTGTGTACCTCAATTGATTTGAATGCTATAAATAGGAGAGACGAGATACCACAACGCCGCCGCCGACAACCACGACGTCGCAGGAAAGCCGACTAACCGTGACAGAGAGATAAAGGAGTTGAAATGTGAGGACAAGGGTTTTCCCCTTTATGATCAATATATACTATGTGTGAGAGAGAATACCGGCAAGAGGGAGGAGCTGCTGGCCGAATAGAGAGGGTATGAGTTGCCACCGCGCTAGAGAGAGAAGAGAGAGATCAAAAATAAAATAAGAGGAAGAAGGAGCTGAACGGTTTTTAATCGACTATTCTCGACGGAATATCTGTCGAAATTGGTTCCCTCAAGATTACTATATTTCTGACGGATATTTCGTCCACTATAAATATGATTTCGTCGAACTTATATTTCGCGTGGCGCGAAATGTTGGCGCCCTTGGACTATTGTTATCCCGGCTGAATTTTAATCAGTCGACAATAACATATTTCTGAGGGAACTATTATCGACGAAATATTCTGTCGAAATGAAAGTAAAGTCGACTGAAGATCTTCCATCGATAATATTTCCATCGGTCTTAAACCATTTTCTTGTAGTGATAATTTAAGTAAATATAAAGGTGTAATTCGTTTCCCTAATTATGAAAAATAAAAGATAACTTCATTTGATTTATGTCTATTGTGAGACATTTAATAAGGTGCAAAGTTGTTTGATAAATCTAATTTTTTCTTGTCCCATTTAATAAAAAGACTAATAGTTACTTTATAAGTGCAAGTGTATAATATTATTTGATTTTGGAATAAGAGATATTCTTGTGAGACTTTTAAAATTTCATTTAATTATAATTTTATTACTAATATGTAACTTACATCATTAGTAGTAATAAGTATAATTAAAATAGTAATAAATAATAGTGTAATTGTGACGCCCCCAAAATTAGGTATACATCACCCATCTTGGGTAGTCAGATACATGGTACAGAATTTAAATACAACTTACTAATATAACTGTCGTGTACAATACAACATAAACTGTGAGTTTGAATACAAATATTGTCTACTAGATATTATACAAACTCAAAAGGAGTCCTCATTACAATTATTATCACACTATTTCACGTAATAGTGAGGACTACTAATGCTATCCTCCCAGGACCATTACTCCGCTCCCCGACTCATCCCAAATTTATATTCTCATTTTCTCAAGAGAATAGTGAAAGAAAAGGTGAGCTCAACTAGCTCAAGAAGAAATATTATGACTAAGATAATGCGTAATAAATTATCATTAGCCTTCAAACAAAGTGTTAAACCGATAAAATATAATGAACATCAAGTTTAACTACAATGAACTAGCAATCCATTAAAAGAGTCAGTAGAAAATAAAATCTACTATCTTTTATGATTTAAAAGGTTTTTATCCAAGTTATAGCCGAGACTCAAATTTTAATAAATATTCCACATCATCGAATCACCCCACTACTGCCAAGGATATTCTTTAGTATCACGCACCACAATTATTCATGCACTACGTGTGAGACCCCGATTTTATCAATTTAGATTTAAATTTTGTTAAATAATTTTTAATATTATGGTGTGAATTTGAGATAATATTATAGTTGTGGGTAGTATTTATAAATTTTGCAAAAGTATGCAAGTGGTTATATTATATTCGATTGGCTCTGGGAATATTAGGTTTATGAGGAATATTCGTACAACTACTCAATCATTGGTGGACCCTATAATGTAATTATTGTTTGATTCGAGAAAACGACAAAAATATTTTATTGAAATAACGGCGGAAGTTTTACTGCAGTGGTTACCGTTGAACTACTCAGTAGTAAAAGTACAAAGAATACGTGTGGTTGCATAAGAAGATTACCAGTATTGATTATCGATGCTTATGTGAGAAGTCACTTAGTTTGATTCCATTATCGTCGATTAATAATATGAATTATTATAGCGATAATGACGTTTTGTTTTATTCTTATTATTAACGTAATAAAACGTAAACATCTTTTTATATAAAATAGAATACTTTATTAAAGTTATTCTATAAATAGAATATATTATATTTTATTATGCATAGTGTTTTGCATAGTGTTTTTGCATAGTATTGCATAGTGTTTGCATAGTAAAATGTTTTCATATAAATAGAATATATTATATTTTATTTAAAAGATTTTTCTTTAAATATGGACCGTCAGATTAAAGTAAATCAACTGGAGCGTTCATGGATTAGTTACTATGCATTCCATTTTCCTATAAATAAGCTCATTCCTTCATTATTTTCTTACTTAATTCATTCAAACTCTAGAGAGAAATTATAGAGAGAAGTTTATAGAGAGAAAATTATAGAAAGAAGAAGAGTATTCTCGCTACTTCACTACTTCTATATTCGGTTCTTTTTACGTAGAAGGGTGTTATTATTTCTTCTTGAAGAGAACTTCGTTATTCCATTCATTATTATTCATTGAAATAACTCGTAAAAAGTGGCATACCCTATACATAACCTGATACACGCAGATACTCTATACTTGGTGAAATCCTTATGTTATTCCATTGCTTATTATTACATTGAATAACTCAGATACGCTGTTTACCCTATACTTGGTGACATTCTTCTATTATCTCATTGGAACATCTCGCTCATGTGTTTTACACCCGACTGGTTCCGCTTTTTATTATTCATTGGAACATCACATCTGTGTGTTTTACACCGGACTGGTTAAAATCTTTATCATTCGTTGGAATATCCTATCCATGTGTTTTACAGGATCCGGTTCCATCTTTATTATTACGTTGGAACATCCTCGCTTGTGTGAATTTCACCCGACGACCGTTCCGTTATTATTATTCTGTTGAATAACTCGTCATGCCAAGCACCGCATACATGGTGATTTCTTTTGTTATTCCATTCTTTATTATACCCAAATTGGTTAAAACTTTGACTTATACTCCATGAAATTAGTAGAATATCCTTGATATTTGCGTTTCATCCAAAGATCTTTTCATGGAAATATTCTTCCGATCATTCTTGAATTTTACTCTCACGTAAACAAAGATTATGTTGACAATTTGGACGTTAATAATTCATGGATTAAATAATTCTTGAACTTGTTTTATTGAATTACTATGTCATTGTCATCATCCTCATGTTATATTATGTTATCTTTGGCTTACGCAAGCATAGATGAACTTAGTATGATTATGACCGAGGATCATTCTAAGATAATCACGACTTGATATAAATGATGTGACAAAAGTCCTCGGTGGCCTGTAATGCAATGATGGATAGTTTTTGGTATGATTATGACCGGGGTGATTGATATAGTCATGACCATTGATAATTTGATGAAAATCCTTGACCGTGGGTACGAGGATGATTAGATGTGGTGGTTTATTTATTTGTCGAGTCTCAAACGATAAAAATTGATGAAAACCTTTAAAACCTAAAAGATAGTAGACTTTATTCTCTACTTGACTCTTTTAATGGATTGCTTATTCATACCGTAGTTAAACCGGTTGTCTATTGTATTTTATCGCTTAACACATTTTAAGGCTAATGATAATTTATTCTGCATTATCTTAGTCATAATATTTCTATTGGGCTAGTTGAGCTGAGCCTTTCTTTCTTTCACCGTTTCTCTGTGAAATGAGAACATAGCCGACTAGCGGGGAACGAAGTAATGGTCCAGAGGATAGCATTAGTAGTCCTCACTATTTCGTGAAATAGTGTGATAATAGTTGTAATGAGGACTCCTTTTGAGTTTGTATAATATCTAGTAGACAATATTTGTATTCAAACTCACGCTTTATGTCGTATTGTATACATACTTACGTTAGGTTAAGTAAGTTGTATTTAAATTTATGTACCCCGTAAGTGGCGACCCAAGATGGGTGACGATACCTAATTTTGGGGGCGCCACGGTTGGTATCGAGCTTAGGATATGATCCTCGCTAAGATGTGAGAATAATACTAGGAGGGAGAGACGGGGAATTCTTCGCTAGTATGACCTACCTAAGTTTATTTGGTATTTGATTGGCTCACGAGTATAGTGATAATATGTTGCATGTTAATTAACCCTTGTTTTGTGATGTTGTTTGTATTTAGATGTTGTGAATAGGGCTCGGTTATATCGAGAGCGATAATGAGTCATTTCAACCAAAAGGTAACGACCAACAACACGATAATAATTATACCGTGCAGAACGACCATCGAACAATGATGACCACTATGGGAGAAATTATCATGCCAAGAATGGTAAACCAATTGGTGGTAATCATGGCCAAGATAATAGAAGTGGAAATTTCAAGAAGAGAATGTCATTTAGCTCGATTTTGTCATGCACCAAAGTCAAGTCCAAATTGGGACGGTGGCACCAAAGCGGATACTGGATAAAACAAAGTCTGGTGGTTTCATGAAGAGCGCTTTTTCATGACTTCTTAAAAAGCAAGTGACTCGAACGAAGTTAGCACTCAAGTTAGTTAATTATAAATTCTTGCGAAGTCTATACCTTATAAGATAATCTGGGTTCTACCCATTCTTTTATCTCGCTTGCTTTGCGCTCAACATTTAAATTTGACTCAGGAGAAGTTAGACTTTAACTTATTGGTTGAAACTTCGTTGGAGAGAAACCTTCGTTACCTCCAATCGCTTATTAATCTTGTTGTTTCAAATAAACACTTTCACGCTTACTGTCGATATTATCTCTTTAAAAATATTTGCCTTTGATGGTATTTTAGGAATCAATCGTTAACTACTCATCATTCTTTTCGTAAGGTTGTTAGCTTTTATATTCATAACCAAACTACTAAAGTCAATTATTGTCATATCAAGCCATAAGTAAAAAGCCCGAACCTTTCGTTGTTGACTTCCTTGTGTGGAATGCACCAAGTGGACTTTTCAGAGGCGACATCGTGAATGAAGATGGCAAGTTTATAGGTATCATTGTGAGGTGTTATTTAGGTTAGGGATAGAAGTCACAGTTGGTATCAATGTGACGACTATCCAAGTCTTGGATAAGAGTAATGAGTTTTGAATGATATTTCTATCATTAATAAATTTCTTGACGATTCTTGAAGATTTCCTAGCCTACCCTAGAGCGTGAAATCGAATTTTGTATTGACCCCAAAGATAAAAAACCCATTTCTTAAACCTCAAATATTTCTTCAACTAAATGAACAGCTTTACGTGGTTTATGATGAAAGTCATAATAAAAGCATTGGACTAATGAAAATCATGGGTATTCGTGGTATTAGTAAGTTTTATGATGAGTTATGTGGTTATTATGTGAAAACATGAAAGTTTCTTAGAAATCACAAAGGGTTGAAAAATCGATTTTGGTGAAAATGTAACATGAAATTCAATAGACCATATCTCCTATTATATTTTGAATTTTGAATGTGGTCAAGACCTAGAGTTAGATCTATGAGTTACCTAACTAATTCAAGTGGAATTACTGGAAAAGGTGTTGTAGATTTTTGTGTGGACTGATTTTAGCAAAGGAGGCCAAAGCTGCAAAAACCTAAAAAAATTGCTGCCATGATTTTAGAGAGGCTGTTTCGGCCACTTAAATTATGAGAAAAATTTTGGCCTTTTGGGACATGAAGGTATATGGTATAAAGTACCTCCTGTCCAAAAAAATGAGCTCATTCTCGACTTAAAATGAGCAAGTTATGACTATTTCAATATTTAGGTTTTTCCGATTTAAAAATGCTATAACAGAGTTCTATAACTCGATGACCATGAAATTTAAACTAGAAGCTCACGTTAATTTGTGTAAGATCCTGCCAAGATTTGGGAATTTTGGAGTTAAACTTGAGGTAGCTAATTTCTTAAGGAATTAATTAGAAATTGATTTTGAAAAATAGTAAATGAATTTTAAAATTCAGAAAAATATATTTTCATTATGGGACTATATTATCCTAAATCCCAGAAAAGAAATATTTTTGGGACTGATTTGGTATTTTTCATGAAAATAGTTTAGTTACTAACATATGAGTTAAATATGTTATGTGAAGTAACAAAGTTGAAAATAGGATTTTATGGCTAGAGAATCCTATATAGAGTATATGCATATTTTTTGATGAGGATTTGATAATTGGTGATGATATTTTATGAGTATGGCATTTTGAATGATTAAATGCATTATATGGTAAAGCATAAACAATTGAGATAAATTGTTTATAAATTTAAGAAGTGATTAAAATATTGTTATAATATTAATGTTATTAGATTATGAGATTATTAAGTGATTGATAACATAGGGATATTCTTGAATCCTCGGATAAATTATATTATAAATGTTTAATATTTATCCTTTATCTCATTTGATTGATTCTTTATATCATTATCCTCATGTTTATATTACGTTGAAAGTCATCTCGTGGCTCAGTAGTGCATAGATGGACTTGGTATGATTATGACCGAGGATTGTTCGGTATAATCATAACAGTAATTGAAAACACAATTATCTTTGGCAGTAGTGCATGGATAATTTGTGGTCGTGATACTAATGAATACACAATTATCTTTGGTAGTAGTGCATGGATAATTTGTGGTCGGATACTAATGAATACACAATTATCTTTGGTAGTAGTGCATGGATAATTTATGGTCGTGATACTAATGAATACACAATTATCTTCGTCAGTAGTGCATGGATAATTTGTGGTCATGATATTAATGAATACACAATTATCTTTGGTAGTAGGCATGGATAATTTGTGGTGGTCGGATACTAATGAATACACGATTATCTTCGTCAGAAGTGCATGGATAATTTGTGGTCGTGATACTAATGAATACACAATTATCTTTGGCAGTAGTGTTTGGATAATTTGTGGTCGTGATATTAATGAATACACAATTATCTTTCGTCAGTAGTGTATGGATAATTTGTGGTCGTGATACTAATGAATATCCTTGGCTCAGTAGTGCGGTGGATGATTCGATGATATGAATTAATTATCGAAATGAGTCTCAAAGAATGAAATATTAATTCATGGATGTGGTAAAAGTCATCTTTCGTCAGTAGTGCATTGATAGACTTGGTATGATTATGACCGAGGATTATTATTCTAAGTATAATCATGATCAGATTGAAAACACGAATATCCTTGGCCCGGTGGTGAATGGATAATTCGTGGTCGTGATACTATTAAGTCGCGTCTCAAAGATTATTGGTTTTATGATTTGATATATCTTTATTTCAGTAGCAAAGATGAATTGTTAATGAATAGCTTTAGCGATTTCAAAGATGAATTTAATATTTTTAAACGATAAAGGTATTCAAGGTATCCTCATCTCTTTATCATACAGTGTATCGCATTCTAATTTCGAGGGGACGAAATTCCATAGGAGGAGATTGTGAGACCCCAGATTTTATCAATAAAGATTTAAATTTTGTCGAAATAATTTTTAATATTATGGTGTGAATTTGAGATAATATTATAGTTGTGGGTAGTATTTATAAATTTTGCAAAGTATGCAAGTGGTTATATTATATTCGATTGGTCGGGGAATATTCGGTTTAGCAGGAATATTCGCATAACTACTCAATCATCAGTGGACCCCTAATAAATGTAATTATCATTCGGATCGAGAAAACGACAAAAATATGTTATTGAAATAACGGCGGAAGTTTTACCGTGGTTCTTGTTGAACTACTCGGTAGTAAAAGTAAAGAATGTCGTGTGGGTTGCATAATAGCATACGATTGATTATCGATGCTTATGTGAGAAGTCACCGGTTTGATTCCATTATTGTCGATTAATAATATGAATTATTATAAGCGATAATGACGTTTTGTTTTATTCGTATTATTAACGTAATAAAAGCGAAACATCTTTTATATAAAATAGAATACTTTATTAAAGTTATTCTATAAATAGAATATATTATATTTTATTATGCATAGTGTTGTATAGTGTTTTGCATAGTGTTTTGCATAGTATTGCATATAGTGTTTTGCATAGTAAAATGTTTTTATATAAATAGAATATATTATATTTTATTTAAAAGATTTTTCTTTAAATATGGACCGTCGATTAAAGTAAATCAACTGGACCGTTTCATGGATTAGTTACTACGCATTCCATTTTCCTATAAATAAGCTCATTCCTTCATTATTTTCTTATGAATTCATTGAAACTCAGAGAGAAATTATAGAGAGAAGCTATAGAGAGAAAATTATAGAAAGAAGAAGAGTATTCGCTACTTCACTACTTCTATATTAAGTTCTTTTACGGTAAAGGGTGTTATTCTTTCTTCTTGAAGAGAACTTCATTATTCCATTCATTATTATTCTCATTGAAATAACTTCGTAAAAGTGGCATACCCTATACATAACCCGTACACGCAGCATACCCTATACTTGGTGAAATCCTTATGTTATTCCATTGCTTATTATTCTCATTGGAATAACTCGTGATACGCTGGGTTTACCCTATACTTGGTGACATTCTTCTATTATTCTCGCATTGGAACATCACGTCGTGTGTTTTACACAGGACTGGTTCCGCTTTTTATTATTCTGTTGGAACATCCGTCTCGTGTGTTTTACACCGGACCGGTTAAAATCTTTATCATTCATTGGAATATCCTGTCTGTGTGTTTTACACCGGATCCGGTTCCATCTTTATTATTCGTTGGAACATCCCGGCCGGTGTGAATTTCACGACACGGTTCCGTTATTATTATTCGTTGGAATAACTCGCCTATGCGCGGCAATCGCATGCATGGTGATTTCTTTTGTTATTCCATTCTTTATTATACCCGGTTGGTTAAAACTTTGACTTCTATACTCCATGAAATTAGTAGAATATCCTTGATATTTGCGTTTCATCCAAAGATCTTTTCATGGAAATATTCTTCCGATCATTCTTGAATTTTACTCTCACGTAAACAAAGATCATGTTGACAATTTGGACGTTAATAATTCATGGATTAAATAATTCTTGAACTTGTTTTATTGAATTACTATGTCATTGTCATCATCCTCATGTTATATTATGTTATCTTTCGCTTACGTGCATAGATGAACTTAGTATGATTATGACCGAGGATCATTCGGTATAATCACGACTTGATATAAATGATGTGACAAAAGTCCTCAAGGGTTTCGTAATGCGTTGATGGATAGTTTTTGGTATGATTATGACCGGGGGTGATTCTGAGTATAGTCATGACCATTGATAATTTGATGAAAATCCTCGACCGTGGGTGCTGGGGATGATTAGATGTGGTGGTTTATTTATTGTCGAGTCTCAAATGATAAAAATTGATGAAAACCTTTAAAACCTAAAAGATAGTAGATTTTATTCTCTACTTGACTCTTTTAATGGATTGCTTATTCACGCATGATTAAACCGGTTGTCTATTGTATTTTATCCGTTTAACATCATTTAAGGCTAATGATAATTTATTCGCATTATCTTAGTCATAATATTTCTTCTTCGGGCTAGTTGAGCTCACCTTTCTTTCTTTCCGTTTGTTCTTTGTGAAATGAGAACATAGCCGGGACAAGTCTGGGAACGTAAGTAATGGTCCGGAGGATAGCATTAGTAGTCCTCACTATTCTCGTAAAAATAGTGTGATAATAGTTGTAATGAGGACTCCTTTTGAGTTTGTATAATATCTAGTAGACAATATTTGTATTCAAACTCACAGTATTTATGTCGTATTGCATACCTGCGCTTAGGTTAGTAAGTTGTATTTGAATTTATGTACCATGTAAGTGGCGACCCAAGATGGGTGACGTATACCTAATTTTGGGGGCGCCACACTACGGCCAAGAATATTTGTGTATTCATTAATGGTCATGATCATGCCAACAATCGTCCATCAATGCACTACAGACCATCGAGGATTTTTACCACATCATTTGTAACATTACGGCCATGATTACAATCAATAGTCTCTCGGTCATAATCATACCAAGTCCATCTATGCACTATGTGCCACGATGACTTTCAACATAATATAAACATGAGGATGATGACAATGATATAAGAATTCAATAAAACAAGTTCAAGAATTAATTTATCTAGGAACCAATAACATCCAAATTGTTAACATGACATCGCTTTGTAGAGTAAAATTCAAGAATCTTGAGAAGAATATTTCCATGAAAGGATATGGATGAAGCGCAAATATCAAGGATATTCCACTAATTTCATGGGTATATAAGTCAAAGTTTTAACCAACTAAGTATAATAAAGAATGGAATAACAAAAGAAATCACCATGCATGCGATAGAATCAAGACGTGCAAAAGTTATTCCAATGTAATAATAAATAACGGAACCAAGTCGGCACAGAAATGCGCATGCATGTGATATTCCAAATGTAATAATAAAGAATGGAACCAGTCCCACAGAAAACACATGCATAAGATGTTTCAATGTAATAATAATAAAGATTTTAACCAGTCCTGTAAAAACACACGCATGTGATGTTCCAATGTAATAATAGAAGAATGTCACCAAGTATAGGTAAATCATGATACAAAAGTTATTCCAATGTAATAATAAGCAATGGAATAACAACAGCTTTTTCTTCATGAATAAGAAAGAATAACACCCCTTACTTTTAGTAGGAGATTGAATATCGCAAAGTAGTGAAGTAATAAAATACTCTTCTTCTTTCTCTCTTATTCTCTCTATACTTTCTCTCTATAGCTTGAATGAATTCGTGAAAAATAATGAAGCACTAGGCCTCTATTTATAGAAGATTTCTAGCTTACTTTTGCCATGTGAAAAGAAAAGTGGCTCGACGGCGCTCAGTAATGTGAAACGACAAGTGGTTCGGACCTTTGTAATGTGAAATGACAAGTGGTTCGACGCTTTGTAATGTGAAACGACAAGTGGTTCGGACACCGTAATATGAAAGCTGTAAGTGGTTTGACGTCTGGTAAAGGTAATTACTATCGACGAAGGTAATTACTATTCACAAAGGTAATTACTATCGACGAAGGTAATTACTATTGTGTAAGAGACTCTTAGATGATGACATATGGGCCCCCATAAAATAATCAAACTTACCACAAACGCCTCATAATGTGAGACTCTTTATATACATCAAGGATTGAATAAATATTACCACAAATCATTTTATTTTTAATCAACACATATTTAATCTTTCAACAATTATTAATCATTTATAACTTGTCGTCTCAATTATTGATTTAATACTATAAAATATTATACGAGATGATAATTGTGACAATAATTGAATCAATAATATAAGAGATATGATGCAAGAATTACTATAGCAATAATTGAGCATAATTTGAGTGACTTCTCACGTAAAGATCAATAATCAATATCGTGTGCTACTATACAACCACGCCAGACATTCATTTTTTACTACCGGTAGTTCAACGGTTTTAACGGTAACACCTCTACCGTTATTTTTATAGAAAGATAATTTTGTCATTTTCTAACTACGACAATACTTCCGTTGTGGGGTCCACTAACGATCGAGTCGCATTTAATATTCCCCGACAAAAAGAATATTCCCCACCAAACTAATATTTTATAACAACTTGCTTACTTTGCAAAATTTATAAATATTACCCACAACTATAACATTATATCAAATTTATTCCATAATATTCAAAAATAATATTTATAGAAAATTCATCTTTATTTATAAAAGTTGGGGTCTTACAAGAATGATGAAACTATTATATATATATATGAGTAGATATAGATATATTGCATATATGTATATTGAGAGAAGTCTTATATATATACATTTTAGACATAATAATTTTGCACAATGAAAATATTTCCTTTTAGCTATTCTTCTTACAAAAAAATAACTACTACAAAGTAGTGTTCTATTGGAATTTTTTGTGAATTGCTATCACGGATAATTCACCAAGGCTTGATATATATATATATATATATATATATATATATATATATATATCCTAGAGTTATATCGTCTGCAACCCTTAGCAAACCAATCATGGTGGGGGCGATAAAGATCTAATTAAAGACATGGATCACTCGTGTTATGTCTTCTATAACGATTTTGACTCTTTATGAAGCTATAATTCTAACACTTAATGTGACGCCCCCAAAACAGGTATACATCACTCATTCTGAGACACGGTTATGTTGTTTTGCTTCAGCTTGATGAACTCTACCTCTTTCATGTGACGAATACTTTTGGGAAAGTACTTATCATTAAACAATTCTTGGAACTTTTCCCAAGTCATCTTCAGTGCGGCAGGTTGAGTACGCTTTACAAATTCCCACCGATAATCCTCACCTTCGCCGCATATGAAGGTGGCAAAGGAACCTTTGCTTCCTGAGCATCCCAATACATCAAATATCTTGCAGATCTGTTTTATCCACGTCTCGCTTTTAAGTGATTTTGGCTCTCCAAAAACTCTCGGTGGTCCGTTCCTTGAATCATGAATGATGACCGTCCGAGAGTTGCCAGTGTTTTCATCTGCATTTTGGACAGGAGCCGCTCTTTTCTGATGTTGCATGAATTACATAAAGCCACTGAATATTCCATCGTTCAACATTTGGTCAGTGTTGTTGTTTGTATGAGGATTGTCGCCTTCCTGATGCACATTGTCCTGATTATTGATCTGTGGAGATTCAATGGTATCCTGTGCTCCATTGCTTATCTCAACATTTTTGGATGCCATTTTCAAATACTGCCACAAAACAAGGGTTAATTATCATATCACATATTATCCCTATACTCTGACCGACTAATTAAATACCAAATAAACTTAGGTAGGTCATACTAGCGAAGAAATTCCCCGTCTCTCCCCTCCTAGTTCTTATCTCACATCTCAGTTAAGGATTATATCCCTAAGCTTTGATACCAACTGTGACGCCTCCAAAACAGGTATACATCACCCATTCTGAGTCGCCAAATACATGGTACAGAATACAAATACAAACTTAAATATACAACATGAGCTGTGAGTTTTAATACAATTATTGTCTTCTAGACAGTATTCAAACTCAAAATAAGTCCTCAATACATTTATTATCACACTATTTTATAGAATAGTGAGGACTTCTAATGCTATCATCTGGACCGTCACTCTATTCCCCGACTAGTCCCTGCTACGTTCTCATTTCCTGAAGAGAACAATGAAAAAGAAAGGGTGAGCTCAACTAGCCCAGTAAGAAATATTATGACTAAGATAATGCAGAATAAATTATCATTAGTCTTCAACAATGTTAAACTGATAAAATACAATAGACATCAAGTTTAACTACAGCAGAATAAGCAATCCATTAGAAGAGTTAAGTAGAGCATGATATCTACTATCTTCTATGATTTAAAATATTTTCATCAATTTTTATCGCCGAGACTCAAACAATAATAAATAAACCACATCATCGAAGTCATCCTCGCACTACGGCTAAAGATATTCATTAAATCATCAATGGTCATGACTATACCGAATAATCCCCTGGTCATAATCATACCAAAAGCGCCCATCAACGCACTATGTGCATCGAGGACTTTTACCACATAATTTATAACATTACAGTCATTGATTATACCGAATAATCCTCGGTCATAATCATACCAAGTCCATCAATGCACATAAGCCAAAGATGACTTTCATCACAATATAAGCATGAGGGATGATGACAATGACATAATAATTCAATAAAACAAGTTCAAGAATAAATTTTAAAGATTTATAAGTTAATTTATCCCGAACTTAATAATGTCCAAATTGTCAACATGATCATCGCTTTGTGGAGTAAAATTCAAGAATGCTCGTAAGAATATTTTCATGAAAAGATCTTTGGATGAAGCCTTGCTAAATATCTAGGATATTCTACTAATTTCATGGAGTATAGAAGCCAAAACTTTAACCCACTGAGTATAATAGAATATATGAAACTACAAATGGATTTTTGCCCACCATGCGGTAATCCACGTAAACCGATCATTTCCACAATTTAATAAGGAATGAATACGAAGGATCATTCACCATGCATGCGGTAATCCACATAGACATGATATTCTAACAGAAATTAAGAATGGAATAACAGAAGAATTCACCAGGCATGCGATTCAACCGCACGCATAAAGTTAGTCCCAACGAATAATAAAGAATGGAAAACAGTCAGCGCGAATCCGCATGCAGACGGGATGTTCCAACAGAATAATAAAGAATGGAACCAGTGTCACGATAATCCGCACTCACGGATGTTCCAAATGTAATAATAAAGAATGGAACTAGGTCATGCGTAATCCAGACCGATGTGATATTCCAAATGTAATAATAAAGAATGGAATAACAACAGAATTCACTGTGCACGCGATAGATCGCCATGCAAAAGTTATTCCAATGAATAATAAAGAAGGGAATAATGAGAAGAATTTCACCATGTATGCGGTATTTCAGATAGATAAAAGTTATTCCAACATAATAATAAAGAATGGAATAACAACAGAATTCACCATGTATGCGGATCAGCATGAGGCAAAGTTATTCCAATGTAATAATAAATAATAGAATAACAAAAGAATTTCACCATGTATGCGGACTCAGATATACAAAGTTATTCCAACATAATAATAAAGAATGGAATAATGTGTTTCTCTTCGTGAATACGAAAGAAATAATACCCCTTATAAGTATTGAAAGAAAATAATTCTCTTCATGAATACGAAAGAAATAATATCCCTTACCTTAGAAAGAAGAGTATTCCGACTGGTACGGCGAGGATATTCTTGAAGAAAACTTATACTTTCTTCTATGCTCAAAACTTCTTAAAACTCTAAAGAAATACGCTCAAGATTATAGAAGAAGAATTCTCTGAATTTCTAGTGTGATTTTCCATTCTAACTAAGCATCCTATTTATAGGAGAATGGAAAGGATACTATGCAATATAATATAATATAATATAATATAATATAATATAATATAATATAATATAATATAATATAATATAATATAATATAATATATATATATATTTTATTTAAAATCTAATAAAATAAATAACTTTATAAAAGTATTCATTTTTACATAAAAAGATTTTACTACGCAAAACACTATGCATAATAAAATATAATATATTCTATTTATAATCTAATAAAACAAATAACTTTATAAAAGTATTACATTTTTATATAAAAAAATTTTACTATGCCAATACTATGCAAGCACTATGCAAATACTATGTATAATAAAATATATTATATTCTATTTATAATCAAATAAAATAAAACTTTATAAAAAGTATTATGTTTTTATATAAAAGATTTTACTATGCCAACACTATGCAGCCAATTATGCAAACACTATGCATAATAAAATATAATATATTCTATTTATAATCTAATAAAATAAATAAATTTATAAAAGTATTACTTTTTTATATAAAAAGATTTTACTACGCCAACACTACGCAGTGACTATGCAAAACACTACGCATAATAAAACATATTATATTCTATTTATAATCAAATAAAATAAAACTTTATAAAAAGTATTCATTTTTATATAAAAGATTTTACTATGCCAACACTACGCAGTACTACTTAAAATACTATGCATAATAAAATATAATATATTCTATTTATAATCTAATAAAACAAATAACTTTATAAAAGTATTATGTTTTATATAAAAAAATTTACTACGCCAACACAATGCATAATAAAATATATTATATTCTATTTATAATCAAATAAAACAAAACTTTATAAAAGTATTCTTTTTTTATATAAAAGTTTTCTCATTTTATTATATTTATAATAATAATAAAACAAAATTCATCATCATTATTATAATTCACACTATTAATCGACTGTGTCGCTCCTCAGAAAGAGGGCTTTTCAATAAGGATTTCTCCCTATGGTAGCGTAATTAGGTGACCAAACCTCTCCTTAGCAGTAACTCTACAGACATCATCAATATTGCAAATAATAATATGAATAACTTCGTCGTCTCAATTATTGATTTAATAATATATAAAATATTGACAATAATTGAATCAAATAACGTGAGATACTACGCAGCAATTATCAGAGCAATAATTGAACAAAATTGAGTGACTTCTTACGTAAAGCATCAATAATCAATACCGTAATGCTACTATGCAACCACGCCAGACATCGTATTTTTAACAATCGGGTGTTTTCAATAGTTAACCAAAACTTCTGCAGTTATTTTCATAAAATATTTTTGTCTTTTTCTCAATCCGACAATAATTACGTTGTGGGGTCCACCAATGATTGTGCCGTTGTACAAATATTCCCTGTTAAAATGAATATTCCTCGGTCAATCGAATATTATATAACAACTTACGTACTTTGCAAAATTTATAAATATTACCCACAACTATAACATTATATCAAATTCACACCATAATATTCAAAAAATATATTTTGAGAAATTAAATCTTTATTCATAAAATTTGGGGTCTCACAATCTCCCCTCCTTATGAAATTTTGCCCTTGAAATTTACGTACGTACCTGGTATATCGAAGAGATGAGGATACCTTGACTTCATTTCAGATTCTAACTCTTGAGGTATAACCTTTGAGTGTTGAATATGATCTTTCTTATCCAAGATTTTAACACGTATCTCCTCATACGTTAAATCTTCTGCTATCTCGTCTAGTTCTAATTCAATAATATGGTTTGGGTCGTCCACATATTTACGTAACATCGATACATGAAAAACGTTATGAACACGAGACATACTTAGCGGTAAAGTCGATATGCCACAATTCCTACTCGTTCGATGATTTCAAATAGACCAATAAAGTCGAGGGTTGAGATTTTCTCTCTTCGTCGATTCTTTATTCTAGAATAACGCCCTCTTGAACCTTCTTCTACACATTCATCAGCTCTGAGTATGTAGCTTGAGCGATTTTAATTTTATCGATTAAAGTTGATTATACTCGTATATTCGCTATCTTCACGTGGGTCTCTAGAGTCTTTAACTCTATCCTCATCATTTGTAAGTTATACGAAATGGGTTTTTGTGTTAACAATATCGCACTCGTAAACGCATACGATCTTCTACTCAACGCGTCAGCTACCACGTTCGCTCTTCTATAATGATATTGAATGGTATAGTCGTAATCTTCAACAGCTTGAGCCAACATCTTTGGCACATTATACGTTTGTTTTGGTTGAAGAAATATTTAAGGGTTTTAGAAATGGGTTTTGTACTAGGGTCAGTACAAAATTCGATTTTACGCTCTGGGGTAGGACAAGAAGTCTTCAGAAATACGTCAAGAAATTTATTAACAATAGAAATATCATTCAAAACTGTGACTCTCATCCAAGACTTGGATAGTACGTCACATCGATACCTATCAACTTGCCATTGTTATTCACAACGTCGCATACAGAAAGTCTGGCTTCGGTGCATTACACACAAGGAAGTCAACAACGAAAGGCTCGGGGCTCTTTACTTATGGCTTGATATGACAATGATTGACTTTAGTGGTTTGGTTGCTTGAATTCGCATAACAGGTTGGTTAAGAATATGAAAGCTAACAACCTTACAAAAAGCATGATGAGTAATTAACCAATCGATTTCTAAAAATCACATCAAAGGCAAGTATTTTCAAAGAGATAAGATCGACAGGTAACGTGAAAGTGTTGATTTGAATCAAACAAGATTTATAAACAGTGGAGGTAACGAAGGGTTCTCTTAATGGAGTTTTAATCGATAAGTCAAAGTCTAATTTCTCTGGAGTCAAATTTAAACGTTGAGCACAAGCAAGAGAGATAAAAGAATGGGTAGAACCGGTATCTAACAAGGTATAGACTTCAAAAAAATTTATAATTAACTAATCCATGCTAAATTCGTTCGGGTTACTCACTTTTTGAGAAGTCACGAAACACGCCCTTCCTGAAACCACCGACTTTGTTTTGTCCGTATCCGCCTTTGGTGCCACCGTCCCAGCTGGACTTGACTTTGGTGCACGACAAAATTGGGCTAGGTGACCTTCTTTTTCATAATTGTAACATGCTTTGGACTGCATCATGCAGTTTGGACTTATGTGTCCTTCCCCTCCACATTTGTAACATACGACCGGTGGTCGTTCTCCTTCCTTAACAGCAGGTGCTGATGTTGACGACCGGATGGTATTGGATGGTATGATCATAATCTTTCAACAGTTCAAGCCAACGTCGTTGTCGCATGTTTAGTTCCTTTTAAGTGAAGAAATATTTGAGGCTTTTATGATCCGTAAAGATCTCCACTTTCTCCCCATACAAGTAATGCCTCCAAATTTTAAGTGCGAAGACAACAGCTGCCAACTCTAGATCATGAGTAGGATAATTCCTCTCATATTCTTTGAGTTGTCGAGAGGCATAGGTTATGACTTTCCCATATTGCATGAGAACACATCCTAACCCTTTGCCCGAAGCATCACTGTAGATGACAAATCCCTTCGAGCCAGATGGTATTGTCAGAACAGGTGCTGAAATAAGCCTCCCATTGAGTTCTTGAAAACTCTTCTTGCATTCCTCACTCCAACCGAAATTTGTATCTTTCCGAGTCAGCTGAGTTAAGGGAGTAGCGATTCGAGAAAACCCTTCCACGAATCTCCGATAATAACCAAATAAGCGAGAAAGCTACGATTTCTATCACTAATTTAGGTTGCTCCCAGTTTTGAATAGCTTCAATCTTTACTGGGTCAACAGATATTCCATGACTTGATACCACGTGCCCAAGGAATGCTACTTCCTCAAGCCAGAACTCGAATTTCTTAAACTTAGCATAAAGCTTATATTCACGAAGCTTTTGGAGTATCAGCCTCAAGTGTTGCTCATGATCTTCACGGCTTTTAGAATAAATAAGGATGTCATCAATAAAGACGACCACAAAGTGATCCAAATATTCCTTGAATACTCGGTTCATCATATCTATGAAGGCAAATTTGGAGCATTAGTCAATCCAAAAGACATGACTAGGAATTCATAATGCCCGCATCGGAGTTCCGAAAAGCCGCCTTTGGAATGTCATCTGGTTCTAATTTTTAATTGGTGATATCCGGAACTAAGATCAATCTTTGAAAAGAATTTGGCGCCTTGCAACCGGGTCAAACAGTCATCAATACGCGTGGCAATGGGTACCTATTTTTGATGGTGACATGATTCAACTCCCGATAATCAATACAAAGTCGATACTCCCATCTTTCTTCTTCACGTAATAGTAACAGGAGCACCCCAAGGAGAAGTACTAGGATTTAATGAAATCGATGTCAACAATTTTTCGCGCATTGGGTCTTTAACTCCACGAAGTTTAATAAGAGCCATTCGATATGGGGCTTTGAAATAGGTTTTGTACCAAAGTTCAAGGTCAATACAAAATTCAATTTCACGCCCGGGTAGGCCAGAAGTTCTTCGGGGAATACGTCAGAAATTCATTAACAATAGAAATATCATTAAAAACCGGCGTATTTTTGTTTAGATCCGTGACATGAGCTAAGAAAGCTTGACATCCGTTTTTCAATAAACGAATAGCTTTATGGCTTGAGATGACAGTGATTGATTTTAATGGTTTGGTTGCTTGAATTCGCATTATAGGTTGATTAGGAATATGAAAGCTAACAACCTTACGAAAATAATCAATTTTTTCATGATGAGTGGTTAACCAATCAATCCCTAGAATTACGTCAAATGCAAGTATTTTCAATGAAATAAGATCGACAGATAATGTGAGGGTACCGATTTGAACCAAACAAGACTTATAAATAGTGAATGTAATGAAGGTTTCTCCCAACGGAGTTTCAACAGATAAGTCAAAGTCCAATTTCTTCGGAGTCAAATTTAAACGTTGAGCGCAAGTAGGAGAAATAAAGGAATGGGTAGAACCGATATCAAATAAGGTATATACTTCGCTAGAGTTTATGATAAGCTTACCCGTGATGACCTCATTCAGGTTCCTTACTTTCTGGGAGGTCACGACAAACGCTCTCCCTTGCCCTACTGGCTTTGACTTTTCTGGGGCGTCCTTTGGTGCCTCCATAATTATAACATGCTTTGGACGGCATCGCACAGTTTGGACTGATGTGTCCCTCCCCTCCGCATTTGAAGCATATGATAGGTGGTCGTTCTCCTTCCTTAACAACAGTCTTCGATCTTTGACGTCTTTCTATCATTGTTGAATCTCTCTTCTTGAAATTTCCATTCTTATTGCTTTGGCCATGATTACCACCAAGTGGTTACCATTTCGCATGTTGATTCCTCCACGCTTATTGTCACCGCTTCACGATCAAGTATCTTTGGTATTATCATTTTACCGGTTGCTCTCATTTGGTTGGGTTGACTCATTATCGCGCTCCAATAACTGATCCCTATTAACATCTGAATACAAATACAGTTTATGAGAGATAAGATATTGACGTATCTCGGGTTTTACACCTCTTAGAAACATTTGCGTCATTCTCTCCTCATTATCAACCAAATGGGACGCAAACCGGACAAATTCGGCAAACTTGGCCTTCAGATCGTGACATTTGGCCATGTTATTTTTCTCCAGTTTAATGAACTCTACCTCTTTCATATGACGAATACTTTCGGGAAAGTACTTGTCGTTGAACAGTTCTTGAAACTTTTCCCAAGACATCTTCATGCGGCGGCAGTTGAGTACGCTTTTTCTGATTCCCACCAAGTAATCGCCCGCCTCACCGCAACATAAAGGTGGTAAAGGAACCTTTTGCTCTCTGAGCAACCCAAGACATCAAATATCTTGTTGATCTATTTTATCCAATCTCCGCCTTAAGTGGTTTGGCTCTCCAAAAACTCCGGGTGGTCCCAGCTCCTTGAAATTTGGCGGTGTGGTCGTCAGAGAGTTGCATGAATTGCATGAAGCCTCGTAACATTCCATCGTTCATCATTAGGTCGGTGTTGTTATTTGCACGAGGATTGTCGCCTTCGATGCACATTATCCTCGATTATTGATCTATGGAGACTCAACGGTCTCCTGTGCTCCATTGATGTTCTCAATATTCTCGGATGCCATTTTTAAATATTGCCACAAAATAAGGGTTAATTAACATATCACATATAATCCCTATACTCTGACCAACCAATTAAATATCAATTAAGCATCAATAATCAATACCGTAGTGTTCTTACGCAACCACGCCAGACATCGTATTTTTTTACTACTACAAAGTAGTTCAACAAGATAACGATAAAACTTCCGCCGTTATTTTCAATAAAATATTTTTGTCATTTTCTCAATCAAGAAAATAATTTTGTTGTGGGGTCCACTAATGATTGTGTCGTCCGCATCTAATATTCCCGTTAAAACGAATATTTCTAACCAATCGAATATTATATAACAACTTCGTATTTTGCAAAATTTATAAATATTACCACAACTATAATATTATATCAAATTTATTCCATAATATTCAAAAATGATATTTATAGAAAATTATATTTTATTCATAAAAGTTGGGGTCTTATAGTACTGTGTCGTCGCCAGGGGGTTTACATGGTACATAAATTCTAGATATCGTCAATATTATAAATAATAATATGAATAACGTCGTCTCAATTATTGATTTAATAATATATAAAATATTGACAATAATTGAATCAATATAACGTGAGATACTATCAAAGAATTATCGTAGCAATAATTGAACAAAACGAGTGACTTTTTACGTAAAGATCAATAATAACGCCCCCAAAATTAGGTATACGTCACCCATCTTGGGTCACCACTTACATGGTACATAAATTCAAATACAAATATTGTCTACTACATTATTATACAAACGTGAAGTTTCAAAAGGAGTCAAAAGGAGTCCTCATTCAACTATTATCACACTATTTCACGTAATAGTGAGGACTACTAATGCTATCCTCTCGACCCATTACTCCGCTCCCCGACTCGTCTCAAATGCCTATGTTCTCATTTTCAATAAGAAAAAGGAAAGAAAGGGTGAGCTCAACTAGCCCAAGAAGAAATATTATGACTAAGATAATGCGTAATAAATTATCATTAGTTTTCAATGTTGTTAAACCGATAAAATACAATAGACAAACCGCTTTAATCAGCAGCTGAATATGCAATCCATTAAAAGAGTCAAGTAGAAAATAAAGTCTACTATCTTTTAGGTTTTAAAAGGTTTTCATCAATTTTTATCACGAGACTCAAATTTTAATAAATAAACCACCACATCTAATCATTCTCGTATTCACTGGCCAAGGATTTTCATCAAATTATCAATGGTCATGACTATACCGAATCACCCCCGGTCATAATCATACCAAAACTATCCATCATCGCATTACAGTGCCACCGAGGACTTTTATCACATCATTTATAACAAGCCATGATTATACCGAATGATCCTCGGTCATAATCATACTAAGTTCATCTATGCACGTAAGCCAAAGATAACATGATATATCAAGAGGATGATGACAATGACATAGTAATTCAATAAAACAAGTTCAAAATTATTAAATCCATGAATTATTAACGCCCAAATTGTCAACATGATCATCGTTTTCAGAGTAAAATTCAAGAATGATCGTAAGAATATTTCCATGAAAAGATATTTGGATGAAACGCAAATATCAAGGATATTCTACTAATTTCATGGAGTATGTAAGTCAAAGTTTTAACCAACCGGGTATAATAAAGAATGGAATAACAAAAGAAATCACCATGCATGCAGATTCAGATGTATAAAAGTTATTCCAATGTAATAATAATAACGGAACCAGTCGTGAAATTCACAATCATGTGATGTTCCAATGTAATAATAAAGATGGAACTGCATCCTGTAAAACACATGATAGGATATTCCAAATGTAATGATAAAGACGGAACCAGTCCTGTAAAACACATGCATGTGATGTTCCAACAGTAATAATAAAACGGAACTGTGTCCTGTAAAACACATGCATGTGATGTTCCAATGTAATAATAGAAGAATGTCACCAAGTATAGGGTAAATCACAGATACAAAGTTATTCCAATGTAATAATAAGCAATGGAATAACATAAGGATTTCACCAAGTATATAGGGGTACGCACAGACACACAAAAGTTATGTATAGGTATGCCACTTTTACAAAAGTTATTCCAATGTAATAATAGTGAATGGAATAATGTAAGTTCTCTTCAAGAAGAAAGAATAACACCCCTCACCGTAAAAAGAACCGAATATAGAAGTAGTGAAGAAGCGAGTATACTCTTCTTCTTTCTATAATTTTCTCTATAGCTTCTCTATAATTTTCTCTCTGAGTTTCAATGAATTCGTGTAAGAAAATAATGAAGGAACGAGCTTCTATTTATAGGAAAATGGAATGCATAAGAATTAATCCATTTAACTATCCAGATTGATTTACTTTAATCTGACGGTCCATATTTAAAGAAAAATCTTTTAAATAAAATATAATATATTCTATTTATATAAAAACATTTTACTATGCAAACACTATGCAATACTATGCAAAAACACTATGCAAAACACTATGCAACACTATGCATAATAAAATATAATATATTCTATTTATGTAATAACTTTAATAAAGTATTCTATTTTATATAAAAGATGTTTCTATTTTATTACGCTAATAATATGTAATAAAACAAAACGTCATTATCGCTATAATAATTCATATTATTAATCGACAATAATGGAATCAAACCGAGTGACTTCTCACATAAGCATCAATAATCAATACCGTGTGCTATTACTATGCAACCACACGACATCAGATTTTACTACCGAAAGTAGTTCAACAAGAACTACGGTAAAACTTCCGCCGTTATTTCAATAAAATATTTTTGTCGTTTTTTCAATCCGATAATAATTTCGCTAGGGTCCACCAATGATTGAGTCATTGTACTAATATTCCCTCGCTAAACCGAATATTCCCCACCAATCTAATATAATATAACCACTTGATACTTTGCAAAATTTATAAATACTACCCACAACTATAATATTATCTCAAATTCACACCATAATATTAAAAATTATTTCGACAAAATTTAAATCTTTATCGATAAAACTGGGGTCTCACAATCTCCTCCTTATGGAATTTCGCCTCGAAATTAGGGTACGCACTGGTATGATAAAGAGATGAGGATACCTGAATACCTTTATCGCTTAAAAATATTAAATTCATCTTTGAAATCGCCAAAGCTATTCATTAACAATTCATCTTTGCACTACAAAGCAAAGATATACAATCAGAAACCAATAATGCCGAGACGCAATTTTAATAGTATCACGACACCAATTAATTATCCATGCACTAATCGCCAAGGATATTCGTGTTTTCAATTACGGCCATGATTATACCGAATAATCCTTGGTCATAATCATACCAAGTCTATCAATGCACTACTACCAAAGATGACTTTTTACCACATCCATGAATTAATATTTCATCACGAGACTCAAATTTCAATAATTAATTCATATCATCGAATCATCCCCGCACTACGTGCCAAGGATATTCATTAAGTATCACGCACCACAAATTATCCCATGCACTACTACCAAAGATAATTGTGGTATTCATTAAGATCACGCACCACAAATTATCCAAGCACTACTACCAAAGATAATTGTGGTATTCATTAAGATCACGACCATAAATTATCCATTACTACCAAAGATAATGTGTATTCATTAAGATCATGCACCACAAATTATCCATGCACTACTACCAAAGATAATTGTGTATTCATTAAGATCACCACCACAAATTATCCATGCACTACTACCAAAGATAATTGTGTATTCATTAAGATCACGCACCATAAATTATCCATGCACTACTACCAAAGATAATTGTGTATTCATTAAGATCAGCACCATAAATTATCCATGCACTACTACCAAAGATAATTGTGTATTCATTAGTATCACGACCATTAAATTATCCATGCACTACTACCAAAGATAATTGTGTATTCATTAAGATCACGACCACAAATTATCCATGCACTACTACCAAAGATAATGTATTCATTAGTATCACGACCACAAATTATCCATGCACTACTACCAAAGATAATCAATTATTATGATTATACCTAACAATCCTCGGTCATAATCATACCAAGTCCATCTATGCACTACAAAAGCCATGTATTGACTTTCAACATAATATAAGTAATGAGGATAATGATATAAAGAATCAATCAAATGAGATAAAGGATAAATATTAAACATTTATAATATAATTTATCCAGATTCAAGAATATCCCCATGTTATCAATCACTTAATAATCTCATAATCTAATATCATTAATATTATAACAATATTTTAATCATTTCTTAAATTTATAAATAATTTTTCTTAATTGTTTACGCTTTTACCATATAATGCATTTAATCATTCAAAATGCCATACTCATAAGATATCATCACCAATTATCAAATCTCTCAAAAAATATGCATATACTCTATATAGGATTCTCTAGCCATAATATCCTATTTTCAACTTTGTTACTTCACATAACATATTTAACTCATATGTTCAGAATTAAACTATTTTCATGAAAAATACCAAATCAGTCCCAAAAATATTTCTTTTCTGGGATTTAGCATAATATAGTCCCATAATGAAAATATATTTTCTCGAATTTTTAAAATTCATTTACTATTTTTCAAAAATCAATTTCTAATTAATTCCTTAAGAAATTAGCTACCTCAAGTTTAACTCCAAAATTCCCAAATCTTGGCAGGACCTTACACATGTTAACGTGAGCTTCTAGTTTAAATTTCATGGTCATCGGAGTTATAGAACTCCCGGTTATAGCGTTTTTCGCCTTAAAAACCTAAATATTGAAAAGAGTCATAACTTGCTCATTTTAAGTCGTAATGAGCTCATTTTTGGACAGGAGATACTTTATACCATATACCTTCATGTCCCTAAAGGCCAGAATTTTTCTCATAATTTAAGTGGCCGAAACAGCCCCTTAAAGTTTCTGGGCAAGTAGCATTTTTGAAATTTACAGCTTTGGCCTCCTTTACTAAAAATCAGTCCACACAAAAATCTACAACACCTTTTCCAGTAATTCCACTTGGATTAGTTAGGTAACTCATAGATCTAACTCTAGGACTTAACCACATTCAAAAATTCAAAATATAATAAGAGATATGGTCAATTGAATTTCATGTTACGCTTTTTCACAAAAAATCGATTTTCAACTCTTTGTGATTTCTAAGAAACTTTCATGTTTTTACATACTAACCAACATAACTCATCATAAAACTTACTAATACCAATTAATACCCATGATTTTCATTATTCCAATGCTTTTATTATGACTTTCATCATAAACCACGTAAACTGCTTATTTAGTTGAAGAAATATTCGAGGGTTTAAGAAATGGGTTTTTCAGATCGGGTCAATACAAAATTCGATTTCACGCCTAGGGTAGGCTAGGAAATCTTCAAGAATACGCCAAGAAATTTATTAATGATAGAAATATCATTCAAAATCACATTTTATCCAAGACTTGGATAAGACGTCACATTGATACCAACCGTGACTTCTATCCCTTAACCTAGATAAGACCTCACAATGATACCTATAAACTTGCCATCTTCATTCACGATGTCGCTTACAGTAAAGTCCGCGGTGCATTCCACACAAGGAAGTCAACAACGAAAGGTTCGGAGCTCTTTACTTATGGCTTGATATAATGTTGATTAACTTTAGGGTTTGGTTACTTTGAATTCAGATAACAAAGTTGGTTATGAATATAAAAGCTAACAACCCATTTAAAAAGCATGATGATTAGCTAACCAATTGATTCCTAAAAATCACATCAAAGGCAAGTATTTTCAAAAAGATAAGATCGACGAAGTAACGTGAAAATGTTTATTTGAATCAACAAGATTTAAAAATAGTAAGGTAACGAAGGCTCCTACTAATGAAGTTTCAACCAATAAGTCAAAGTTTAACTTCTTTGAGTCAAATTTAAACGTTGACACAACTAGGTGAAATAAAAGAGTGGGTAGAATCGGTATCAAACACGGTATAGACTTCGCAAGAGCTTATGATTAACTTACCCGTGATAATTTTATTCGTGTTCCTCGTCACGAGAAAAAACGCGCTCTCTTAAACTACCACGGGTTTGTCCGGGACAACCTTTGGTGCCTCCATCCTAGTTGAATTTGTCTTCGTGAAACGACAAAATCGAGCTAAGTGACCTTTCTTCCACAATTATAACATGTTTTGATTTAATGACATGCAGCATTCGGACTAATGTGTCCCTCTCCTCCGCATTTAAAGCATACAATAGGTGGTCCTTCTCCTTCCTTAACATGTGTCTTGGTGTCGACATCTTTCCATCATTGTTGAATCTCCTTTCTTGAAATGTCCATTCTTATTATTTTGGCCCCGATTACCACCAAGTGGTTACCATATCCGCCCGTTGATTCCTCCACGCTTGTTGTCACCGCTCGATGACTACTCTCGCTAGTATTATAATTTTGCCTTACCGCTTCTTTTTAGTTAAGGCTGACTCGTTATCGCGCGCTTCCACTAATCGAGCCCTATTTACAACATCTCGAATAAAAAACACGCTTTATGAGAAATAAGATGTTGACGTATCTCCGGCTTCAAACCTCTTAAAACATTCGTGCTTATTCTCTTCATTATCCACCAAGTGGGACGTAAACCGTGATAACTCCGCAAATTTTGCCTCGTATCATGACACTGGCCATATTGTTTTGTTCCAACTTGATAAACTCCACCTCCTTCATGTGGCTTAATACTTTCGTGAAAGTATTTGTCGTTGAAATGCCTCCTCGAACTCTCCTAAGATATCTTCAAGACAACAAAGTTGAGTACGCTTTTACCGATTCCCACCAAGAATCCGCCTCTCACAAGAACATAAAGGGGTAAAGGAACCTTTGCTCCTCTGAGCATCCCAAGACATCAAATATCTTGGTAATCTGCTTTATCCATGCTTCCGCCGTAAGTGGTTTTGGCTTTCCTTAAACTCCGGTGGTCCCAGCTCCTTGAATTATTTAGCGTGACCACCGAGAGTTTTCCGTGTTTCCACCCACGCTTTTGGGATGAGAGTCTTTTACCGATGTTGCATGAATTCTAAAACCTTTTAAACGCATCGTCGCTCATCAATTGATCAAGATTGTTGTTTACAGGAGGATTATCGCCATCCTGTTGCACATTGTCCCGATTATTGATCCGTGGAGAATCAACAGCCTCTTGTGCTCCATTGCTATTCTCAACATTCTCTGATGCCATTTTCAAACACCGCCACAAAATAAGGGTTAATGACATGCAACATATTATCACTATACTTCGATCGACCAATCAAATACCAAATAAACTTAGGTAGGTCATACTAATGTAAGGTATTCCCCGCCTCCCTCCTAGTACTATTCTCACATCTTAGCTGTGGATCATATCCCTAAGCTCGATACCAACCGTGACGCCTCCAAAATTAGGTATACGCCACCCATCTTGGGTCGCCACTTACATGGTACATAAATTCAAATACAACTTACTAATATAACTGCCGTGGTACATTACGACATAAATCGTGAGTTTGAATACAAATATTGTCTACTAGATATTATACAAACTCAAAAGGAGTCCTCATTACAACTATTATCACACTATTTCACGTAATAGTGAGGACTACTAATGCTATCCTCTCGACCATTACTCCGCTCCCCGACTCGTCTCCAAATATGTTCTCATTTCTCAAGAGAACAAAGGAAAGAAAGGGTGAGCTCAACTAGCCCAAGAAGAAATATTATGACTAAGATAATGCGTAATAAATTATCATTAGCCTTCAACAATGTTAAACCGATAAAATACAATAGACAAACAGCTTTAATCGCAATGAATACGCAATCCATTAAAAGAGTCAAGTAGAAAATAAAGTCTACTATCTTTTAGGTTTTAAAAGGTTTTCATCAATTTTTATCACGAGACTCAAATTTTAATAAATAAACCACCACATCTAATCATTCCTCGTACTCACTGGCCAAGGATTTTCATCAAATTATCAATGGTCATGACTATACCGAATCACCCCCGGTCATAATCATACCAAAACTATCCATCATCGCATTACACGTGCCACCGAGGACTTTTATCACATCATTTATAACAAGCCATGATTATACCGAATGATCCTCGTCATAATCATACTAAGTTCATCTATGCACGTAAGCCAAAGATAATATGATATATCATGAGGATGATGACAATGACATAGTAATTCAATAAAACAAGTTCAAAATTATTAAATCCATGAATTATTAACGCCCAAATTGTCAACACGATATCGCTTTTGTAGAGTAAAATTCAAGAATGATCGTAAGAATATTTCCATGAAAAGATATCGGGTTGAAACGCAAATATCAAGGATATTCTACTAATTTCATGGAGTATAGAAGTCAAAGTTTTAACCAACCGGGTATAATAAAGAATGGAATAACAAAAGAAATCACCACGCATGCAGATTTCAGACAGACAAAGTTATTCCAAATGTAATAATAATAACGGAACCGTGTCGTGAAATCACAATCGATGTGATGTTCCAATGTAATAATAAAGATGGGAACTGCATCCTGTGTAAAACACACGAGATAGATATTCCAAATGTAATGATAAAGATTTTAACTGTGTCCTGTAAAACACATGCATGTGATGTTCCAACAGTAATAATAAAATCTTAAACTGTGTCCGGTGTAAAAACACATGCATGTGATGTTCCAAATGTAATAAAGAAGAATGTCACCAAGTATAGGTAAAATCACAGATACAAAGTTATTCCAAATGTAATAATAATAGCAATGGAATAACATAAGGATTTCACCAAGTATAGGGTATGCCACAGACACAAAGTTATGTATAGGTATGCCACTTTTTAAAAGTTATTCCAATGTAATAATAGTGAATGGAATAATGTAAGTTCTCTTCAAGAAGAAAGAATAACACCCTCACCGTAAAAGAACTGAATATAGAAGTAGTGAAGTAAAGAATACTCTTCTTCTTTCTATAAATTTTCTCTATAGCTTCTCTCTATAATTCTCTCTGTAGTTTCAATGAATTCGTAAGAAAATAATGAAGGAATGAGCTTTATTTATAGGAAAATGGAATGCATAAGAATTAATCCATGAACGGTCTGTATTGATTTACTTTAATCTGACGGCCCATATTTAAAGAAAATCTTTTAAATAAAATATAATATATTCTATTTATATAAAAACATTTTACTATGCAAACACTATGCAATACTACGCAAAACACTATGCAAAAACACTACGCAACACTACGCATAATAAAATATAATATATTCTATTTATGTAATAACTTTAATAAAGTATTCTATTTTATATAAAAGATGTTTCATTTTATTACGTTAATAATACGAATTATTACGCTAATAATAACTATTATAAAACAAAAACGTCATTATCGCTATAATAATTCATATTATTAATCGATTTTTTAATAATGGAATCAAACCGAGCGATTTTGTCGTTTTCTCAATTCACATAAAGATCAATAATCAATACCGAATAATTACTACGCAACCAACATTCGTGACATCGAATATAATATAACCACTACTACTTTCGTAGTTCATACAACTAATTATAATATTGAAAACTTCCACCATAATATTAAAATTATTTCAATAAAATTTATATTTTGTCGCTTTCTCAATCCGACAATAATTTCGCTAGGGTCCACCAATGATTGAGTAGTTATTTTCATTGTCAATCAGATAATAATATCCCCCGCTAAACCGAATATTCCTGTTAAAACGAATATTCCCAATCAATAATATAATATAACCACTGTGATACTTTGCAAAATTTATAAATACTACCCACAACTATAATATTATCTCAAATTCACACCATAATATTCAAAAAAATTAAAAATTTAAATTTTATTCGATAAAATTTAAATCTTTATCGATTAGAAACAAAACTGGGTCAAATCACGTAGGCTTTTTTTTTTATTAAAAAAATAGAAAATTAAAAGATAGATTAGACCATATATGATGAACAAACGGTTACTTACAATCCCCGGCTAAGGAGTTTTGATCGCTGCCATTCTCTTTCACACTAACATCGGAGTGGGTTATCTCTAACTTAATCAGTAGAATTGTCCTTGTCGTGAGCCAACTCCCAAGCTCTGATCCCAACTGACACAACGGAAGACTTAATACAGAATAGAAACAATCACAAGACTTGAATTTATGTAACTTTACAATCACATGAATTCACAAAGTTTGGATAAATTGATTATTAACAGCCATAATTTTTATAAAATATGAGTAATAAAAGGTGTTCAATAATAATAACCCTAAAATATTATTTATACTAGTTAAACCCTATAAATAAATAAAATCTAATAAATTTAAAAATAAGCCCAAAACATAAACGTACTCCAAATAATTAAACCTACCATACTATTAATTAATAAATAAAAATATATTAAATATTTAAATTGTCCATAAATACAGAAATATAAATTATATTGAATCTTGACAGATAACTCTTCCCGCGTAATTTATAATTTGTCTACAATATTTTACTATTTCTCATAAATTTAATCCCACTAGTACACTTACTGAGGTGTGGCTCAAGAATCATTAATTAAAAGAAATCATATTAATTTAATCAATTCATATATATATATATATATATATATATATATATATATATATATATATATAACAAACTATACCTAGCTATCTTCTGTCCAAAAACTTGGTCTATAATTTTCTACAAAGCCTTGTTTTGAGTAACAAAATTAATGCCTTTAACTTGAACTCAATCACATCTTACCTTCATTGTTCTTTGTTTCAACTCTAATAATATCCCACCAGTATCAACTATATATATCAAAAATAGTGTAGTTAGCTACTATTTATTAAATTAATTAGCCATGGAAATGATTATGGACGACGATTTAGC
The DNA here is from genome assembly GCA_020205615.1 of Panax quinquefolius. Classification (NCBI taxonomy): domain Eukaryota; kingdom Viridiplantae; phylum Streptophyta; class Magnoliopsida; order Apiales; family Araliaceae; genus Panax; species Panax quinquefolius. Next base: position 47,718,372 of record CM035156.1, read on the forward strand.
CGAACTCAACTGGGCCGACTACAGCACCTCCACCACAACCACCACCGACACCACCACCAGTAGTGAAGATGACCACGGCTGCAACTGGAACGACTGGTCGCCGTTGGTGGACTGGGAAGCGCTTTCAAGCGGCCAAGACGATTTCAACGACCTCATGGAGTCCATGATGGACGAGAGCGCCGCCCTACACCACCACCCATCTACGGCGGTCCAAGATGACGAAGCGTGCTGCCAGGTGTCACCTGACGTCATGATGATTGATGATGAAAAATCAAATGGCTATGAGGATTCGAAAGGATTAAGGCTTGTTCATTTATTGATGGCAGCCGCGGAGGCGATCACCGGCGTGAACAAGAGCCGTGATCTGGCTCGGGTGATATTGGTTCGGCTCAAGGAGTTGGTTTCTCCGACTGATGGCACTAATATGGAGAGGCTGGCGGCGTATTTTACCGAGGCCTTACAGGGCTTGCTAGAAGGCGCCGGGGGTGTACACGGTAAGCATATATTGGGTAATGGGCCCCACCACCACCGTGATGATCACCACCATCAGGCGGATGTGCTTGCCGCATTTCAGCTGTTACAGGACATGTCACCTTATCTGAAGTTTGGGCACTTCACGGCTAATCAGGCAATTTTAGAGGCCGTGACACATGATAGGAGGGTTCACATAGTGGACTACGATATCATGGAAGGGATCCAGTGGGCCTCCTTGATACAGGCCTTGGTTTCGAGGAAGGATGGCCCGCCGGGCCCGCACCTTCGCATCACCGCCTTGTCCAGGGGCGGGAGCGGGCGACGATCAATCTCAACGGTCCAAGAGACGGGTAGACGATTAATTGCTTTTGCGGCTTCGATCGGACAACCGTTTTCATTTCATCAGTGTAGGTTGGACTCTGATGAAATTTTCAAACTGTCTGCTCTCAAATTGGTTAGAGGAGAGGCACTTGTTTTTAACTGCATGCTACATTTACCGCACTTTAGTTACCGGGCGCCCGATTCAATTGCTTCGTTTCTATCCGGTGCCAAGACCCTAAACCCGAGGTTGGTTACGTTGGTGGAGGAGGAAATGGGGCCCACCGCCACAGAGGGAGGAGGATTCGTGGGCCGATTCATGGAGTCATTGCATCTTTACTCGGCCCTTTACGATTCACTCCAGGCCGGGTTTCCAATGCAAGAACGGGCTCGAGCATTGGTAGAGAGGGTATTTTTGGGCCCACGAATAACAGGGTCATTGGCCCGAATATATCGTGCACATGGCCATGGGGAGGAGGAAGAATGCTGTTGGGGGAATTGGTTGAGTGCGGCGAGGTTTCGTGGTGTTAACATAAGCTTCGCCAATCATTGTCAAGCAAAATTATTGTTAGGACTTTTTAATGATGGTTATAGGGTGGAGGAGTCGGCAAGTAATAAACTTGTTTTAGGGTGGAAATCCCGAAGGTTGCTCTCAGCATCTATTTGGACGTCTTCACCGGATTTAAATTTGTAAATTGATTGATTTTCTTATTTTCTTTTAATTATTTCCCTACCTAGTTTAGTTTAGTTTAGCCCTCCCTTCCTTTAATTAATGGATTACTTATTTAAGCTAAATTTAGAACCAAATGTTGGATTAATTTTGTTATCTAATCTAATCCAATCCAATCGTTTTATTTTGGTTATTTCGAGTTAAGACGGATTCTTTATATAATGAGCTTATTATTATATTTTGCCTCTTGGACAAACACTTTGTAAAGAGAAATGCTACGAATATCTATAATTATTTTTTTACTATCAACTCTAGAATCACGTACGCCACCATTAATAAATTCTTAATTAATAAACTATTACATTTGAGGACACAAAATTATTTTAAAATAATAAGTCTATTATCACATACAACCGCCATTACGATATTCGACATTGGCTCACCGCAGCAGCAAGTCGATTAAAGGGGTGAAACCCAGAAAACCTAGGTCTAAATCGGTCAATCTTAACCTGCATCAAACCCAAACCAAATTTTGATACCAATACACGCAGATTGGTTGGATTTAAGATACTGAATCCTATTTTGATCTTATTTTTCTGAAAAAATATTATTATTATTATTATTATTATTATTATTATTATTATTATTATTATAATCATTATTTTATTATTATTATTATTATTAATTATTTATTTATTAATAATAAAAAAAAATTAAAAAACCGGTATATCTGGGTTGGTTTAAGAAACCGAACCATAAAAACGTCAGATTTAAAATTCGGTATCAAAAAACCTAGATATATATCTAGGGTTTTTGTACCGAACCGGATCGGTTATTTTTGTATCGAACCAGCCGGTTCGGTCTGGTCCAAAAAATCGGAAAAACCGAAAAAATCGAAAGATTTGAACAGTCCTAAGTCAGATGAACCATGTTAATATGTATGTGAGCAGGTTATATGTGATAGTAGACTTATTTATTTTTATAAGGAATAACTCCCATTAACGGGCAAGTTGGGCTGGTGGGTGGCATATCCCCCTCTCTTTCACTGGCAGGGCTCCCCCTAATTTGGGAGTATCACATAAACATATCAAGATTCCTCAGAATGTACCTTTCAAAACACACACCTATTCAAGATTATAATCTAAAAAAATTGCTTTGTGGAAACAAGAAAAATGATTATTAAAAGCAAAGATGCTTAGTGATGATATTTCATCATCAGCATTTCTCATTTAAAACACATTTCAACTCGTTTTTATTAGGAAGAACAACAATGATAGCCCCACTCTTCGGGTAATACACCTACAATCAAGTTATTTTATTTCATTTTATTATATTATATTAGAAAGTATTATTATATTATATTTTTTTATTGGTAGCAAACTAAGCTACTTAGTTTTTATATTATATTTTATTATATTGCATTACATTATTTTTATTATATTTTATTTATTTATTATTATATTTTATTTTATTATTTTTTATTTATTTTATTTAAATGCTACTTTGCTTATTACATGTTCTATAATTTTCACACAAAAAAAAATTGTCAGAAATTCTGTCGAAAATAAAATCACAACCAATAAATATATCAACAAAACCTTCGTATGAACAATAAGAACCAAAAGGCAGATGAGTGGGTTGTATACCCACGAATACTTTTGGACTTAATATATATTGTTAGTTTTTAGAGTAATGCTACGCAGACATGGAAATGGGACAGCTTTATTGGACCGGTTTTTAATTATTTATTTTTTTTTGCTAGTGACTTTCAAAAAATGTATAGTATTTATTCTAACAGAAATTTTATAAAATATAATATTTTAGGTGTAATTTAGATATATACACAAATGCGGTTATACAAAGATAACCCCGTATTCAGATAATGATTCTAAATTACACCTAAAATATTATATTTTATAAAAAATTCTTGTTAGAATAAATACTATACATTTAAAAAAATTAAAAATCGGTCCAATAAAGCTGTCCCATTTCCATGTCAGCCCAGACTTATTCTAGTTTTTAAGTTATCTAGGACATTTTACTTGTTTTTGTATTATTGTGTAGGTAAATGCAACAAAAAGGCAAAACGATAATTTCTGATAAGAGGAAGGGCAAACTGGTAATTTCAACAACTTCAGCAGCGTCGGGGCGCTACTAGACGAGTCGAACCCAGCGCGGGGTGCTGGGAGTCGAGGAAGCTTAGAGGAGGCCCAAGTCAATTGGGATTTTGGACTTGAATTTCTAAGAGGACTTGGATTCTAAATAAAGCTGGACTTTGAGGAGGAATTTTTATATTAAGGAGGGAAGGTTATTCATTGAAAAACAAAGAGAGATTGAAGTAGATACTGTTGAATAAATTATACTGTTTGAATAAATTATATCGGAATGTGTTATTGCTTAGAATAAAATAAAATCAATACTTTATCTATATGAATTGAGAGAAGTCATCTTAAATTTATCACGCTTCCGCTGCGCTTAAGGGTAAAAGTCTTCAATTGCCTCACTCAATCTTAGGATAGATGTATAGGTTTGTATAAAAAAAATTCTTGAGACGACAATTGGGATCAAATTCTAACTGTTTTATTTATAGAATAGCTAAGGGTCAAAATCGTCCATCAAGATTATAAAACCTTGAGGCCCATTATGCCAAATACTATTAAGAATATAATTTATAGGCCACATAATTAATTACCAAACCCATAAATAAAGTGATTAAATTAATATAATATGTAAGCCCAATAATTACATAAATAGTAAAGGCCACATAAGGAATAAAATATTCCAACATTCTCCCACTTGGACGAAATACTATTTATATACAAAACATAACACTTATAATCATTAATTTGGCCAAGTATTAATTTAATGTCTACATCATGTTCAAATAAAAACACCAATGCGAATTAATACAATCTTTATGTCACTATTAACACAAGATCCCCATTAGTTACACAATTAGTACTTTTATTAGAACAAAGATTAACATTAAGCATAACAGGTATGAATAGAGTTTACATAAGTGGTAATAGATTAAACTCATTCATATGGTCCAAAACATAACCGTATCGTTTGCTCACAAGTTCTCAAGTGTAAACAATAAAGAAAATAGCAAACCATAAACATAATGTGAAGTTCAAAAACACCGAGCTCAAAATTGTTGTCGTCTTACATCAAAATAACTCACTAATTAAGACTACCAGTTAAACCCATGCCGACAACATGCTCTAAAAAGAGCTTGGGTGGTAAGCCTTTCGTAAGTGGATCCACTAACATATCATGTGTACTAATATACTTAATGACAACGCTTTGATCTTCAACTCTTTCCCTGACAAATAAGTACTTAGTGTCGAGGTATAGTTCAAGACCACTCGAACTAGTCTTTGTTAAAAAACTAATGTGAGAATCATTATCACAAAATACTTTCAATGGCCTTGAAATGAAATCTACAACCTTAAGTCCTGAAATAAGATTCCTCAATAATACGGTGTGACAAGTAGCATGATAACAAGCCACATATTCTGCCATCATCGTGGAAGTAGTAGTTAACTCCTGCTTATGACTTCTCCACAAAATAGGGCCTCCTGAAAGCATAAAAATGTACCCTGATATAGATTTCTTTTTCGTTACACTTAGAAAAATCAGAATCAGAATAACCAACAATTTCAAGGTTATCTGTTTTTCTGAATGTAAGCATAAAATCCTTAGTACCCTGTAAGTAGCGTAAAATCTTTTTAGCTGCTTTCCACTGATCCAAACCTAGATTTGACTGGTAACGTCCAAGTATGCCAGTTACATACACTATATCTGGACGTGTACAAACTTAAGCGTACATAAGACTCCCAACTACAGAAGCATAGGGAATAAGAATCATTTGATCACGTTCAAGTTGATTCTTAGGGCATTGATATGAGCCAAATTTGTCACCCTTAACAATAGGAGCGACAGTATGGGAGCAATTTTGCATGTTGTATTTGTTAAGAACTTTGTCAATATAAGCTCTTTGGGACAATCCTAATATCCCGCGAGACCTATCTCGATGAATTTCAATACCTATAACATAAGAGGCTTCACCGAGATCCTTCATATCAAAATTTTCAGAAAGGAAATGTTTGGTCTCATGCAACATGTCTAAATTATTACTTTCAAGTAGTATATCGTCAACATACAAAACAAGAATAACAAATTTACTCCCACTGACCTTCAAGTATATGCATTGATCCACTATATTTTTCTTAAAATCAAAATTACTCATCACCTCATGAAACTTAAGATAACATTGTCGAGAAGCCTGTTTTAACCCATATATGGACTTTTTAAGTCTACATACTATATGTTCCTTGCCTTTAACCAAAAAACCTTCTGGTTGTGCCATATAGACATTCTCATGCAAGTTACCATTAAAGAATGCAGTTTTAACATCCATATGATGTAACTCTAAATCATAATGAGCTACTAAAGCCATGACTATTCTAAATGAATCTTTCCTGGATACTGGAGAGAAAGTTTCATTATAATCCACACCTTCGTTCTGAGTGAAACCCTTAGCAACCAATAGAGCTTTATACCTTTCAACTTTCCCTTTAAGATCTAATTTGGTCTTATAGACCCACTTGCAACCAACAGGTTTAAAACCTTTAGGTAATTCTTCAAAATCCCAAACATTATTAAGCTCCATTGATTTCAACTCATCATTCATGGCTTCAAGCCATTGAGTTGATTGAGCACTCGTAATGGCCTCTTTATAGGAGATAGGATCATTAATCTTACTTGAATCATAGTCAATCTCATTAAGATAGGTTATAAAATAATCAAAATTAATAGGTTTTCTAGGTCTTTCGGATCTACGTAAAGGCTGCACAATTTCAGGAATATGATTTTCAATAATATGAGGTTCAACATTAGGTGGTGGTTCAGCTATCTCAGGGGAATCATTCGCCTCAATAGGAGGTTGTTGTGCCTCACCCTCTTGAATTACAGGATTAGAAACATAAAACCTATTTTCTTCAAGATCAATTTTTCTAGGCTTACAACTCCCACTTAAATCACCATTCTCTAAAAACTCTGGATGCCTAGTCTCAACAATTCTAGTGGGTATAAGAGGGACAGTAAAATTAAAAACCCTTAGATCTCTCAGGATATCCAATGAAATGGAAACTAATGGTTTTAGAGTCAAGTTTCTTTATTTGTGGATTAAAAATCTTAGCCTCAGTTGGACAGCCCCACACCCGTAAGTATTTTAAACTAGGTTTCATACCTGTCCAAATTTTATAAGGAGTGTTAGGGATAGATTTACTAGGAACCCGGTTTAAAATATGAACAGCTGTCTTTAATGCCTCAGTCCACAAAAGCACAGGTAAACTAGAATTGCATAACATACTACGTACTATATCCATAAGGGTACGATTTCGCCTCTCAGCTACATCATTCTATTGCGGTGTATCAAGCATTGTATACTGAGTGACGATTCCATTTTCTTGTTAAAATAAGGCAAATGGGCCACGACTATGACCTATATCGGAGTGTTTACCATAATACTCTTCGCCTCTATCTGATCTCACTACTTTAATTTTTTCGGTCAAGTTGATTTTTAACTTCAGTCTTGAAAATTTTAAACATATTTAGTGATTCAGATTTTTCATTAATCAGGTAGACATAAGTATAACGAGAATAGTCATCAATAAACGTAATGAAAGATTTTTGTCCACCAATTCCTGGAGAAAATGGTCCACATATATCAGTGTGAATCACCTTAAGAAGTGCACCACTTCTAGTGGCTCCTTTCTTATTACCTTTCACAAATTTTCCTTTTATACATTCAATATAATGGTCAAGATCAGAAAAATCTAGTGAATGAAGAATTACATCCTTTATAAGACGTTGCATTCTGTCTTTTGAAATATGGCCTAAGCGTTGATGCCATAATTTTGAAGAATTCTCATTATCTAGTTTTCTCTTATTTCCACTTTTAGAGGTATTTTCTATCACATTCATTGTTAACAAGGATTCAACAAAGACATTATCCGAATTTATCTTATAGAGGTTTCCCTCTAAAGAGCCAGAACTAATAACATAAGTGTAATGATAAATAATTATTTTATTATTCCTAAACTTAAACGAAATTCCATCAACGTCAAGTTTAGATATAGAAATTAAATTTCGTGTCATACTGGGAACATAAAGAGTATCATATAAATACAAGGTGAAACCACTCTCCAAAACTAAAGGAAGAGTTCATACAGCTTCAACTTGTATAGACTCTCCATTGCCAATTTTAATGGTTCTTTCCCCCTTTTGGAGTGTCTTCTTGAAAAGAATCCCTGCAATGAATTAGTAATGTGAACCATAACACCAGTGTCAAGCCACCATGTATTAGAAGGAACATCAATTAGAAAGGATTCATAAGTTACATAATTGAAGGACGATATACATTTCTTTTCAAGCCATTCTCTGAATTTAGGGCATTCTTTCTGAATATGTCATTGCTTCTTACAGAAATGACATTTAGGACATGCATTAGAGTTGTTACCTGAATAATTTGCCTTATTTGTTTTGGTAGAAATTTGCTTATCCTTATTCTTAAAACATTTGCCATTTTTATGAGCCTTCTTCTTATGAGATCTAGTGGTAGTCAAATGAGCAATATTAGGTTTTTCAATATTAAGTCTTTCTTCTTCTTGGACATACATGGAAATTAACTCACTCATCTTCCATTTTTCTTTCCGCGTGTTATAATTGATCTTAAATGGATCAAACTATGCAGGAAGAGAAGTCATAATGAAGTGAACAAGAAAACCCTCAGAAATCGCCATGTCCATACCCTTTAATTTAAAGGTCATGTCGTTCATCATCATAATGTGCTCGCGCACTCCACTAACCCCATCATTCCCACTAGTGAGCATTTTCAAAATAAGGGTACTTGCATGAATTTTAGAAGAACCCTTAAATTGTTCCTCGACTAAAGTTAAGTACTCTTTAGCATTCTCAGAGTCAGGAATGTCTCCTCGAATGGCTGTCGTGATAGAGTTTTTTATAATCATAAGGGACATGTGGTTGGATCGCTCCCACTTTTCATAAATAGCTTTTTACTCAATTGAGCTTGTATCCATAAGTGAAGCAGGAGGATCAAATCATAATGCATAGTCCAAATCCATAACGTCGAGAACAATTTTTAGTTGCTCTTTCCAAACAGTAAAATTAGTTTCATTCAAGGCTTCAATTCCAGAGAGATACCCAGAAATACTAGTTGGAGTCAATGCTGAAACACAATCAAGCTCATAAGCATACTTGCAAAAAACTAAAAGAAATCCACAATGTACAATAATAATTAATAATTAATCATAATAAAAACCAATTGTAGGGCAACCAATTAGTTTCATAAAATCTATTTACAACACCAAAAAATAGATTTTAATGAGACGTTGGTGCATAATTATCAATCTTTCGTTGGTCCAATTAGTAATATGCTAATAACATCCCAATAAAATAATGCACAACACATTTATCCACGCATCATCAGATTGGGTAGAAAGCGAAATAAACATGTTACTTATCGATAAAATTCCATTTAATAAATTCTAATTCTAATTTTCCGTTGGGTAAAATTAAAATATTCATTTATTAAATGTAACATCATGTGACTTTTCTTAATCTTTAATTATTTCAATTAATAACCCTCCGTTGGGTTGATTATTAATATATATATATATATATATATATATATCACATGCACCCATAAATTCAGTATTACTACTATATATAAAGTTTCTGTTGTTCAATACTTTTGATGTTAATCTTGAATAAAGCAACATGTTGGTGCTTTAATTTTATGTTATGTATGATCAGGAACATGAATATTAAAACAATATATGTTAAATTCAAGTAGTATTATTATATATAAAGTTTACATTGTTGATACTTTTGATGTTAATCTTGAATAAAGCATCATATTGGTGCTTTAATATTATGTTATGTATGAGCAGGAACATTAATATTAAAACAATATATGTTAAATTTATTATTTATTATGTCTAAATAATATTATGATATTCTTATGCCCTCATGTATTCATGTTAAAATTAACGTGATTATTTTATAATCAATTCATGTTCATAATTATATATTTTAATTTAAAATTTTTGACCGTGATAGGGCTTTTAAGTTGTTACATATAAATTATAAATAGTAATAATTTTCAAACTTGATTAATATGTTGTTTAAAAAAAGTTTGATTATAATAATTTACATGTATGTGTGACTCTTTTAATTGTTTCAATTAATAACCCTCCGTTGGGTTGATTATTAATTTTAACAATAAAAGAGTCTGCATACATGTAAATTATTATAATCAAACTCAATTTCTTTAAACAAATATATTAATCAAGTTTGAAAATTAATATTATTTATAATTTATATGTAACAACTTAAAAGCGCTTAGTAATATATCACATCATGGTCAAAATTTTTAAATTAAAATATATATTTATGAACATGAATTGATTATAAAATAATCACGTTAATTTTAACATAAATAATTTAGGCATAAGAATATCATAATATTATTTAGACATAATAAATAATAAATTTAATATATATTGTTTTAATATTCATGCTTATGTTCATACATAACATAGTATTAAAGCACCAACATGTTGCTTTATTCAAGATTAACATCAAAAGTATTGAACAACAGAAACTTTATATATAGTAGTAATACTGAATTTATGGGTGCATGACAGAATATATATATATATATGGTCCGGTTCCTATAAGGGCTCCCTTACTTTGTTAAAATGCGAACTTTTTTTTTTGATTTTTTTTTAAAACAACTAAAAAAAAAGTTTAATATTTTATGGAACTGATTTTTTTTAATAATACAGTGTTTTGGATGTGATTTGGATACGTATAACAAAAGCAGATATATGCGATGCATGCAATCGTGCATACATTTTTAGTATAGGTATCCAAATCACGCCAAAACATCAGATATAAAAAAATTCCATTCCATAAAATATAAAAAAAAATAGTTGTTTTAAAAAAGCAAAAAAAAAAGTTCACATTTTAAAAAGTAAAGGAGCCTCACTTTGATCGATTCGTATATATATATATATATATATATATATATATATATATATATTGTAAGACCCCAACTTTTTATAAATAAAATTGAATTTTCTCTATTCATTATTTTGAAATAATAAGGTGTTAATTTGATATAATGCTTTGGTTATGGGTGAAATATGTAAATTTTGCAAAATAAGCAAGTGGTTATAAAATATTCATTATTGTCGGGGAATATTCATTTGGTCGTGGAATATTTTTGTTGTCGAAAATATATTAAATGATTTACCAGTAAATGACCATTTGTGGGGCCCATAACGGAAAATTGTGGGATGAAAAAATGACAAGTATGATTTTTTATAAATAATTGGCGTAGTTATTCTGAATTAACTTTGTTGGAATACACGGTGGTTAAAGTAATGCGATGTCTGGCGTGGTTGACAAAGTAGTATAAAGTATTGCACAATATTTTTGGATTATTGATTCTTACGTAAGAAGGCACTACTCAATAATTGTTACAATAATTATTGTTCAATATTTTATTTTATTGATTCAATAATTGCTACGTTGATATTTTATATTATTGTTGTTTCAATAATTGTCACTGCACAGTATTTCTCATTATCAGATCAATAATTCATATTATTTGAATAATATTATTAGATATCATTATTGGTAATGTCTAAGGAAGTTTTGTCTAGAAAAGAGGTTTCGTCACCTAATTGCGCGCCAGTAAGGAGAAATCCTTATCGGAAAGCCCCTCTTTCACGAGGAGCGACACGGTTGTCATTATTGTGATTACGTAATATTATTTGTGAATAATTAATTATTAATTCATATGATAAAGAAATATTTATTTTATGTCGATATAAATGAAGGAATTAACGTTGAGGTGTTTTATCAGTATTTTGTAAGAATGGAGGTATTAAAAATCATCCATATGTGGATTTTGGTCATTTTCTGTTTAGAATTTGGAAAAACTTTCTTCTACAAAGTTGTAGAGAATTAAATTTTTTATGGAATGGACATAAAATTCGTATTTTTCTGATAAAAGGGATATTTATTATGAATTATTGAAGTTTTGAAAATAAATACTTTTATTAAAAACAAGGGTGGACCCCACTATTGTCCTTTATTGGTGAAATGTGCTGAGAATTCATTTTTCAAAAGTGGTGGGCTTTGAATCTTCAAGGATGGAGTGCTGCAGAGAAGCCTCCGAAGGTAATTTTGTCAACTATGGCGTTCTGGCATTTTTCTATAAATAGAGTGCTTAGTTAGAATTGAAAATCACACCAGAATCAGAAGTTTTCTCTCTCTATAATATCGAGCGTATTTTTGTGAGTATTTAGATACTTTGAGAGTTGATAAGCAGTGCAAATTTTCTTGACAAAGATTATATCCGATATTTGATACCAAAATCTTATTCTTTTGAGGTAAGGGATGTTATTTTCTTCGTAAATGATGTTGTTTCTTTCAATATGATTATACCGAAATATTTTTATGAATTTTATTATGAAATTTTTACCTTTTCATGTCGAGGTTACTATTCACGTATATGGCACTATTCAGGAGTACCATTCACGAAGTATGATTTTTCTTGTGAAATTTCTACCTTTTCATGTCGGGGTTACTATTCACGTATACGGCACTATTCACAGAAAAAATAAAATTTTCTTTTCTTTATCCAAGAGGTCTATTATGGTTACTATCTTTGATTGTATCCATGCTTTGATCTTCGTTCTTGAATTCTGCTCCACAATTGATTATTATGGAGTATTTTTGAACTTGGATAAATTAAAGTACGAATCCCTAATCCGTGTCCTTTTATCTCACTGAATTCGTTTTCTTTAAAATATTTTTCATCATTCTCAGTCCTAAATGGTGATATAACTGAATATCTTTGGCTCAGAGAGTGTAAAGATGAATGATTACCGATGAATATCTTTCGCACGTATTGTAAAGATGGATGGTGTTGAGATGAACATGACAATTTGGTGATATAAATGAATATCTTTGGCTTGTGGTTGTGGACGCCCAAAATAGGTATACATCACCCATCTTGAGTCGCCAAATACATGGTACAAAATACAAATACAAACTTAATTATACAACAATGTAAAATAATATCGACAAAACATAATCGAGAGTTTTAAAGAATGTTGTCTTCTGCAGACAATATCCACTCTCAAATAGAGTCCTCATTACATTTATTATCATACTATTTTATAGAATAGTGAGGATTACTAATAGATCATCTCGGACCATAACTCCGTTCCCCGACTAGTCCCGGCTACGTTCTCATTTCCTGAAGAGAACAAAGAAAGCAAAAGAGTGAGCTCAACTAGCCCAGTAAGAAATATTATGACTAAGATAATGCGTAATAAATTATCATTAGTCTTCAACAATATTAAACCGATAAAATACAATAGACATCAAGTTTAATCTGCAATGGAATAAGCAATCCATTAGAAGAGTCAAGTAGAGCATGATATCTACTATCTTCTATGATTTAAAATGTTTTCATCAATTTTATTGCTCGAGACTCAAATTTTAATAAATAAACCACATCATCGAGTCATCCACGCACTACTGGCCAAGGATATTCATTAAATCATCAATGGTCATGATATTATATCTAGAATAATCTTTGGTCATAATCATACCAAAACTGCATTCATCAATGCACTATGTGCCACCGAGGACTTTTACCACATCATTTATAACATTACGTCATGATTATTATACCGAATAATCTCTGGTCATAATCGTACCAAGTCCATCTATACACGTAAGCCAAAGATGACTTTCATCACAATATAAGCATGAGGATGATGACAATGACATAATAATTCAATAAAACAAGTTCAAGAATAAATTTTAAAGATTTATAAGTTAATTTATCCTGAACTTAATAATGTCCAAATTATCAACATGATACTTCTTTGTGGAGTAAAATTCAAGAATGCTCAGAAGAATATTTTCATGAAAAGATACTGGATGAAGCGCAAATATCCAGGATATTCTACTAATTTCATGGAGTATAGAAGCCAAAACTTTAACCAACTGAGTATAATAGAATATATGAAACTGCAAATGGATTTTTACCCACCATGCGATAATCCACGTAGACTGATCATTTCCACAATTTAATAAGGAATGAATACGAAGGATCATTCACCATGCATGCGGTAATCCACATAGACAGGTTATTCCAAAAGAATAATAAAGAATGGAATAACAGAAGAATTCACCAGGCATACGATAGACCGCACAGATAGGTTATTCTCAACAGAATAATAAAGAATGGAACCAGTCGCGTGCGTAATCCGCATGCATGTGATATTTCAACAGAATAATAAAGAATGGAACGAAGTCATGCGTAATAATCAAAGATGCATAGAATGTTCCAATAGAATAATAAAGAATGGAACCGGTCATGCGTAATCCATCTGCAGCGAGGATGTTCCAACATAATAATAAAGAATGGAATAACAACAAAATTCTCCAATAAGCGATAATGCGATAGACTTGCAGACGGAGTTATTCCAATGTAATAATAAAGAATGGAATAATAGAAGAATTTCACCATGTATGCGGTATTTCAGCATAGTAAAAGTTATTCAACATAATAATAAAGAATGGAATAACAACTCTTACAGTATTGAAAGAAAATAACTCTCTTCATGAATACGAATGAATAATACACCTTACCTTAGAAGAAAAAATCGGATATTGGAATAAAGTGAGGTAGCGTAGACTTTCTTCTTCTTTCTCTCTATAATTTCTCTCTATAATAATTGCTCTAAAACTTTAGTGAATTGGTGAGAAATGAAAGAAGAATGAGCTTCTATTTATAGGAAAATATAGTTTCGATAATTGCACGCTTTGGGGCTCAAAATATTACAAGATAATACCTTCAACTTTTTTTCATTTTTAATTTAGTCCCGCAAGTATTATCAAACTTGCACCACCTCCCCTAATAGTAAATAATGTGAATCAATAGTTCAATCATGTGAATCAATAGTTATAATCATGTGAAAATATGAATTACAAGATAAGTACCTCCATCTATACCTCCATTTTTAACTTAGTCATGCAAGTATTATCAATCTTGCACCAACTCCCCTAATAGTACAAGAATGTGAATCAATAGTACACACATGTGAACAAATAGTTATAATCATGTGAATTAATAGCAATTAATTGCTCATTTATCCGATTAATTACCCGACTGGTCAGTATAACTTCCAGACATCAATTAATATCAAATAAATGTCGATTTCCACTAACACTAATAATTCCCAACACAATGGAACTATCAATTTCATCTTTAATCAACACGAACTTATTCATCATTAATATTATAACTCACAATATTTAACAAACCGTGTCGCTCCCAAGAAAGAGGGGCTTTTCGATAAGGATTTCTCCTTATTGGCGCCGTAATTAGATGACCAAACCTCTCCTCGATGTAACTTCTAGACATTGTAAATATTGCAATTTAATAATATGAATAACTTTGTCGTCTCAATTATTGATTTAATAATATAACATATTATGCAGATGATACTGTGACAATAATCGAATCAATAATATGAGAGATATGATGCAGCAATTACTGTAGCAATAATTGAGTATAACTGAGTGACTTCTCACGTAAGCATCAATAATCAATACCGTATGCTACTATGCAACCACGCCAGACATCTTACTTTTACTACTGGGTAGTTCAACTGTTTTAACGGTAACACTTCCGCCGTTATTTTTATAAAAAGATAATTATGTCATTTTTTAACTACGACAATACTTCCGTTGTGGGGTCCACCAATGATTGTGCCATCGTACGAATATTCCCTGTTAAAACGAATATTCCCCGACCAATCAAATATTATATAACCACTTGCTTACTTTGCAAAATTTGTAAATATTACCCACAACTATAACATTATATCAAATCCACACCATAATATTCAAAAATATATTTCGAAAAAATTATTCTTTATTCATAAAAGTTGGGGTCTTACAACCTCCCCTTTTTATGAAATTTCATCCTCGAAATTAGGTACGCACTAGTATATCGAAGAGGTGAGGATATCTTGATTTCATTTCGATTCTAACTCCCGTGTCATTTCTCACACATCGTGGTTTCTCCACAAAACTTTGACTTGAGGTATAACCTTGGAGCGTAGAATATGATCCTTTTTATCCAAGATTTTAACAGTAATTCTTCATACATTAAATCTTCCTCTATCTCATCCGGTTCTAATTCAATAATGTGGTTCGGGTCTTTCACATATTTACGTAACATAGATATGTGAAAAACGTTATGAACACGAGACATACTCAAGCAGTAAGGCGTAGTCTATAGGCCACGTTCCTACTCATTCGAGGATTAAAATGGGCCAATGAATCGAGGATTGAGCTTTCTCTCTTTCCAAATCTTGTAACTCCTTTCCATGGAGCAACACGTAACAACACACATGATCTCCAATATTGAATTCCACGCCCTTTCGATGAAGATCAAGATAACTCTTTTGTCGATCTTGTGAGTTTTTTTATACGTCATCGGATCGTTTGAATCTTTTCCGTAGTCATACGCATCAAAATCCGGTCCCAACAACGTTGCTTCACCCACCTCATCCCAAAGATATCGAGAAACGACACTTTCTTCCATACAACGCCTCAAATGGAGCCATGCCAATACTTGCTTGGTAGCTATTGTTGTAGGAAAACTCCACCAATGGTAAGAACTTGTCCCAACTTCCCTTAAAGTCAAGGACACAAAGTCTTAATAAATCTTTAAGAGTTTGAATAGTCATTTTCGACTGCCCATCCGTTTGAGGATGATATGCCGAACTAAATCGTAAATCCGCGCCCATAGCTTTTTTGCAAACTAACCCAAAATCTTGAAGTGAATCTTGGGTCTTGATCAGAAACTATGGATACTGTCATACCATGCAATCTTACAATCTCGTTTATATATATACTAGCAAGACATTCAAGTGTATAAGTTTCTCGTATTGGTAAGAAATGAGCAGACTTGGTCAATCTATCAATAATGACCCAAATCGCATCTATGCCTTGAGAAACCTTGGGAAAACTAGTAACGAAATCCATGGTAATGTGCTCCTACTTCCATTCTAGAATTTCAAGTGGTTGCAATGGACCTTTTGGCACTTGATGATCCGCCTTGACTCGTTGACAAGTTAGACACCTTGAGATAAACCCTGCTATCTCTCTCTTCATATTGCTCCACCAAAATGTATGTCAAGATCACGATACATTTTGGTACTCCCTAGATGGATTGCAAATGGTGTGTTGTGCGCCTCCATCATGATTTTATACTTCAAGTCGTAATCGTTAGAACACAAAGTCCGGAGTTGACTCAAGTATTCCTTCTTCATCGATTCTTGCTTCGAAATAGCACCTTCTTGCACTTTCTTCCTCATACGCATCACCTCCGTGTCCGTAGCTTGAGAGCACTTTAACTTTATCGATTAAAGTCGGTTCCACTCAGATATTCGCCATCATCACATGGGTCCGGAGTCTTTAACTCTATTTCCATCCTTTCCAAGTCATACAAAATGGGCTTTGCGTTGATAATATTGCACTCTGCATTCGTGCATATGATCTTCTACTCAATGCGCCGCTACTATTACGCTCACTTTTCCGGATGGTATTGGATGGTATGATCATAATCTTTCAACAACTCAAGCCATCATCGCTGCCGCATGTTGAGTTCCTTTTGAGTGAAGAAATATTTGAGGCTTTTATGATCCGTATAGATCTCCACCTTCTCTCCATATGTGTAATGCCTCCAAATCTTAAGCAAAAATGATCATCGCTAACTCTAGATCATGAGTAGGATAATTCCTCTCATATTCTTTGAGTTGTCGTGAGGCATAGGCTATGACTTTCCCATGTTGCATGAGAACACATCCTAACCCCTTTGCTCAAGCATCACAGTAGATGACAAATCCTCCGAGCCGATGGTATTGTCGTAATAAGGTCTTTGAAATGAGTCTCCTCTTAAGTTCTTGAAAACTCTTTTCATATTCCTCACTCCAACCGAATTTTGTATCTTTTCGAGTCAGCTGAGTTAATGGAGTAGCGATTCGAGAAAATTTTTCCACGAATCTCCGATAATAACTAGCGAAGCCGAGAAAGCTACGTACTTCGGTCACTGACTTAGGTTGTTCCCAGCTTTGAATTGCTTCAATCTTTTTCGGGTCAATAGATATTCCATGATTTGATATCACGTGCCCAAGGAATGCAACTTCCTCAAGCCAGAACTCACATTTCTTCAACTTGGCATAAAGCTTGTTTTCACGGAGCTTTTGAAGTATCAGCCTCAAGTGTTGCTCATGGTCTTCATGGGTTTTGGAGTATAGGAGGATGTCATCAATAAAGACGACCACAAAGTGATCCAAATATTCATTGAATACTCGGTTTATCATGTCCATGAAGGTAGCAGGAGCATTAGTCAATCCAAAAGATATGACTAGGAATTCATAATGCCCGCATCGAAGTTCTCGAAAGCGCTTTTGAATGTCATCGCTTTTAATCTTCAATCGATGATATCCCGAAATGAAGATCAATCTTTGAAAAGAATTTGGCTCCTCAGAATCGGGTCAAACAGTCATCAATGCGAGGCAACGGTACCTATTTTTGATGGTGACATGATTCAACTCCCGATAATCAATACAAAGTCGCATACTTCCATCTTTCTTCTTCACTTAATAGAACAGAGCACCCCAAGGAGACGACGATTAGGACGAATGAAACCGATGTCTAACAATTTCTCAGAGTTGGGTTTTTAACTCTCGAAGTTCAATAGAGCCATTCGATATGGGGCTTTGAAATGGGTTTTGTAATTCGGATTCAAGGTCGATACAAAATTCAATTTCACGCCCGGGGTAGGCCAGAAGTTCTTCGTGGAATACGTCAGAAATTTATTAACAATAGAAATATCATTCAAATCGACGTATTTTTATTTAAATCTGTGATATGGGCTAAGAAAGCTTGACATCCGCTTTTCAATAAACAAATAATTTTTATGACTTGATATGACAAAGTGATTGATTTTAGTGGTTTGGTTGCTTGAATTCGCATAATAGGTTGGTTAGGAATATGAAAGCTAACAACCTTATTAAAATAATTGATTTTAGCATGATGAGTAGTTAACCAATCAATCCCTAAAATCACATCAAATGCAAGTATTTTCAAAGAAATAAGATCGACAGTAAATGCATGCTACCGATTTGAATCAAACAAGACTTATAAACTGTGGATGTAATGAAGGTTTCTCCCAACGGAGTTTCAACAGATAAGTCAAAGTCTAATTTCTCCGGAGTCAAATTTAAACGTTGAGCGCAAGTAGGAGAAATAAAAGAATGGGTAGAACCGATATCAAATAAAGTATAAACTTCACTAGAGTTTATTATTAGCTTACCCGTGATCACCTCGTTCGGATTCCTCACTTTTTGGGAGGTTACGACAAACGCTCTCCCTTGAACTACCGGGTTTTGTCTTCGTTCGGGACACCTTTGATGCCTCCATCCAAACTAGACTTGACTTTGGTGCACGCACGCACAAAAATCAAAGCTAGGTGACCTTCTTTTTCCACAATTGTAATACGCTTTGATCGTGATCGTGTAGTTTGACTTATGTGTCCTTTCCCCTCCACATTTGTAACATACGACTGGTGGTCGTTCTCGTTCTTTAACCACAGGTGCTGGTGCTGACGTCTTTCCATCATTATTGAATCTCCTCTTCTTGAAATGTCCACTCTTATTGTCATGGCCATGATTACCACCAAGTGATTACCATTTTTCGTATGTTGATTCCTCCACGTTTGTTATCACCGCTCGACGATCGCTACCATCGGTATTATCGATTTGTTTACCGCTCTCTCTTGGTTAGGTTGACTCATTATCGCGCTCCAATAATCGAGCCCTATTCACAACATCCGAATACAAACACGGTTTATGAGAGATAAGGTATTGACATATCTCGGGTTTCAAACCTCTTAGAAACATCCGCGTCATTCTCTCTTCATTATCAACCAAGTGGGACGCAAACCGAGATAACTCGACAAACTTAGCTTCAGATCGCTACCACACGGTCATATTGTTTTGCTCAAGCTTGATGAACTCTACCTCCTTCATGTGACGAATACTTTCGTAAAAGTACTTTGTCGTTGAACAGCTTCTGGAACTTCTTCCCAAGACATCTTGAGTGCGGCAAGTTGAGTACGCTTTACGATTCCCACCAAAGAATCGCCTCTCGCCGCAATAATGAAGGTGGCAAAGGAACCTTTGCTCCTCTGAGCATCCCAAGACATCAAATATCTTGTTGATCCGCTTTATCCACGCCTCTCGCCTTAAGTGGTTTTGGCTCTATAAAAACTCCGGTGGTCCGGCTCCTTGAACGCTTAGCGGTGACCATCTCCGAGAGTTATCAGTGTTTCCACCGCATTTTGGATGAAAGAGCCGCTTTGCTCGATGTTGCATGAATTGCATAAAACCTCCGAATATCCCATCGCTCATCATTTGATCGTTGTTGTTTACTTGAGGATTATTGTCTTCTGTTGCACATTATCCCGGTATTAATCGTGGTGACTCAACGGCCTCATGTGCTTCATTACTTATCTCAACATTTTGGATGCCATTTTCAAATATCGCCACAAAACAAGGGTTAATTATCATATCACATATTATCCCTATACTCGACCGACCAATTAAATACCAAATAAACTTAGGTAGGTCATACTAGCGAAGGAATTCCCCGAATTCTCTCCCTCCTAGTTCTTGTCTCACATCTCACCAGGATCATATCCCTAAGCTTTGATACCAACCGTGATGCCCCCAAAATAGGTATACATCACCCATCTTGAGTCGCCAAATACATGTATACAAAATACAAATACAAACTTAATTATACAATCGTCAGTATAATATACGACAAAACATAACCGAGAGTTTAAAACAGAATATTGCCTCATCTAGACAATATCCACACTCAAATGGAGTCCTCATTACATTTATTGTCACACTATTTTATGTAATAGTGAGGACTACTAATGACCATCATCGGACCATCATTCCGCTCCCCGACTAGTCCCTGCCACGTTCTCATTTCTCAAGAGAACAATGAAAGCAAAAGGGTGAGCTCAACTAGCCCAAGAAGAAATATTATGACTAAGATAATGCAGGAATAAATTATCATTAGTCTTCAACAATGTTAAACTGATAAAATACAATAGACATCAAGTTTAACTGCAGCGGAATAAGCAATCCATTAGAAGAGTCAAGTAGAGCATGATATCTACTATCTTCTATGATTTAAAAATGTTTTCATCAATTTTTATCACGAGACTCAAATTTTAATAAATAAACCACATCATCGAGTCATCCCTGCACTACGAGCCAAGGATATTCATTAAATCATCAATGGTCATGACTATACCGAATAATCCTCGGTCATAATCATACCAAAAATCGCCCATCAATGCACTACAATGTGCCAATCGAGGACTTTTACCACATCATTTATAACATTACAGTCATGATTATACCGAATAATCCTCGGTCATAATCATACCAAGTCCATCTACGCACGTAAGCCAAAGATGACTTTCATCACAATATAAGCATGAGGATGATGACAATGACATAATAATTCAATAAAACAAGTTCAAGGATAAATTTTAAAGATTTAAAATTTTAATTTATCCAAATCAATAACGCCCAAATTGTCAACATGATACTTCTTTGTGGAGTAAAATTCAAGAATGCTCGTAAGAATATTCCATGAAAAGATCTTGGATGAAGCGCAAATATCCAAGGATATTCTACTAATTTCATGGAGTATAAAAGCCAAAACTTTAACCAATCGAGTATAATAGAATATATGAAATCGCAAATGGATTTTCGCCGCCATGCGATAATCCACGCAGATGCATCATTTCCACAATTTAATAAGGAATGAATACGAAGGATCATTCACCATACATGCAGTAATCCACATAGATAGGTTATTCCAATGTAATAATAAAGAATGGAATAATGTAAGAATTCACCGTGCATACGATAGGCCGCGCATGCATGTGTTATTCCAACATAATAATAAAGAATGGAAACTGTGTCATACGTAATCCCAGATGCATGTGATATTCCAAATGTAATAATAAAGAATGGAACCTGTGTCATGCGTAATCCACATGATGTAATGTGGATGTTCCAATAGAATAATAAAGAATGGAATAACAAAATGAATTCACCAGTGCATGCGATAGATCATGATGCAGAAAAGTTATTCCAATAAAATAATAAAGAATGGAATAATGTAAGAATTTCACCACGTATGCGGTAGATTGATGTATAAAAGTTATTCCAACATAATAATAAAGAATGGAATAACAACTCTTACGAGTATTGAAAGAAAATAACTCTCTTCGTGAATACGAAAGAATAATACCCCTTACCTTAGAAGAAACTAGATTATAGAATAGTGAGGTAGCAGACTTCTCTTCTTCTTTCTCTTTATAATTTTTCACTATAATAATTGCTCTAAAACTTTAGTGAATTGGTGTGAAATGAAGGAAGAATGAGCTTCTATTTATAGGAAAATATAATTTCGCTAATTGCACGTTTTGGGGCTCGAAATATTACAGTACAATACCTTTAACTTTTCTTTCATTTTAATTTAGTCCTGCAAGTATTATCAAACTTGCACCACCTCCTCTAATAGTAAATAATGTGAATTAATAGTTATAATCATATGAAAATACGAATTATAGTATATTACATCCATCTATACCTCCATTTTTAACTTAGTCATGCAAGTATTATCAATCTTGCACCAACTCCCCTAATAGTACAAGAATGTGAATCAATAGTACACACATGTTAACAAATAGTTATAATCATGTGAATTAATAGCAATTAATTGCTCATTTATCCGATTAATTACCCGACTGGTCAGTAAAACTTCCAGACATCAATTAATATCAGAATAAATATCGATTTTCACTAACACTAATAATTCCAACATAATAAAACTATCAATTTCATCTTTAATCAACACGAACTTATTCATCATTAATATTATAACTCACAATATTTAACAACCAGATCGTTCCTAGTGAAAGAGGGGCTTTTCGATAAGGATTTTTCCTTATCAAGCGCAAGCAATTAGATGACCAAACCTCTCCTCGATGTAACTTCTAGACATTGTAAATATTGTAATTTAATAATATAAATAACTTTGTCTTCTTAATTATTGATTTAATAATATAACATATTATGCAGATGATACTGTGACAATAATCGAATCAATAATATGAGAGATATGATGCAAAGCAATTATCGTAGCAATAATTGAGTATAACCGAGTGACATCTCACGTAAAGCATCAATAACCAATACCGTGTGCTACTACGCAACCAATGCAGACATCGTATTTTTTTACTAATGGGTAGTTCAACAGTTTTAATGGTAACACTTCCGCCGTTATTTTTATAACAAGATAATTATGTCATTTTCTAACTACGACAATACTTCCGTTGTGGGGTCCACCAATGATTGTGCCGTCGCATTAATATTCCCCTGTTAAAAGCGAATATTCCCTAACCAATCGAATATTATATAACCACTTGCTTACTTTGCAAAATTTATAAATATTACCCACAACTATAACATTATATCACATCCACACCATAATATTCAAAAATATATTTCGAGAAAATTATTCTTTATTCATAAAAGTTGGGGTCTTACAGTAGTGCAAAGATGAATATTTGATTCAAGATGTATATTGATTGATGTTACAAGGATAAAATATTGATGATGGACTTTTAAATCATAGAAGATAGTAGATTTCATTCTCTACTAACTCTTCTAATGAATTGTTATTTCCTCTGCGAATATTGATCTAAAACTTGTTGTCCATTATATTTTATCTGGTTTATTGAAGGCTAACGATAATTTATTCTACATTAATTTAGTCATAATATTATTTACTGGGCTAGTTGAGCTCACCCTTTGTGACGCCCCCAAAATAGGTATACATCACCCATTCTGAGTAGGGGTGCTCAAAAAATTCGATTTTTCGATTTTTTTACCGAACCGGTTGAAACCGATACTTGTGGTACCGGTTTTTTCGGTTTCGGTTTTACGGTTTCGGCTTTTCGGTTTTTTTGTATTTTTCGGTACCGGTAGCTGTAATGAAAATTTTGAATTCGGTAAAACCGAAAAATCAAAAAAAAAAACCGTATATGATTTCATTAAGAGTTTGTGAGGTCAAAAATTTCAGATGGCAAAAGCTGATTCTTAATAAAAGATATGTCATATGCTTATGTAATTTAAACTTCAAAGGCGTAGTGATGGGCTTTCAGTTCCCGTACCTAACTGTTAATTGGAATGAGAAAATAAAACAAGTATTCCTTTTCATGAACAAAATGAATTCCATTTATATAATTTACAATTTTTTAAATATATATATATTCTTTAATATTTGTCCAAAAATATGATGAGTATTTTAGCTTAGTAGTGGTGGCGTGATATTTAATTTTATTATATTAATACGCATGGACATTATGTTATTTTATATAAAATCAATTAAAAAAAAGCTGAATTGCAAAACATTGTTTTTTTTATAAGTGAGACTAGAATTGCGGAACAAAAGAAGTAGTAATAATCTTGTAAAAGTTGAAAGCCAGGCACAAGTGAAACATGTTAACTTTGATTTATTTCTTGAAGGAACTACGAGAACAAGCAGCCAACTACAGTCTACAACAACAATTGATATATAATTGTATATGATTTCTTTTTCTTAGTTTTAAAAAGAAATTGTTAATATATTAAAAAAAATTATTTAATTATTATTATTTATTAATAATTATATATATCACCATGCATGCGGTATAACCAAAAACCGAACCGAAAAAACCGATACCGATTTTTGAATTTAACCTGCATCAAATTGGTAATGCTAAGATCTGGGTTAGGTTCTTTTTTTTCGGAAATTTCGAATCAGATCTTGGGTTCGGTTTTTTTTCGATACCGGCTCGATTTTTTACCGATGAGCACCCCTAATTCTGAGTCGCCAAATACATGGTACAGAAAACAACTACAATTTTATTATTATAATTATCGTGCAAAATACGACAACACATACTGTGAGTTTAAATACAAATATTATCTTCTAGACAATATCCACACCCAAATAAAGTCCTCATTACAATTATTGATGTACTATTTTACAAAAATTGTTAGGACTACTTAAACAACTGTCTAGGACCATCACTCTATACCCCGACTGGTTCCTGCTATATTCTCACTTCTTAAGAAGAAAAATGGAACAAAAAAGAAAATGGTGAGCTCAACTGGCCCAGTAAAAAATATTATGACTAAGATAATATACAACAAATTATCCTTAGTCTTCAACAGGGAAAAATATGATAGAATATAATAGACAACAAGTTTTAGATCAATAACTGCAGCGGAAACAACAATTCATTAGAAGAGTTAAGTAGAGAATGAAATCTACTATCATCTATGAATTTAAAATTTCATCATCAATATTTTATCCCTGTAACATCAATCAATATACATCTTGAATCAAATAATCATCTTTGCACTACGGGCCAAAGATATTCATTCAGATATCACCCAATAAGTCATGTTCATCTCAACACTGTTCATCTTTCAGACTACACGGCCAAAGATATTCATCAAGTAATCATACATCTTTGCACTACAGGCCAAAGATATTCATCAAGTATCACCATTAAGGACTGAGGATGATGAAAAATATTTTAGAGAACGTATCCAGTGAGTTAAAAGGATAAAGTTTAGAGATTCGTATTTTAGATAACTCAAGTTTAAAAATAATCCATAATAAATCATAATGGAGTAAAATTCAAGAATAAAGATCAAAAACATGGATACAATCAAAGATAGTAACCATAGTAGACATCTGGGACAAAGAAGAAAAATTTTTATTTTTCGGTGAATAGTACCGTATTTGTAAATAGTGTCATATACGTGAATAGTGCCGTATACGTGAATAATAACTCCGACACAAAAAGGTAGAAATTTCATAATAAAATTCGCATAAATATTTCAGCATTATATTGAAGAAAATAATATCATTTACGAAGAAAATAACATCCCTTACCTCAAAATAACAGTATTTTAAATCGGAATATCGGATGTAAAGCCGAAGGAAACTTACACTGAATAGCAACTCTCAAAGTATCTAAATACTCACAAAAATACGCTCGACAATATAGAGAGAGAAAACTTATGTTTCTGATGTGATTTTCAATTCTAACTTAAGCGTCTATTTATAGGAAAATGCTAGAACGCCAAAGGAGACTGAATTAATATAATATTAATTTTTTAAAAACTAATTCTACGCATGCTTCAAAGACTAAGACCTCATTTCTGAAAAAAATAGCAGCCCACATGTTTTCAAAAAAACAAAAGTGGGTCCCGCCCAATTTTAATAAAAAATATTTTAATTTCTGAAACTTCAATAATTCATAATAAATAGCCCTTTTATCAGAAAAATACGAATTTTATGTCCATTCCACACGAAATCGAATTCTCTACAACTTTGTAGCTTTAAGTTTATCCAAATTCCAGACAGAAAATATCTGAAATCCACAAACGGATTATTTTCAACACCTCTTAAAATTCATAACAAATCATACGTTAATTTTTAACGGTTCAAAATTTATCAACATATACTCAATTTATATATGTATAACATATCCAAAAATCACAACGTCCAATGGCCGGATTAAAATTATAACTCACGCAATAGAGCTTTAAGAACACTGATTTGATTTTTAATACCTCCATTCCGACAAAAATACTGATAAAACACCTGAACATTAATTCCTTCAATTATATCCACATAAAAATAAATATTTCTTTATCATATAAATTAATAAATAATTATACACAAATAATATTACAGAATCACAATAATGACAACCAGGCCGTTCCCAGGAAAGAGGGGGCTTTCCGATAAGGATTTCTCCTTACTGGCGCGCAATTAGGTGACCAAACCTCTCCTTGACAAAAATTTCTAGACATTGCCAATAATGTTATCTAATAATATTATTCAAATAATATGAATTATTGATCTAATAATGGGAAATACTGTGCAGTGATAATTATTGAAACAACAATAATATAAAATATCAACGCAGCAATTATTGAATCAATAAAATAAAATATTGAACAGTAATTACTGTAATAATTATTGAGTAGTGCCTTCACGTAAGAATCAATAATTCAAAAATCTCATGTAATACCTGGTGTCTTCTTGTGCTACCAAGCAAGACATCGTATTTTAACCATCGGGTATTCCAACAAGTGTTAACTGTGATACTTGATTACTGTCGTTATTTATAAAAACTCAAACTTGTCATTTTTTCATCCAAGCGGTTATTCCAAGTTATGGGGCCCCTAAATGGTCATGCGCTGTAGTCGCATTTAATATTTCCCCGACAACAAGAATATTCAACGACCAAACGAATATTACCCGATAATAATGAATATTTTATAACCACTGCTTATTTTGCAAAATTTGCACATTTCACCCATAACCAAAGTATTATATCAAATTATCACCTTATTATTTCAAGATAATAAATAGAGGAAATTCAATTTTATTTATAAGAAGTTGGGGTCTTACAACCTCCCCTTCTTATGAAATTTCGTCATCGAAATTGACGTACGTACCTGGTGTTTCAAAAAGGTGAGGGTACCTCACTTTCATTTTCGATTCCAACTCCCAGGTCATTTCTTCAATAGCATGGTTCCTCCACAAAACCTTGACTTGTGGTATAACCTTTGTTCGTAGGATATGCTCTTTCTTATCCAATATCTTGACGGGTACCTCATCATACGTTAAATCTTTGGCTATCTCATCTGGTTCTAACACAATAATTTGGTTTGGGTCTTTCATATATTTACGAAGCATAGATATATGAAAAACATTATGAACACGAGACATGCTTGGAGGTAATGCGAGTCTATATGCCACATTTCCTATTCGGTCAAGAATCTCAAATGGACCAACAAATCGTGGATTGAGCTTTCCTCTCTTTCCAAATCTTGTAACTCCCTTCCATGGAGCAATACGTAACAGTACATGATCTCCAATATTAAATTCCACGTCCTTTCGATGAAGATCAACATAACTCTTTTGTCAATCTTATGAGGTCTTTATACGTTGCCGGATCATTTAAATCTTTTCTATAGTCATGTGTACTAATTCTGGTCCCAACAACGTTGCTTCTCCCACCTCGTCCCAGCATACTGGAGAACGAAACTTTCGTCCATACAACGCCTCGAATGAAGTCATGCCTATACTTGCTTGATAACTGTTGTTATAGGAGAATTCTATCAGTGGCAAGTACTTATCTCAACTTCCTTTGAAATCTAGGACACAAAGTCTTAATAGATCTTCAAGGGTTTGAATAGTCCTTTTCTATTGCCCGTCTGTTTGAGGATGGTATGCCGAACTGAATCATAAATCCATGTCTATAGCTTTCTGCAAGCTAGCCCAAAATCGTGAAGTGAATCTTGAGTCACGATCCGAAACTATGGATATTGGCATGCCATGCAATCTCATAATCTCATTCACGTACATACGAGCAAGACGTTTTAGGTAATAAGTCTCACATATAGGCAAGAAATGAGCAGACTTAGTTAATCTATCAACAATAACCCAAATCGCATCTATGCCTTGAGAAACTTTGGGAAGACCTGTAATGAAATCCATGGTAATGTGTTCCCACTTCCATTTCGGAATCTCAAGTGGTTGCAATGGACCCTTTGGCACTTGATGCTCCGCCATTACACGTTGACAGTTTAAACACCTCGAAATAAAATCCGTGATCTCTCTCTTCATATTGCTAAACCAAAATGTATGTCGAAGATAATGATACATTTTGGTACTCCCAGGATGGATTGCAAATGGTGTGTTGTGTGCCTCTATCATAATTCTATACCTCAAACCAGAATCGTTAGGAACGCAAAGTCTGGAGTTAATTTGAAGTATTCCTTCTTCATTGATTCTTGCTTCCGGAATAGCACCTTCTTGCACTTTCCTCTTCATACGCATCAGCTCCAGTTCTGTAGCTTGAGCAGCTTTCACTTTATCGATTAAATTCAGTTCTACTCGTATGTTTGATATCATCACTTGGGTACTTGGAGCCTTTAACTCTATCTTCATCCTTTGTAAGTCGTATAAAATGGGTCTTTATGTTAACAACATCGCACTCGTACCCGGATACGATCTTCTACTCAATGCATCAGCTACAACGTTTGCCTTTTTAGGATGAAATTGAATGTTATGGTCGTAATCTTTCAACAAATCGAGTCAACGTCATTGTCGCATGTTAAGTTCCTTTTGGGTGAAGAAATATTTGAGGCTTTTATGATTCGTATAAATCTCCACTTTCTCCCCA
Organism: Panax quinquefolius; assembly: GCA_020205615.1. Taxonomy (NCBI): domain Eukaryota; kingdom Viridiplantae; phylum Streptophyta; class Magnoliopsida; order Apiales; family Araliaceae; genus Panax; species Panax quinquefolius. Next base: position 47,747,381 of record CM035156.1, read on the forward strand.
TACAGGTAGTGTCTCCAGATTTTCAACGTAAATACGACTGCTGCCAACTCCAGATCATGAGTAGGATAATTCCTCTCATATTCTTTGAGTTGTCGCGAGGCATAGGCTATGACTTTCCCATGTTGCATGAGATCACATCCTAACACTTTTCTTGAAGCATCGCTGTAGATAACAAATCCATCCGAACCAGATGGTATTGTTAGAACAGGTGCCGAAATGAGTCTCCTCTTAAGCTCTTGAAAACTCTTCTCGCATTTCTTGCTCCATACGAATTTTGTATCTTTCCGAGTCAGCTGAGTTAACGGAGTAGCGATTTGAGAAAATCCTTCCACGAATCTCCGATAATAACCAGTTAAGCCCAAAAAGCTACGCACTTCGGTCACCGACTTTAGTTGCTCCCAACTTTGTATTGCTTCAATCTTTGCCGGGTCAACAGATACTCCATGTTTTGACACCACGTGCCCAAGGAATGCTACTTTCTTAAGCCAGAACTTGCATTTCTTCAGCTTGGCATAAAGCTTGTTGTCACGAAGTCTTTGAAGTACCACCTTCAAATGGTGCTCATGATCTCCACGGCTTTTGGAATAGATGAGGATGTTATCAATAAAGACAACAACGAACTGATTTAAATATTTCTTGAATACACGGTTCATCATATCCTTGAAAGAAGCAGGAGCATTAGTCAATCCAAAAGACATGACTAAGAATTCATAAAGCCCGTACCGAGTTTTGAAGGCAGTCTTCGGAATATCCTCGTTTAATCTTCAAATTGATGATATCCGAGCGAAGATCGATCTTTGAAAAGAATTGTGCTCTTGCAATCGGGTCGAACAGGTCATCAATACGAGGTGGGGATACCTATTCTTGATGGTGACATGGTTCAATTCCCGGTAGTCAATACAAAGTCGCATACTCCCGTCTTTCTTCTTTACAAATAAAACAGGAGCACCCCAAGGAGATGTACTAGGACAAATAAAACCGATGTCTAACAATTCCTGTAGTTGGACTTTTAACTCCTGAAGTTCAATAGGAGCCATTCGATATGGGGTTTTAGAAATGGGTTTTGTACCCGGTTCAAGATCAATAAAGAATTCAACTTCAAGTTCTGGGGGTAGACCAGGAAGTTCTTCTGGAAATACGTCAGGAAATTCACTAACAACAGAAATATTATTAAAATCTGACGTGTTTTTGTTCAAGTCCATAATATGGGCTAAGAAAGCTTGACATCCATTTTTCAATAAACGAATAGCTTTATGGCTTGATATGACAGTGACTAATTTTAGTGGTTTAGTTGCTTGAATTCGTACAACAGGTTGGTTAGGAATATAAAAACTAACAACTTTATGAAAACAATCAATTTTGGCATAATGAGTGGTTAACCAATCAATCCCTAAAATCACATCAAATGCAAGTATCTTTAAAGAGATAAGATCAACAGGTAATGTGATTGTGCCAACTTGGATCAAGTAAGATATATAAACAGTGGATGTGATAAAGGTTTCTCCTAATGGAGTCTCCACAGATAATTCAAAATCTAATTTCTCCAGAGTCAAGTTTAAACGTTGAGCACAAGCAGGAGAGATAAAAGAATGGGTAGAACCGATATTTAGTAAGGTATAAACTTTGCAAGAGTTCAAGATTAGCTTACCCGTGATCACCTCGTTCGGGTTTCTTGCGTTTTGGCCGACCACGATAAACGCCCTCCTCGAACCATCGACGACTTTTTTTTTGTCTCGTATTCGCCTTTGGTGCTTGGGCTATAGTCCCAGCTTGGACTTGACTTGAATTAGTTTGGACAAAATTGGGCCGCTTCCTATATATGACCGTCTCTTCCTATCATTGTTAAATCTCCTCTTTTGAAATTTCCACTCGACTCACCTCTCCTATTATCATGGCCACGATTACACCCGAGTGGTTACCATTTTGTCCGTATTTTTCCTCCTGTTGGTTATCATCGCTCCGATGGATCGCTATCCCCAGATGACCCCTGGTTATGGTCCCTTGGTTGAACATACTCATTATCTCGCTCTAATAATTGAGCCCTGTTGACAACATCTGAATACAGAGAAAATTTATGAGAGATAAGGTATTGACGAATCTCGGGTTTTAGACCTCTCAGAAACATCCGCGTCATACGTTCCTCATTCTCTAACAAATGAGATGCAAACCTGGATAACTCTGCGAACTTCGCCTCGTACTGGGACACCGTCATGTTATTTTGTTCCAATCTAATAAACTCTACCTCTTTCATATGATGAATACTTTCAGGAAAGTACTTGTTATTGAACAGTTTCTGAAATCTTTCCTAAGACATGTTGTGTGCGGCTGGCTGGGTACGCTTCACAGATTCCAACCAATAATCTGCCTCACCACGGAACATAAAGGTGGCGAATGGAACCTTCTGTTCCTCCGTGCATCCCTAGATATCGAATATCTTGGTAATTTGCTTTACCCACGTTTTCGCCTTAATCGGATCTGGCTTTCCCCAGAAATCTGGTGGTCCCAATTCCTTAAACTGCTCGGTCGTGACAAACCGCACGTTGCTATCATTTTCACTCGTATTTTGTATACGAGTCTCCCTCGTCTGATTTTGCATGAACTGCAAAAAGCTTCTAAACATTCCATTATTCATCGTTTGCTCCATAGTGTTGTTTACAGGAGGAATATTGCCTTCTTGTTGCACGTTCTCTTGGTTGGTAATCAAAGGTTGTTCCACGGTCTCATATACTCCATTGTTAACGTTCTCAGCTGCCATTCTTAAAAACTGTCATAAAACAAGGGTTAATTTAAACAAATTAACATATCACATAATATCCCTATATTATGACAGACCAACAAATAAGCTTAGGTAGGACACACTAGCGAATGATTTACTCTTCTTTCCCTTCCTAGTTCTATTCCTCGATCTCTGCCAGAGACCATATCCCTAAGCTCTGATACTAACTATGACGCCCCCAAAATAGGTATACATCACCCATTCTGAGTCACCAAATACATGGTATAGAAAATAACTACAACTTTATTATTACAATTGTCGTGCAAAATACTTACAAACACATCTTTGTGAGTTTAAATACAAATATTGTCTTCTAGACAATATCCACACCCAAATAAAGTCCTCATTACAATTATTTTTTGTAATGTCCTCATTACAAAAATAGTGAGGACTGCTTAAACAACTGTCTAGGACCGTCACTCTATACCCCGACTGGTTCCTGCTATATTCTCGCTTCTTGAGAAGAAAAATGGAACAAAAAGGAAAAGGGTGAGCTCAATTGGCCCAGTAAAAAATATTATGACTAAGATAATATACAACAAATTATCCTTAGTCTTCAACAGGGAAAAATCTGATAGAATATAATAGACAACAAGTTTTAGATCAACAACTGCAGCAGAAACATCAATTCATTTGAAGAGTTAAGTAGAGAATGAAATCTACTATCATCTATGAATTTAAAAGTTCATCATCAATATTTTATCCCTGTAACATCAATCAATATACATCTTGAATCAAATATTCATCTTTGCACTACGGGCCAAAGATATTCATTTGTATCACCAGTTGGTCATGTTCATCTCAACACCTGTTCATCTTTGCACTACGGGCCAAAGATATTCATCAGGTAATCATACATCTTTGCACTACAGGCCAAAGATATTCATCAAGTATCACCATTAAGGACTGAGGATGATGAAAAACATTTTAGAGAACGAATCCAGTGAGATAAAAGGATAAAGTTTAGAGATTCGTACTTTAGATAACTCAAGTTTAAAAATACTCCATAATAAACCATAATGGAGTAAAATTCAAGAATAAAGATAAAAAACATGGATACAATCAAAGATAGTAACCATAGTAGACATTTGGGATAAAGAAGAGAAAATTTTATTTTTTGGTGAATAGTACCGTATTTGTGAATAGTGTCGTATACGTGAATAGTAACCCCAACATAAAAAGGTAGAAATTCCACAATAAAATTCATATCAATAGTTCAGCATAATGATATTAAAGAAAATAATATCATTTACGAAGAAAATAACATCCCTTACCTCAAAATAACAGTATTTCTAATCGGAATATCGGATGTAAAGCCAAAGGAAACTTGCAGTGAATAGCAACTCTCAAAGTATTTAGATACTCACAAAAATATGCTCGACAATATAGAGAGAGAAAACTTATGTTTCTGGTGTGATTTTCAATTCTAACTTAAGCGCCTATTTATAGGAAAATGCTAGAACGCCAAAGGAGACTAAATTAATAAAATATTAATTTTTTAAAAACTAATTCTACGTATGCTTCAAAGACCAAGACAAGCACCTCATTTCTGAAAAAAATAGCAGCCCACATGTTTTCAAAAAAACAAAAGTGGGTCCCACCCAATTTTAATAAAAATATTTTAATTTTCAAAACTTCAATAATTCATAATAAATAGCCCTTTTATCAGAAAAATACGAATTTTATGTCCATTCCACACGAAATCGAATTCTCTACAACTTTGTTGCTTTAAGTTTTTCCAAATTCCAGACAGAAAATATCTAAAATCCATAAACGGATGATTTTCAACACCTCTTAAAATTCATAACAAATCATACGTTAATTTTTAACGGTTCAAAATTTGTGGACATATACTCAACTTATATATGTATAACATATCCAAAAATCACAACAATCCAACGGTTGGATTGAAATTATAACTCACGCAATAGAGCTTTAAGAACACTGATTTTATTTTTAATACCTCTATTCCGACAAAAATATTGATAAAACACCTCAACGTTAAGTCCTTCAATTATATCCACATAAAAATAAATATTTCCTTATCATATAAATCAATAAATAATTATTCACAAATAATATTACAGAATCACAATAATGACAACTGTGCATTTCCTGGGAAGAGGGGCTTTCGATAAGGATTTTTCTCATCTTGTGTAGCAATTAGGGTGACCAAACCTCTTCTTCGATGTAACTTTCTAGATATTGCCAATAATGCTATCTAATAATATTATTCAAATAATATGAATTATTAAATCGATAATGGAAAAATATCGCAAAGTGATAATTATTGAAACAACAATAATATAAAATATCAACGCAAACAATTATTGAATCAATAAAATAAAATATTGAATAAAGAATTACCGTAATAATTATTGAGTAAAGTGCCTTTCACGTAAGAATCAATAATTCAAAAAATCGTGTAATACCGTAATGCTATCTTGTGCAACCACGCCAGACATTATATTTTAACCACCGGGTATTCCAACAGTGTTAACAGTAACGATTACGCCGTTATTTATAAAAACTCAAACTTGTCATTTTTTTCATCCGACAGTTATTCCGTTATGGGGCCCACAAATGTCTGCACCGTCGTACGGATATTCCCCGACAACAAGAATATTCCACGACCAAACGAATATTCCCCGACAACAATGAATATTTTATAACCACTAGCTTATTTTGTAAAATTTGCACATTTCACCCATAACCAAAGTATTATATCAAATTATCACCTTATTATTTCAAGATAATAAATACAGGAAATTCAATTTTATTTATAATAAGTTGGGGTCTTACACCCTTTTCCTTTTGTTCCATTTTTTTTCTCAGGAGGCGAGAATATAACGAGAACTAGTCGGGGTGTAGAGTGATATTTTATGGCAGTTGTTTTAGTAGTCCTCACTATTTTGTAAAATAGTGTATCAATAATAGTAATGAGGACTTATTTGAGTGTGGATATTTTATAGAAGATAATATTTGTATTTAAACTCACAGTATATTTGTTGTCGTATTTTGCACGACAATTGTAATAATGAAGTTGTAGTTGTTTTTGTACCATGTATTTGGGGACTTAGAATGGGTTGTGTGGACCTATTTTGGGGGCGTCACAGTTGGTATCAGAGCTTAGGGATATGGTCCCTGGCGGAGATCGGGGAATAGAACTAAGAGGGGAGAGACGAGTAAATCCTTCGCTAGTGTGTCCTACCTAAACTTATTTGTTTGGTCGGTCAGAATATAGGGGTATTATGTGGTATGTCAATTTCTTTAATTAACCCTTGTTTTATAGCAGTATTTGCGAATGGCAGCTGAAAATGTTAACAATGGAGTGAATGAGACCGTGGAAACACCTCTAATCACCAATGTAAAACCCCAAATTTTACGAATAAAGATTTAATTTTCTCGAAATATTTTTTTTGAGAATTATGGTGTGGATTTGAGATAATGTTATAGTTGTGGGTAATATTTATAAATTTTGCAAAGTACGCAAGTTGTTATATAATATCCGATTAGTCGGAAAATATTCATTTTAGCAGGGAATATTCGTATAACGGCATAATCATTGGTGGACCCCATAACAGAATTATTATCGGATTAAGAAAACGATAAAAATATATTTATGAAAATAATGGCGAAAGTTTTAACGTTAACTGTTGAAACACCCGGTGTTAAAAGTACAGAAATACGCGTGGTTGCATAGTAGCACACGGTATTGATTATTGATGCTTACGTGAGAAGTCACTTAGTTTTGTTCAATTATTGCTTAAGTAATTATTGCATAGTATCTCACGTTATTTGATTCAATTGTTGTCGATATTTTATATATTATTAAATCAATAATTGAGATGACAGAGTTATTAATATTATTATTTGCAATATTAACGATGTCTAGAAGTTTTTCTAAGGAGAGGTTTGGTCACCTAATTTCGCGCCAATAGGGAGAAATTCTTATTGAAAAGCCCCCTCTTTCCTCGAAATGACCTGGTCGATTAATAGTGTGAATTATAATAATGATGATGAATTTTTGTTTTATTATTATTATAAATGTAATAAAATAGAAAACTTTTTATATAAAACAGAATACTTTTTATAAAGTTTTGTTTTATTTGATTATAAATAGAATATAATATATTTTATTATGCATAGTTTTTTTTATATATTACTGCATAGTGTTGGCATAGTAAAATCTTTTTATATAAAATGTAATACTTTTATAAAGTTTTGTTTTATTTAATTATAAATAGAATATATTATATTTTATTATGCATAGTGTTTAATAAATTTTATTCTGCATAGTGTTTTGTATAGTAAAATCTTTTTATATAAAACAGAATACTTTTATTATTGTGTAATGATAGATAAAGTAAATTAAGAAGAGAAAAAAATAGATATATTAATAATCTCTTGCATTTAAGTGGTCATCCACAATTCTTTTGATATCAAATCAATTTCTTGGATTTGGTGTCTCTGTCAAAAACTACTCACTGCGGCTCTTTCTATACAAAATATATATATAACACCAACTAACATTTACATTTCAATAACTTAAGTTGCATTAAAGCAACTTAATGGCTTAAGTTCCCGCCATTTATTTTGGTGGTTACTTTCTTCCAATTAATTCATTTCTAACACTCCCCCTTTGATGACCACTTCTTAAGAATATGCCTCGTTAAAAACCTTACCAAAGAAAAACCCTGTGGGAAAAAATTTGGCTAAGGAAAAGAGTAAAATATTCTTATATAACTTTTAGTGCCATAGGATTGCCTCATTAAAACCTTGCAAAGAAAAACCCAATGGGAAAAAACCTTAGCGAAGGAAAAAGAGTACAATCAGCACATATCCCTCAGAAAATTTACTCCCCCTCATGAGTACCACTATTCATGGTAAAAATATCCTTAAGTCGACGCATGCCAATATTGTGCCTCACCTTTCTAAAAGTCGCAGCTGGTAATGGCTTAGTGAACATATCAGCCAAATTATCACATGATCGTATCTACTTTACATTAATATCACCACTCTTCTGGAGCTCATGTGTATAAAAGAATTTTGGTGTAATATGCTTAGTTCTATCACCTTTGATATAGCCTCCCCTAATTTGAGTGATACAAGCGCCATTATCCTCATATAATATTGTTGGACTATTTATGATTGATGATAATCCACAGTTCTCACGAATATGCTGAATTATCGATCTTAACCAAACACATTCACGACTCACTTCATGAATTGCAATAATCTCTGCATGATTTGAGGAAGTAGCAGAAATTGTTTGCTTAACAGATCTCCATGAAATAGCAGTATTTCCATAAGTAAATAAATATCCTGTTTGTGATCGACCTTTGTGTGAAATCAGAAAAGGTAACCTCGCGATCAAGATATCCAACTAACTGTGATTTTGATCCATTTGGATAAAATAATCCAAAATCAGTAGTCCCACGAAGATATCGAAAAAAATACTTAATTTCATTCCAATGTCTTCGATTTTGTGCAGAAATATACCTTGCTAATAAATTAACTACAAATGCTATATCAGGTCGTGTGAAATTTGCAAGATACATCAAAGCACCAATTGCACTAAGATATGGTACTTCAGGACCAAGAGTTTCTTCATCATTTTCTTGTGGTCGAAACGGATCTTTCTTAACATTAAGTGACCGACTCACCATTGGATTGCTCAAAGGATGAGCCTTATCCATGTAAAATTGCTTCAGAACTTTTTCTGTGTATGTTGATTGATGAACAAGAATTCCATTCGGAAGATGTTCAATTTGCAGGCCAAGATAAAATTTTGTCTTACTAAGATCTTTCATCTTAAATTCATTTTTTAAATAATTTGCTATTTTTGTTAACTCTTCTGGAGTCCCTATAAGATTTAGATCATCAACAAATACTGCAACAATAGCAAATTCAAATTCTGATTTCTTGATAAAAACACATGGACAAATTAGATTGTTTTTAAATCCTTCTTTCAAAAGATATTCACTGAGGCGATTATACCACATGCGTCCGGATTGTTTTAACCCATATAAGGATCTTTGTAGCTTGATAGAATACATACCTCGAGATGTAGAATTATATGCTTCAGACATTTTATATCCTTTAGGGATTTTTATGTAGATATCATTATCTAATGATCCATACAGATATGCTGTAACAACATCCATTAATCGCATATCCAAATTTTCTTTTGCTACCAAGCTAACTAAAAATCTGAATATAATTGCATCCATTACTAGAGCATATGTTTCTTCATAATCAATACCGGGTCTCTGCGAGAAACCTTGTGCTACAAGTCGCGCTTTGTACCTTGTAATTTCATTTTTCTCATTTCGCTTAATACGCATTTAATACCATTTATATCCAATAGGCATTACACCTTTAGGTGTTCGGACTACAGGTCCAAACACTTCACGTTTATATAGTGAATTTAATTCTGCTTGAATTGCCTCTTTCCACTTTGACCAATCATTTTTTCTTTGACATTCATCAACGGTTTGTGGTTCATATTCATGATCATCACTTACGGTGATATCGAGAGCAACTTTTATGAAAATATATTATCGACAACAATTTTATTTCTATCCAATACTTCTACGTATGTGCATAATGTATTGAGATCTCATTATTTTCATGTGCCGATCCTCTTGGAGATAACTCATACATTTCAAGAGATAACTCTCAAGAGTTTTATTTTCGTGGAGATTTTGTTCATAAGTTTTGGATTGATCAATTATCTCTGTTGTTTGTTTAGTGGGTATAACCTCTTTATAGGCTGCAACTTGTTTTTCTTGTACTTTCCTCTTCCGGGGAATTTTATCTTTAACACCGATTGGTCTTCTACGCTTCAGGTGTGGCTTTGATTCATTTGTTATTGTATTAACTGATTGTCCTACATGGACTTCAATCTGTGCTGGAGTATTAGCACCTGGAATGTGAGATTTCACTATTTTCTTATTATCGGTGAATACATCTGGTAATTGATTTGAAATTCCTTGCAAATGAATAATCCTTTGAACTTCTAGTTCACATTGATTTGTACGAGGATCAAGATGATATAACGTCGAAACATTCCAAGTAAGCTCACGTCGTGCTTCAGGCAACGATTTTTCTCCCCCTAATTGTGGGAAAATTGTTTCATTAAAATGATAATCCTCAAAACGTGCCTTAAAAATATCACCAATTAGAGGTTCAAGATATCTAATGATAGATGGGGAATCAAAACCCGTATAAATTCCAAGTCTACGTTGAGGAACCATCTTTGTGCGTTGTGGGGGTGCAATATGTACATATATAACACAACCAAATGTGCGTAAGTGAAAAATATTTGGTTGTTGGCCAATCACAAGTTGCAATGATGAGAATTTATGATAAGCAGTTGGCCTAATGTGAACTAATGATGCAGCATGTAAAATAGCATGACCCCGAGCAGAAACTGGTAATTTTGATTTCATAAGCAAAGGTCGAGCAATAATTTGAAGTCTCTTGATAAGAGATTCAGCTAAACCATTTTGAGTATGTGTATGAGCAACAGGATGTTCAACATCAATTCCAATAGACATGTAATAATCATTAAAAGCTTGGGATGTGAATTCACCAGCATTATCTAAACGAATTTTCCTAATTGGATAATCAGGAAATTGTGCTCTCAACCTAATTATTTGAGCAAGAAGTCTAGCAAATGCAACATTTCTAGTAGACAGTAAACATACATGTGACCATCTAGTTGATGCATCAATTAAAACCATAAAATACTTGAATGGACCACAAGGTGGGTGCATTGGTCCACATATATCACCCTGAATTCTTTCTAAGAAAGATGGGCACTCAACAACAATCTTTGAATGTGATGGTTTGATAATTAATTTACCTTGAGAACATGCACTACATGAATAATCAGTAGTTAAAAGAATCTTCTGGTTCTTTAAGGGATGTCCGTAGGAGTTATCAATAATTCGACGCATCATTATAGATCCTGGATGACCAAGACGATCATGCCAAAAGCATAAAAACCTTTGGGTCAGAACACTTCTGGTGTATTTCAACATTTGTTTCAATTGTTCTTATTGTAGTATAATATAACCTAGAAGAGAAAATAGGCAATTTTTCTAGTATGAGCTTCTGGCCCGATACAATTGAAGTAATATAAAGAAATTCTTCACTGCCTTCGTTATTGGTTTCAATATGCTAACCATTATAACGTATATCCTTAAAGCTGAGTAAATTTCTTCTTGATTTAGAAGAATACAAAGCATCATCAATACAAAGTTGTGTTCCCATTGGCAACATTATAATTGCTCTTTCAGAACCTTCAATCAAGTTCGATGCACCTGATATGGTATTGACATTGGCTTTGCATAATTTTAAAATTTGAAAATATTTTTTATCTTTGAGTATCGTATGAAGTTGTCAGACCGTCGCTAAACAAAAATCTTCCATAGTCATCTTGGAATTGATTTTACCAGTTGAACCCATGTATCTTCATATATACAAAACATAAATTAAACTTTATAAAAATACTTATTACCTTTCCATAATATAATAAAAGAAAAATAATTATTTGGTTTGGACATTTCCATCACCAATCATACTTATTAAGATGCAGTAAAAGAAAATAATTAATTGGTATGAACATTTTCATCACCAATCAAATTGTTAAATTTTCCATCAACATTCTCATAGAAATCAGTGGCATCAAGATAAGTCATATCCACTCCATTTTGAAGATCAAGATAATTCATGGGATCCTCAACATCATTATGATCAATAAAGTTTGTTTCAATTCCTTTTCCCTTTTCTTTTATGGAGGCTTGGTACAACTCTACCAAATGTTTAGAAGTACGACAGGTACGTGACCAATGACCTTCCATTCCACACCTATAACACTTATTTCCATGGCCATTTGATGGTTTATTTTGTAAACCCTTGCCATTTTTATTCTTCTGATGGTAAGGCGTGTTATTCCCTTTTGAAGAATTATAAGTATGATCCTCTTTATATTGATTATTCCTTCCACGCCAACGATAATTACCACGCCCACGACCACGACCACGAACATAATTTCCTTTATGTTTATCAAATGAGGTTCCATTCGCTTCAGGGAATGGAGTAGAACCGGTCGGACGAGATTGGTGGTTTTTCAGCAAAAGCTCATTATTTTGTTCAACCACTAGAAGATATGATATTAGTTCAGAATATTTTGTGACCTTACGCTCTCGATATTGCTGCTGCAGGAGCATATTCGAGGCATGAAATGTAGTAAATGTTTTCTCTAACATATCTTCATCAGTGATTTTCTCCCCACATAATTTTAATAGTGAGATTATTTTAAAAAGTGCAGAATTGTACTCACTCACACTTTTAAAATCTTGCAACCTCAGGTGCAACTAATTATAACGAGCTTTTGGGAGGATTATAGATTTTTGATTCTCATATCTCTCTTTTAAATCTCTCCATAAAACAAGAGGATCTTTCACAGTAAGATACTCAGATTTTAATTCTTCATGGAGATGATGGCGAATAAAAATCATTGATTTTGTACGATCCTGCAGGGATGTGTGATTGCCAACCTTAATTGTATCTCCAAGATTCTTTGCCTCTAGGTGAATCTCAGCATCAAGGGTCCATGACAGGTGATTCTTGCCCGAGATGTCAAGGGAAGTAAATTCAAGTTTTGTAAGATTTGACATCTAAAAAAACACATGCAATAACATAAAATACTATTAGTTAGTAATAATTAAAAATATCTAAAAATGATGGTAGATATAATATTCAGGTGATGTGTAGCCTACTTCATAACACATATTATTATATATAGTAGTAACATATATATACATATATGATGTATATATATACTGTAATTTTCAATGTTTATTAATGATAAAAACATTGATATGGGACATACTTGGTCATATTACATAAACCCCATAAAGTTATTCTTATATATATATATATACACACACACACACACACTATGTTTTATCATATTTAATTTTACTAAAACAAATATATATATATATATATACACGATCAAAATTAATTTTAATAAAATAATACTTACAGTGAGTTGAGATAATTTCCTTTCCAAAATTAGGTAGAACCTCATGCTGATAACGTATTGTGTAATGATAGATAAAGTAAATTAAGAAGAGAACAAAATAGATATATTAATAATCTCTTGCATTCAAGTGATCATCCACAATTCTTTTGATATCAAATCAATTTCTTGGATGTGGTGTCTCTGTCAAAAACTACTCATTGCGGCTCTTTCTATACAAAATATATATAACACCAACTAACATTTATATTTCAATAACTTAAGTTGCATTAAAGCAACTTAATGGCTTAAGTTCCCACCATTTATTTTGGTGGTTACTTTCTTCCAATTAATTCATTTCTAACATTTATAAAGTTATTTGTTTTATTAGACTATAAATAGAATATATAATATTCTATTATGCATAAGTGTTTTGATATAGTATTCAGATAGTGTTTGCATAGTAAAATCTTTTCATATAAAAGAGAATACTTTTATAAAGTTATTCGTTTTATTAGATTATAAAAAGAATATATTATATTTTATTTAAAAGATTTTGTTTTATTAGAATATTTTATTAATATCGTGATAGTAAATCAATATGGACCAAATCTATTTAAAAGTAAATCAATCGGACCGTTCATGAATTAGTTACTATTCGGTCCATTCTCCTATAAAAATAAGCTCATTCCTTCATTATTTCTTATTTAATTCAATTGAAACTCTAGAGAGAGAAACTATAGAGAAAGAAAGAAAATTCTCGCTACTTCACTACTCCTATATCCGGCTTTTTTCTAAGGTAAAGGGTATTATTTCTTTCGTATTCATGAAGAGAATTATTTTCTTTTAATACTCGTAAGGGGTATTATTTCTTTCATATTCATGAAGAGAACTTCTGTTATTCCAATCTTTATTATTCTGTTGGAATAACATGTATACGCGGGCTACCCTATACTTGGTGATATTCTTCTGTTATTCCATTCATATCATTATGTTGGAATATCCTGTCTGTACGTTTACGCATGACCTAGTTCCATTATTTATTATTACATTGGAATATCCGCGTGCGCGCTTACGCATGATTCGGGTTCCATTATTTATTATTCTCGTTGGAATAACTTTCGCCTTCATCACAAGTACCGCATACATGGTGAATCCTGTTGTTATTCCATTCTTTATTATTCTCTTGGAATAACCTGTCTGTGCGATCTGTCGCATGCCTGGTGAATTCTGTTGTTTTCCATTCCTTATTATTCTGTTGGAACATTCTGTCTGTACGAATTACGCATGATCTGGTTCCATTCTTTATTATTCTGTTGGAATATCATGTCTGTGTGTATTACGCATGACCTAGTTTCATTCTTTATTACTCTGTTGGAATAACCTGTCTATGTGGATTACCGCATGCATGGTGAATGATCATTTGTATTCATTCCTTATTAAATTGTGGAAATTATCTGCTCACGTGGATTACCGCATGGCGGGCGTAAAATCCATTTAGGTTCATATATTCTATTATACTCGGTTGGTTAAAGTTTTGGCTTCTATACTCCATAAAATTAGTAGAATATCCCGGATATTTGCGCTTCATCCAAAGATCTTTTCATGGAAATATTCTTTTGAGCATTCTTGAATTTTACTCCACAAAGAAGTATCATGTTGACAATTTGGACATTATTGAGTTCAGGATAAATTAACTTATAAATCTTTAAAATTTATTCTTGAACTTGTTTTATTGAATTATTATGTCATTGTCATCATCCTCATGTTTATATTATGTTGAAAGTCATCTATGGCCTGTAGTGTATAGATGGACTTGGTATGATTATGACCAGGGATTATTCGGTATAATCATGACAATAATGTTATAAATGATGTGGTAAAAGTCCTCATTGGCCCGTAGTGCATTGATGGACAGTTGTTGTCATGATCATGACCATTGATGAATACACGAATATCCTTGGTCCGTAGTGCATGGATAATTTGTAGTTGTGATACTAATGAATATCCTTGGCCGTAGTACAGGGATGATGTGGATTATATAATAAGCTGAGTCCCAGCGATAAAAGTGATGAAAAACCTTTTAAATTATAGAAGATAGTAGATTGTAATCTCTACTTGACTCTTTTAATGGATTGCTTGATCCGCTGCAGTTAAACTTGATGTTTGTTATATTGTATCAGTTTAACATTGTTAAAGGCTAATGATAATTTATTCTACATTATCTTAGTCATAATATTTCTTACTAGGCTAGTTGAGCTCACCCTTTTGCTTTCATTGTTCTCTTCAGGAAATGAGAACATAGCAGGGACTAGTCGGGGAACGGAGTGACGGTCCAGATGATAGCATTAGTAGTCCTCACTATTCTATGAAATAGTGTGTTAATAAATGTATTGAGGACTTATTTTGAGTTTGAATAATCGCCAGAAGACAATATTTGTATTAAAACTCACGATTCATGTCAGTATATTTAAGATTTTATTTGTATTCGTACCATATATTTGGTGACTCGTAATAGGTGATGTATACCTATTTTGGGAAGGCGTCGCGGTTGGTATATCAAGTTTAGGGATATGATCCATATTTGAGATGTGAGACAAGAACTAGGAGGGAGAGACGGGATTTCTTCGCTAGTATGACCTACCTAAGTTTATTTGGTATTTAATTGGCTCACGTGAGTATAGGGATAATATGTGATATGTCAATTAACCCTTATTTTGTGACAGTGTTTGAAAATGGCATCTGAAAAATGTTGAGATCAACAATGGAGCACAGGAGACCGTTGAGTCTCCACAGATCAATAATAAGGATAATATGCATCAGGAAGGCGACAATCCTCATTGAAACAACAACACTGGCCAAATGATGAACGATGGGATGTTCAGAGGCTTTATGCAATTCATGCAACATCAATTAAGAGAGACTGCTGTTCAAAATATAGGTGAAAATAATGGCAACCCACGGTCGGTCACCGCTAAGTAGTTCAAGGAGCTTGGACCATCGAAGTTTTTGGGAAAGCCAGAACCACTTATGGAAGAGACGTGGTTAAAGCAGATCACCAAGATATTTGATGTCTTGGGATGCTCCGAGGAGCAAAAGGTTCCCTTTGCCACCTTTATGTTGCGTGAAGAAGCAGATCATTGGTGGAAATCTATAAAACGTACCCAGCCTGACGCACTCAAGATGTCTTGGGAGAAGTTCCTAGAGCTGTTCAACGACAAGTACTTTCTCGAAAGTATTCGTCATATGAAAGAGGTGGAGTTTATCAAGTTGGAACAAAATAATATGACCGTGTCACAATACGAGGCTAAATTTGCGGAGTTATCCCGGTTTGCATCCCATTTGGTTGATAATGAGGAGCGAATGACGCGAATGTTTCTAAGAGGTTTGAAACCTGATATACGTCAATACCTTATTTCTCACAAACTTTGTTTATATTCAAATGTTTTGAATAGGGCTCAGTTATTGGAGCGCGATAATGAGTCAGCACAACCAAAAGGTAACGAGAAACAACACGATAATAATCGCACTATGGGTGTGGCCATGAACAATGATAACCATCGTGGGGTAAATTATCATGCTAAGAATGGTAACCACTTCCTTGGTAATCATGGCCAAGATAATAGGAGTGGAAATTTCCAGAAGAGAAGATTTAACGATGATGGAAAGACGTCGTGAAAGATCATTGTTGTTAAGGAAGGAGAACGACCACCGGTCATATGTTTCAAATGCGGACAGGAGGGACACATCCGTCCAAACTGTACGCAGCAATCTAAAGCATGTTTCAATTGCGGAAGAGAAGGTCACCTAGCTCGATTTTGTCGTGTAGTGAAGTCAAGTCCAGCTGGGATAGTGATGCCAAAGGATGTCTCAGACAAGTAAAAGCCGGTAGTTTAAGTGAGAGCGTTTGTCGAGGAACCCGAACGAAGTTATCACGGGTAAGTTAATCATAAACGCTTACGAAGTCTATACCTTATTCGATACCGGTTCTACCCATTCTTTTATCTCTCTTGCTTGCGCTCAACGTTTAAATTTGACTCCGGAGAAATTAGACTTTGACTTATCAGTTGAAACTCCGTTAAGAGAAACCTTCGTTACCTCCACTGTTTATAAATCTTGTTTGATTCAAATCAATACTTTCACGTTACCTGTCGATCTTATCTATTTGAAAATACTTGCCTTTGATGTGATTTTAGGAATCGATTGGCTAACTACTCATCATGCTTTTCGTAAGGTTGTTAGCTTTCATATTCCTAACCAACCTGTTATGCGAATTCAAGCAACCAAACCACTAAAGTTAATCATTGTCATATCAAGCCATTAGTAAAGAGCCCCGAGCCTTTCGCTGGTGACTTCCTTGTGTGGAAGGCACCGAAGCCAGAATATCTGTAGGGGACGTCGTGAATGACGATGGCAAGTTAATAGGTATCAATGTGACGTGCTATCCAAGTCTTTGATGTGGGTCACAGTTTTGAATGATATTTCTATCGTTAATAAATTTCCTTACGTATTCCTGAAGACTTCCTGGCCTACCCCCAGAGCGTGAAATCGAATTTTGTATTGACCCCAGTACAAAACTCATTTCTAAAACCCTTAAATTTTCTTCAACCAAAAAGAACGTATAATGCACCGAAGACATTGGCTCGAGCTGTTGAAGATTATGACTATACCATTCAATATCATTGTGGAAGGGCGAACGTGGTAGCTGACGCGTTGAGTAGAAGATCGTATGCATTTTCAAGTACGATGTTGTTAACACAAAACCCCATTTTGTATAACTTAAAAATGTTGAAGATAGAGTTAAAGACTCTAGGGACCCACGTGAAGATAACGAATATACGAGTAGAATCGACTTTAATCGATAAAGTTAAAGCCACTCAAACTATAGAACCGGAGTTGATGAACAAGAAAAAGAAGGTTCAAGAGGGCGTTATTCTAGAAGCAAGAATCGATGAAGAGAGGAAATCTCAACCCTCGATTTAATTGGCCGATTTGAAATCCTCGATCGAGTAGGAACTGTGGCCTATAGACTCGTTTTACCGCCAAATATGTCGCGTGTTCATAACGTTTTTCACGTATCGATATTACGTAAATATGTGGACGACCCGAACCACATTATTGAATTGGAACTAGACGAGATAGCAGAAGATTTAACGTATGAGGAGATACGTGTTAAAATCTTGGATAAGAAGGATCATATTCGACACTCAAAGGTTATACCTCAAGAGTTAGAATCTGACGAGGTATCCTCATCTGTTCGGCATACCAGGTACGTACGTAAATTTCGAGGGCAAAATTTCATAAGGAGGGGAGATTGTAAAACCCCAAATTTTACGAATAAAGATTTAATTTTCTCGAAATATTTTTTTGAGAATTATGGTGTGGATTTGAGATAATGTTATAGTTGTGGGTAATATTTATAAATTTTGCAAAGTACGCAAGTTGATATATAATATTCGATTGGTGGGGAATATTCGTTTTAGTAGGGAATATTCGCATAACCAAGACAATCATTGGTGGACCCCACAACGGAATTATTGTCGGATTGAGAAAACGACAAAAATATTTTTATAAAAATAACGACGGAAGTTTTATCATTAACTGTTGAAACACCCGGTGTTAAAAGTACAAAAATACGCGTGGTTGCATAGTAGCACACGGTATTGATTATTGATGCTTACGTGAGAAGTCACTTTCATTTTTGTTTAATTATTGCTTGATAATTATTGTGATAGTATCTCACGTTATTTGATTCAATTGTTGTCGATATTTTATATATTATTAAATCAATAATTGAGATGACAGAGTTATTAATATTATTATTTGCAATATTAACGATGTCTAGAAGTTCTGCCAAGGAGAGGTTTGGTCACCTAATTGCGTGCCAATAGGAAGGAATCCTTATTGAAAAGCCCCCTCTTTTCTGGGAACGACTTGGTCGATTAATAGTATGAATTATAATAATGATGATGATTTTTTGTTTTATTATTATTATAAATGTAATAAAACAGAATAATTTTTATAAAGTTTTGTTTTATTTGATTATAAATAGAATTTAATATATTTTATTATGCATAGTGTTTACATAGTGCCTACATAGTGTTGGCATAGTAAAATCGTTTTATATAAAATAGAATACTTTTATAAAGTTTTGTTTTATTTAATTATAAATAGAATATATTATATTTTATTAGGCATAGTGTTTTATATAATTACTGCATAGTGTTTCAGATAGTAAATTTTTTTATATAAAACAAAATACTTTTATAAAGTTATTTGTTTTATTAGACTATAAATAGAATATATAATATTCTATTATGCATAGTGTTTGCATAGTATTTGTATAGTAAAATCTTTTTTTATATAAAATGTAATACTTTTATAAAGTTATTCGTTTTATTAGATTATAAATAGAATATATTATATTTTATTTAAAAGATTTTGTTTTATTAGAATATTTTATTAATACTGCATAGTAAATCAATATGGACCGTCCGTTTAAAAGTAAATTAATCTGGACCGTTCATGATATAGTTACTATTTAGTCCATTCTCTTATAAATAGAAGCTCATTCCTTCATTATTTCTTACGAATTCAATGAAACTCTAGAGAGAGAAACTATAGAGAGAAAGAAGAAAAGTATTCTGCTACTTCACTACTCCTATATCTAGTTTCTTCTAAGGTAAGGAGTATTATTTCTTTCGTATTCATGAAGAGAATTATTTTCTTTCAATACTCGTAAGGGGTATTATTTCTTTCGTATTCATGAAGAGAACTTCTATTATTCCATTATTTATTATTCATTGGAATAACTTTGGATACTGTGCTACCCTATACTTGGTGAAATTCTTACATTATTCCATTCTTTATCATTATGTTGGAATAACTCTGTCATCAAGCAATCGCATACGTGGTGAAATTCTTACATTATTCCATTCTTTTTATTATTCATTGGAACATCCACATGCAATGCGTTACGCATGACTTGGTTCCATTATTTATTATTTTATTGGAATATCCTGTCTGTGCGTTTACGCATGACCTGGTTCTATTATTTATTATTTTGTTGGAATATCCTGTCTGTGCGTTTACGCATAACCTGGTTCCATTACTTATTATTCTGTTGGAATAACCAGTCTATGTGAAGTATCGCATACATGGTGAATTCTGTTGTTATTCCATTCTTTAATATTCTATTGGAATAACCTGTCTGTGCGGTCTATCGCATGCCTGGTGAATTCTGTTGTTTTCCATTCCTTATTATTCTGTTGGAACATCCTGTCTGTGCGGATTACACATGACCTAGTTCCATTCTTTATTATTCTGTTGGAATAACCTGTCTATGTGGATTACCGCATGCATGGTGAATGATCCTTTGTATTCATTCCTTATTAAATTGTGTTAATGATCTGTCTACGTGGATTACCACATGGCGGTCGAAAATCCATTTTCAGTTTCATATATTCTATTATACTCAGTTGGTTAAAGTTTTGGCTTCTTTACTCCATGAAATTAGTAGTATATCCTGGATATTTGCGCTTCATCCAGTATCTTTTCATGGAAATATTCTTCTGAGCATTCTTGAATTTTACTCCACAAAGAAGTATCATGTTGACAATTTGGACATTATTGAGTTCAGGATAAATTAACCTATAAATCATTAAAATTTATTCTTGAACTTGTTTTATTGAATTATTATGTCATTGTCATCATCCTCATGTTTATATTATGTTGAAAGTCATCTGTGGCCTGTAGTGCATAGATGGACTTGGTATGATTATGACCAGGGATTATTCGGTATAATCATGACCATAATATTATAAATGATGTGGTAAAAGTCCTCATTGGCCCGTAGTGCATTGATGGACAGTTGTTGTCATGATCATGACCATTGATGAATACACGAATATCCTTGGCCCGTAGTACATGGATAATTTGTGGTTGTGATACTAATGAATATCCTTGGCCGTAGTACAGGGATGATGTGGATTATATATTAAGCTGAGTCCCAGTGATAAAAGTGATGAAAAACCTTTTAAATCATAGAAGATAGTAGATTGTAATCTCTACTTGACTCTTTTAATGGATTACTTGATCCGCTGCAGTTAAACTTGATGTTTATTATATTTTATCAGTTTAACACTGTTAAAGGCTAATGATAATTTATTCTGCATTATCTTAGTGATAATATTTCTTACTGGGCTAGTTGAGCTCACCCTTTTGCTTTCATTGTTCTCTTCAGGAAATGAGAACGAATGAGGACTAGTCGGGGAGCAGAGTGACGGTCGGATGATAGCATTAGTAGTCCTCACTATTCTATGAAATAGTGTGTTAATAAATTTATTGAGGACTTATTTTGAGTTTGAATACTGTCTAGAAGACAATATTTGTATTAAAACTCACAGTTCATGTTGTATATTTAAGATTGTATTTGTATTCTGTACCATGTATTTGGCGACTCGGAATAGGTGATGTATACCTATTTTGGGGGCGTCACAACCAACCAGGATAATGTGATGTCAGGCGAAGAAGAAATTTAAGATATCCATGTGGTGAGTGAAGAATTAATAGTTGCACCCGAGCTAGTCGTAGAGGTAGCAGCTGAGAGTGAGGAAGAAGAGGAACCTGAGGAAGATTTATTAGGAAAACTTTATGATCGAAATGTAGAATTGCAAAATCGTATTCATGAGTTAGAAGAGCGGGCTGAAGAACGGCAGGCAGTCGTGGAGCAAAAGGATGCAACAATTCAAGCTTGTGTTACCCGATATGTGATGCTTGAACAAAAGCACTCTTTGGCAGAGTATAAGATGATAAAGTTGGAATATGAGAATTCAAATGTCAAGGATCAGCTGAAAGAAGAAACAACTGAACGAGTGAGAATGAAGGGTGCATGGGTAAAAGCCGCACAACGCGTTGATATTGTGGAAAGAGAAGTCCGATCCAAGAAGGCTAAAATAGATGATATGTATTTCTCTTTTTGGACAGCAATTGGGAGAACCCTACATCAAGTTTTGAATTACCCTGTACATTGTGGTCAACCCCAATTCGAAATGGATCAAAGATTAATGATTCAGATCATGAAACAGGAGTACGACGAAGCAGTTGAGGGTGGAATATGCCCTATAGCGAAAGTCAATTTTAACGGTAA
Organism: Panax quinquefolius; assembly: GCA_020205615.1. NCBI lineage: Eukaryota > Viridiplantae > Streptophyta > Magnoliopsida > Apiales > Araliaceae > Panax > Panax quinquefolius. The sequence goes on from CM035156.1 coordinate 47,769,341, forward strand.
TGATGACACCAAAGGTTGTCCCACACAAGTCAAAATCGGTGGTTCAAGTGAGAGCGCTTTTTGTAACTTCCCAAAAGCGAGGCAGAAACGAAGTTATCACGGCATCTTGTGGCGCCCCCAAAATAGGTATACATCACCCATTCGAGTTGTCAATACATGGTACGTAAACAACTACAACTTTATTATTACAACAAGAAAGCTGTGAGTTTGAATACAAATATTATCTTCTAGACAATATCTATACTCAAATAAATCCTCATCACATTTATTGATATATTATTTTACAAAATGGTGAGGACTACTAAACAACTCTCTCTAGAACCTTCATTCCATACCCCACTGCATTTCGCTTATATTCTCGCCTCTCACGAGAAGAAAAATGGAACAAAAAGGAAAATGGTGAGCTCAACTAGCCCGAGTAAAGAATATTATGACTAAGATAATATACAACAAATTATCGTTAGTCTTCAACGAGGAAAAATCTAATAGAATACAATAGACAACAAATTTTAAATCAATATTCGCAATGAAATAATAATTCATTAGAAGAGTTAAGTAGAGAATGCAAACTACTATCTTCTATGTATAAATTTAAAAGTTCATCGTCATCTTTTATCCCCGTAACATCAATCAATATACATCGGAATCAAATAATCATCTTTGCACTACGGTGCCAAAGATATTCATCGATTGGTCATGTTCATCTAAACACTGCTCATCTCTGCACTACGGGCCAAAGATATTCATCGAAATCATTCATCTTTGCACTACTGAGGCCAAAGATATTCCATAATATCATCATTTAAGATCGAGGATGATGAAAATATTTTTAAAAAAGCGAATCCAATTGAAACAAAATGATGAGGATTAAGGATTAAAGATTCGTACTTTGTTTTATCCACGTCCAAAAATACCTCAAAAAAATAATCATAGTGGTGTAAAATTCAAGAATGATCAAAACATGGATACAATCAAAGCTAGTATCCGAATAGATATTTTGGACGAAAAGAAAAATTTTTATTTTTCGATGAATAAAGGCCAGATTCGGTGAGTAATCTCAGATATCGTGAATAGTCAAGATATCGTGAATAGTAACTCGACACCAAAAGTTCCAAATTTGATAAAAACTTCAGATCAATATTTCAACATAATGATATTGAAGAAATAATATCATTCTGAAAAAAAATAATATCCCTTACCTCACAAAAGACAAGATCTTAGTAAAAACAGGATATCGACTATAACTTGAACTTGTATCGTATAGAAATACTCAAAGTATACTCAAAATACTCACAAGAATACGCTCGATAATATAGAGAGAAAACTTCAATTTCGGTGTGATTTTCAATTCTAACCTAAGCACCTATTTATAGGAAAATGCTTAGAACAACCAAAGCGAAAATTTAATATAATATTATTATTTATAATAAAATTTCCTACGCCTCTTAGAATTAAACTACTAGCATTTTCCACATGCTCACCTTCTAGAAAAAGTAATAAAACGTTTTTCCAATTTAAAATATTTTAAACTTCCAAAAATCAATTATTTTGAACTCGAACTTCAATAATTCATAATAAATAGCCCTTTTGTCGAGAAAATTGAAACTCGAGAATTCTTATAGAAAATTCAATTCTCTACAACTTTGCGAGAAGAAAGTTTTTAAATTCCAAGCAGAAATTGACCAAATCCACAAACAGACGATTTTACAAAGTTATAATCAAATTTCGATCAATAAATGGGGTCCACAGAACATGTTTAACATGTTTTAAACATTTATTGCAACAAAAATACTCTTCCTCCTCGTATACTCATATATCCCACATTCGTTGTAAAAATATCACCATTATTATATTATTAAAATATAATAATATATTTAAATAATTATTTTATCGGAAAAAGATAAAATTTCAATTTTCAACAATTGTCACATTAAAAATTTTCTCCATCTATATCCACATAAAATCAATATTTTTCTCATCATATGAATCAATAATTAATTATTCACAAATAATATTATGTAATCACAATATTGATAACCGTGCGGTTCAGGAAAGAGGGGCTTTCAATAAGAATTTCTCCTTCTTGGCGTAGCGCAATTAGGTGACCAAACCTCTCCTTAGACGAACTTTCTAGACATTTCCAATAATGTTATCTAATAATATTATTCGGATAATATGAATTATTGCTTCGATAATGAAAAATCGTGTGTAATGACAATTATTGAAACAACAAAGAATATAAAATATCAACGCAGCAATTATTAAATCAATAAAATCTTTGAATAATAATTATCGTAACCATTATTGAGTAGTGCCTTCTTACGTAAGAATCAATAATTGGTGCAATACCGCAAAGTGCTTCTTGTGTTTTAACCACCGAGTATTTTAACAAGATTATTAGAGTAACAACTACGTCGTTATTTTTAAACAACTTATATTTGTCATTTTCTTCATCCAATCGCTTTCCGTTATGGGGCCCACATACATGGTCGCTGCTGGCGCATCGCGAATATTCTCCGACAAAAGATCGAATATTCCACGACCAAACGAATATTCCCCGATAACAATGAATATTTTATAACCACTTGCTTATATTGAAATATTTGCGTATTTTACCCATAACTATCCACATTAATCAAATCAACCCTTACTATTTCAAAATAATAAATAGAGAAAATTAAATTTCATTAATAATAAGTTGGGGTCTTACAGGTAAGCTAATTATAAACTTTTACGAAGTTTATACCTTACTAGATACCGATTCTACCCATTCTTTTATCTCTCCTGCTTGTGCTCAACGTTTGAACTTGACTCCGGAGAAATTAGATTTTGACGTATCTGTTGAGACTCCGTTAGGAGAAACTTTCATTACATCCACTATTTATAAATCTTGTTTGATCCAAGTTGGCACCATCACATTACCTGTTGATCTTATCTCTTTAAAGATACTTCCATTTGATGTGCTTTTAGGGATTAATTGGTTAACTACTCATCATGCTAAAATTGATTGTTTTTGTAAGGTTGTTAGTTTTCATATTCCTAACCAACCTGTTATGCGAATTCAAGCAACCAAACCACTAAAGTCAATCACTGTCATATCAAGCCATAAAGCTATTCGTTTATTGAAAAATGGATGTTAAGCTTTCTTAGCCCATGTCATGGACTTGAACAAAAATACGTCAGATTTGAATAATATTTCTATTGTTAGTGAATTTCTTGACGTATTTCCTTAAGAACTTCTCGGTCTAGCCCAGAACGTGAAGTTGAATTCTTTATTGACCTTGAACCTGGTACAAAACCAATTTCTAAAACCCCATATCGAATGGCTCCTATTAAACTTCAGGAGTTAAAGGTCCAACTACAGGAGTTGTTAGACATCGTTTTTATTCGTCCTAGTACGTCTCCTTGGGGTGCTCCTATTTTATTCGTAAAGAAGAAAGACGGGAGTATGCGACTTTGTATTGACTACCGGGAATTGAACCATGTCACCATCAAGAATAGGTATCCGCTACCTCGCATTGATGACATGTTCGACCAATTGCAAAGAACAAAATTGTTTTCAAAGATCGATTTTCATTCTGGATATCGTCAGCTAAAGATTAAAACTGAGGATATTCCGAAGACTGCCTTCAGAACTCAGTACGGGCATTATGAATTCTTAGTCATGTCTTTTGGATTGACTAATGCTCCTACTAATTTCATGGATATGATGAAACGTGTGTTCAAGGAATATTTGGATTAGTTCATTGTTGTCTTTATTAATGAAATCCTCATCTATTCCAAAAGCCGTGAAGATCATGAGCACCATTTGAAGCTGCTACTTCAAAGGCTTCGTGATAACAAGCTATATGCCAAGCTGAAGAAATGCGAGTTCTGGCTTGAGGAAGTAGCATTCCTTGGGCACGTGGTGTCAAAACATGGAGTATATTTTGACCCAGCGAAGATTGAAACAATACAAAGTTGGGAGCAACCGAATTCGGTAACCGAAGTACGTAGCTTTCTGGGCTTATAGCTGGTTATTATTGGAGATTCGTGGAAGGATTTTCTCGAATCGCTACTCCATTAACTCAGCTGACTCGAAAAGATACAAAATTCGTATGGAGCGAGGAATGCGAGAAGAGTTTTCAAGAACTCAAGAGGAGACTCATTTCGGTACCTATTCTGACAATACCATCTGGTTCGGATGGATTTGTTATCTACAGTGATGCTTCAGGCAAAGGGTTAGGATGTGTTCTCATGCAACATGGGAAAGTCATAGCCTATGCCTCGCGACAACTCAAAGAATATGAGAGGAATTATCCTACTCATGATTTGGAGTTAGCAGCACTCGTTTTCGCGTTGAAAATCTGGAGACATTACCTGTATGGGGAGAAAGTGGAGATCTAAACAGATCATAAAAGCCTTAAATATTTTTTTACCCAAAAGAAACTCAATATGCGGCAACGACGTTGGCTCGAGCTGTTGAAAGATTACGACCATACCATTCAATATCATCTTGGAAAAGCAAACGTGGTAGCTAACGCATTGAGTAGAAGATCGTATGCGGGTACGAGTGCGATGTTGTTAACACAAAGACCCAATTTGTACGACTTACAAAGGATGAAGATAGAGTTAAAGGCTCCAAGTACCCACGTGATGATATCAAACATACGAGTAGAATCGACTTTAATCGATAAAGTTAAAGCTGCTCAAGCCACAGACCCAGAGCTGATGCGTATGAAGAAGAAAGTATAAGAAGGTGTTATTCCAGAAGCAAGAATCGATGAAGAAGGAATACTTCAAGTCAACTCTAGACTTTTCATCCCTAACGATTCTGACTTGAAGCATAGAATCATGATGGAGGCACACAAAACACCGTTTGCAATCCATCCTGGGAGTACCAAAATGTATTATGATCTTTGACATACATTTTGGTGGAGCAATATGAAGAGAGAGATCGCCGAGTTTATCTCAAGGTGTTTAACTTGTCAACGTGTAAAGGTGGAGCATCAAGTGCCAAAAGGTTCATTGCAACCACTTGAGATTCCAAAATGGAAGTGGGAACACGTTACCATGGATTTCGTTATGAGTCTTCCCAAGGTTTCTCAAAGCATAGATGCGATTTGGGTTATTGTTGATAGATTAACCAAGTCTGCTCATTTCTTGCCGATACGGGAGACTTATTCCCTTGAACGTCTTGCTCGTATGTACGTGAATGAGATTGTGAGATTGCATGGCATACCAATATCCATAGTTTCAGATCGTGACCCAAGATTCACTTCACGATTTTAGATTAGTTTGTAGAAAGCTATGGGCACGGATTTATGATTTATTTCGGCATACCATCCTCAAACATACGGGCAATCAGAAAGG